>CM076571.1:772180494-772607399 GCA_034641835.2 Pinus albicaulis | reverse complement strand
TTTGGTGTAGAATAGTGCTTGATGGTGGGCATTAAACCTAAATTTCAATAAATTTGGGAAAAATTTTGGGCTAAACACAGATTTTCCTGCCCGACGCATAGCGCCACTTGGCGGGCGCTTATAATTGGCGACTCTTCTGCAGGAAAAATTTTCATTTCTGGATTTTTCATCAAGTTCTGGGTTGCCTAAATGGTGAAAAACACCCTAAAAATGGCCTTTCCGCCACTTTTTTCACACACAGGAAGTAGTGTTGGGATATTTGATTTTTGGAAGGGAAAATGGCAACCAAATCCAGACATTCCACTTCGGTTGGAAATTAGACAGGTAAGGCTTTCCAACGAGATATCCTGCACTCAATTTGGACGTCGGGAAGGCCCTCAAAATCAGCCTCAAACTTGTGCTACGCATAGAGATTTCAGGTGCGATGCATAGAGAAATTTGGCCTATTTTTCACTCAGCAGCTCAGATTTTCACCTACTTTTGGCTAGTTTGACTTTTTCATGTAACTCTTGATGTACCTTGATGTAATTTTATGACCGTGATGTAATTTTGGCACATTTTTACTCATCTTAGTGGATTCATTCACCGAAAAGTGAAATGTAAGTGAATGAATTAGTTTCCTATCATATAGAGGCAAGTTGTTTCATTACTTATTTTTCAGTTCTTAGTTTAGATATGGTTGAAACAGCTCCTAGAATGGTGAGCTCGACCCCTAGAGGCATGGGAATGAGTTAGGCTTGTCTATATCATGTAGTTCTTCAGTCATTTTCAAGGTTGGACACTTGGGATTGCTTGGCACTTCATTGTACATTTCATCTCTGCACTTTTGACAAAGGAATAGACCAGGGTTTGCAGCACTCTTTGGGATCCATGTGGCTCTGTGTTTTGATGGTGTTTTTCTCTATGTAATTGTAAGTTCACTGATGTTTATATGTATCATTTCCCTTTTCCTTTCTTCTTAAATTAAACAAATGAGTGATAAAGGTGGAATTCATTAGTTTGCTTTGCTCTGCCTTCAGTCTTGTCTAATTTTCCATGTTTTAATATGTTTGAAGAGGATTCTTGAAAGCCTCTTGCCCTCTTCAGCTCCTCACCAGTCTAAAACTATTCATTCATACAATTCAAAGAATCAAAATAATTGCCTTCCTTGCCCCAATCAGAACTCTGCAAAAAATAGGCCTCATCCCTGAACCCAAAATTGCCTTTCCCTTTGTTTCCAACAAAACCCCCAAAATCAAAACCAAATCCTTTCACCTATATACCTAGCCTAAAATTAGCCTTTATTTCAAGTCATCTCAAGCCCCTTTGATTTTTTTTGTTGATATTGACTCTGAGAGAGTCCTCTCCTATTCTGGTAGGGCTAGCTACCAGATTGAGCGTGGTTTGATGTTACCCTGAACTCTGCCTTCTCTCAGCCTGAGGTATATTCTGGACTTTTGGGTGATGAGTCTAGAATTTGATAGGCTGAATAAGTTGGTTTTGTCCCTTTGATTTCGAAAATAATTCAACACACTGGCTTCCAGAAGACATACTAGAGAAAATCCGGATCCCGATCCACCTCCAATGTATGAAAATCCCAATTTGATTTCAAGAATTCTTCGTCGAGAAATTCCTGTGATTCCTCTTTTCAAATCTCATTCGTGTCCCGCTATGTTTGAATACCTTGAAGATCTTGAATTTGATAAACAATTTGAGTTTTCTTTGTTTGAGACGAAGTCTGAAAGTGCTATTGGTTCTACTGTCATAAATCTCAAGTTTATCAAATATCTTGAAATTGAACAAGCTAATAGATCCATTGACAGTTAAATTTTGAATATTCAAAATTCCATTGTGGCAAAAAACATTCCCGAATTCATAGAATCAGCATCCGAAACTCTTGGGCCATCAGCAGTTACTTCCTATTCACAAGTTCATACCTAGTCTCTTTTCATTCCTACCATTCCCGTGCAACCATCTATTTCTGATCAACAATCTGCAATAGTTTCACCTCCATCTTGTTAGGTCCCTATATCACTAGTATACTCCCTTATTATTGTTAGTGTAACCCCCTTATTGTTTTTATTGAACCCTTGTAACCCCCATTTTGTTGTTATTGTGCCCTTAAATTATTATTGTTAGGTCGGCTAGGATTACATTGTGGCCCACTAGGATTACATTATGGCCCCATGGACTCCTATATATAGAAAGGAGGTTTTGTAAATTGTATCATCCAAGAATTGTTCATTTATGTAATGTATTGGAGGTTTCCCCCTCGAAGTGGCTCATTTCTAGGGCGTTGATATCTCTTTTCTTCTCTTTTTGGAGCTGGTTACACAACATTTGGTATCAGAGCTTTGGATTCTAGGGTTTCGCTGCTCCAAACAGGTCATCGTGGCATTTTCGCTATAAATTTTTTTCTACGAAGCTTCAGAAGCCGAAATTTTTAGGGTTCGAAGCTGAAATCTTGAGGAAGTTTTTCGAAAAATTTCAGAGTTTGGTTCCCAATATTTTCGGAGATATGATCTATGGAAGTTAGGTCTTTTTTCAGGCTCCTAAACAGGTCATCGTGGCATTTGCGCTATAAAACGTTTTCTACGAAGGTTAAGAATCTGAAATTAATATGGTACGAAGCTGAAATCCGGAGGAAATTTGTAAAAAAAATTCAGAGCTTGGTTCACAACATGTTTGGAGATATGATCTGTGGAAGGTAGTGCTTTTTCAAGCTCCTAAATTTCATCTCAAAGAGGTGATCATGGGAAAAGTTCAATAAGTCTCTCTCTGGGCATCGGATTGGAGTGCCGTAAAAATTGCTTGCAATTACATGGACTGCAGTTTATTTGCTATCAATTTCAAAGACGAAGGATGAAACAGTGACACGTGGCAAGTCGTACAAGTTCGCTCTACTGAACCAGTCCAAAATTGGCTCATTGTGGGAGATTGGAAATAAATTTGTCTTGAAGAATCGAAATAAAATCATTCCTGTGGCATTTGAAAGATAGTTCAGAAGTCTACTACAGCAATGAATTTCAGATATTGAAGATTCTCAATTACAGAGATAATTCAATTTCAATACAGAGCTCCTAAAAAGCAAGTAAAAGGTGTGTATTTTTTTCTGAATTGCATAAGTCTTGTTTGAAGAATCAAGTTGAATTGATTCCAAGGGAATATTGTAGAATAGATATAAGTATTGGATTCTAAAATGGCCCCTAGAAATAATTCAACTCCCATTAAGCATTTATAAGGCTCTAATGTGACTCATGAAGACGAAGAATGGCAACATGACATATCAAAATTACAAGAGCAAGTGCAACAAATTTCGCTCTCACAAAGAAAAACAAAAAATGAAATGGAATTTTTGAAGAAAGGCATGGAAACTAAGATGGATGGTTTGAAGAAAGGCGTGGAAGCTAAGATGAATGGTTTGGAAGCTAAGATGGATGGCATGGAAGTGGGCATGGAAGCTAAGATTGATGACATGGAAGCTAAGATCGATGAAAACATCAAAGACAACATGGAAAACATGAAGAATGATCTAAAAGCATACATGGAAGGCTTGATGACAAGCTTAAAACAAGAAACGATTCCTAATGGCGGAAATATAGTAGACGAACCTCATGATGAGAACAAAATAAATGTTAATCATGATTTCATAACCTCTAATGTTGGCGGGAAGAACCACCATATTCCAAAAATGGATATGAGGAAGTTTGATGGAAAGGATCCTGTAACATGGATACTACAGATGGAGCAATATTTTGATCTCCATAATGTGAAAAACACACAAAAGGTACACATTGCAACTTTACATTTAGAACAAAATACATTTGTATGGTATCGATGGCTTTTCTTCCATAAAAAAATTGTCACTTGGTCAATTTTTACGGAGGAAATGATAGCACATTATGAGGATACAAAGAGCAACACCTTCTTTAGCCAATTGATAAATCTCAAACAAAAGGGTTTAGTGGGGCAGGACATTGAGGACTTCCAAAAATTGAATATAAGGGTAACTGATATTCTAGAGGAACACAATATCGATCTCTTCATAGGCACTTTAAAGGATAACATCCAACATGAAGTTCGCGTTTTGGAACCGGATTCATTGGAGAAGGCATTCAGGTTGGCAAGAAAAGTTGAATGTAAAATAATGGCAACAAGGAAGCCTACCACTCAATTCTATAAAGAAGGAAGTGTTGCTACGCCTAGATTTCCACAACCTACAAGGTTGACACCACAACAATTGGAAGAAAAAGAGAAAAAGGGCTTTGCTACAGTTGTGATAGCAAATGCACTAAAGGTCATAAGTGTGCTGAGAAGAAATTATTTTACATAGATTGTGAAGAAGAAGAAGAAAATGAACAAGAAGAGGATATACACCAGGAACCAACCCTAGAAGAGGAATAAATGAATCCGACCATATCGTGTAATGCACTGGCAGGAATTACCACTCCTCAAACTTTCAAGATACAAGGACAAATCAAGAAGAAAAAGGTAATAGTGTTGATTGATTCAGGTAGCACCCATAATTTTATTCATTGTAAGGTAGCCAAGGAATTAAATTGTTTCCTATACCCAGCACAAGAATGTCAAGTGATGGTTGCAAATGGAGGAACTATAAATTGCTCTGGAAAATGCCATAATATCAAGCTAACCATGGGGGAATATGTATTGACTAGTCCAATGCTTTCCATTCCTATGGAAGGTGCTGATGTTGTACTAGGAGTACAATGGTTACAATCTTTGGGGACGGTAGCTTTTAATTTTCAAGAACTTTTCTTGAAATTTTTTTCAGAAGGAAAGGAAGTCGAATTACGGGGTATTGCAGGGAAGCCGGGAAAGATAATAAGCTCTAATGTCATGACAAAGCTTCTAAAGAAAGAAAAATGAGGCGTAATCGCACAATTATTCTCACTAGAAGTTCCAACATCAAAATAATCTATTTCTGAAGATCTCCAACAAGTCTTGGACAATCATTCCAAGGTGTTTGAAACTCCCAAAGGACTCCCACCTATTCGTGATCATGATCATGCTATTCATTTGATTCCAGGAAGTGTTCCTCCAAACATCAAGCCTTATAGATATCCTTATTTGCAAAAGAGCGAAATTGAACGTATGATTGCAGAAATGTTAGAGGTGGGTATAATTCAACCTAGTCAAAGTTTTTTCTCTGCTCCTGTAGTTTTGGTACACAAGAAGGATGGATCATGGAGAATGTGTCTAGATTATAGGGAGCTCAATAAGCTCACCATTAAAGACAAATTTCCCATTCCTGTGATTGATGAATTATTGGATGAATTACATGGAGCAATTTATTTTACCAAGTTGGATCTTCGTTCAGGATATCATCAAATTAGAATGAAGATCGAAGATATTCCAAAAAAAACATTTCGAACTCATGAGGGTCATTATGAATTTTTGGTCATGCCTTTTGGCCTTACCAATGCACCTTCTACATTTCAAGGGTTGATGAATTCCATTTTCAAACCCTTCCTTAGAAAATTTGTGCTAGTATTTTTCGATGATATACTAATCTACAGCAGGTCTTGGAAGGATCATGTTGAACATGTTGACAGGGTGCTCAAACTATTGCAGGAGAAACAATTATATGCAAAAAAATCCAAATGTTTCTTTGGAGTACAAGAGGTGGAATATTTGGGTAATATTGTATCTCACGAGGGTGTTAAAGTAGACCCTAACAAAATTGAAGCCATTAAGGAATGGAAAGTCCCCACAACCATAAAGAAGTTGCGAGGATTTCTCGGGTTAACAGGGTATTATTGCAAGTTTGTTAAGAATTATGGGAGAATAGCAGCACCTCTAACAACATTATTGAAGAAAGATGCATTTTCATGGACTCCTGAAGCAACTAATGCCTTTGAACGTCTTAAGGAGGCAATGTGCCATGCACCGGTCTTCGCTACGCCAGACTTCACAAAAACCTTTATTGTGGAATGTGATGCCTCCGGAAATGGAATTAGTGCAGTTTTAATGCAGGAAGGAAGACCCTTTGCTTTTGAAAGTTGTCCAATCAAAGGAAAGTATTTACAGAAACCTATTTATGAGAAGGAAATGTTAGCAATACTGCATGCACTAAAGAAATGGCGAACTTACCTAATGGGAAGACACTTGAAGGTAAAAACTGATCATGATAGTCTTAAACACTTTTTGGAACAAAGACTATCTTCAGAAGAGCAGCAAAAATGGGT
Organism: Pinus albicaulis; assembly: GCA_034641835.2. Lineage (NCBI taxonomy): Eukaryota > Viridiplantae > Streptophyta > Pinopsida > Pinales > Pinaceae > Pinus > Pinus albicaulis. The sequence goes on along the minus strand of CM076571.1, from coordinate 772,601,214 downwards.
CACAAAGATGTTGGGTTATGACTTTGAAATAATCGACAAAAAAGGAAAGCTTAATGTTGTTGCAGATGCACTCTCAAGAAAGAATGAAGAGGTGGAAGCATTGCTTTGTGCCATTTCTATTATCCAACCGTATTGGATAACCGAAGCAAGAGATGAATGGAAGAAGGACAAAGATGTATGGACACTCATTCAAAAGTTGCAGCAAGATCCTAGTACATCTGATACATTTAGTTGGAAAATTGATTCCTTATGGTACAAAGATCGCTTATATCTTTGTAAGAATTCCCAACTAAAACAAAAGATTCTTCTCGAATTGCACACTTCTCCTTTAGGAGGACACTCAGGATTTTTAAAAACTTACCACAGGGTGAAAAAAGAATTTTTTTGGGATGGCCTTAAATCTGATATTCAAAAGTTTGTGGCAGAATGTTTGGTTTGCCAGCAGAATAAAGTGGAAACAATTAAGACCCTCGGACTTCTACAACCTTTATCCATTCCAAGTCAACGTTGGGAGGAGATTTCAATGGATTTTATCACAGGTTTACCTAAGTCCGAAGGAAAGAGTGTCATCATGGTGGTAGTTGATAGACTTACCAAGTATGCAAACTTTTGTGCATTATCTCATCCATTTAAAGCAAGTACAGTTGCTACTACATTTATGGATAGAATTCAAAAGCTACATGGAAGTCCAAGGGTTATTGTGAGTGACAGAGATCCCATTTTTACTGGAAATTTTTGGACGGAGTTATTTTCTTGTTTGGGTACTCAATTAGCTCATAGCTCATCTTATCATCCCCAATCTGATGGTCAAACTGAGATAGTAAATAAATGTTTGGAAGGATATCTTCGTTGTTTTGTATCTGATAAACAAACACAATGGGTCAAGTGTTTACCTCTTGCTGAATGGTGGTATAACACTTCCTTCCATACTGCAGCAAAAATGACCCCATTTATGGCACTTTATGGATATCATCCACCATCCATCACATCATATTTAAGAGAAAATTCGAAGGTTCAAGCAGTGGAAGATCACATCGAGCATCAGCAAGAAGTTCTCCAACTTTTAAAGGATAACCTAAATTTGGCACAAAATCGAATGAAACAACAGGCAGATCAACATCGCAGCGAGAGAAGTTTTGATGAAGGAGATTGGCTATTTTTACGGCTACAACCATACAAACAAATGTCCCTCAAGCAAGCTAAGAAGGATAATAAATTATCACCAAAGTACTATGGTCCTTACAAGGTGTTGCAAAATATTGGTTCTATGGCATACAAATTGGAGCTTCCTGCTTCTTCGCGAGTACATCCAGTTTTCCATGTTTCATGCTTAAAGAAGGTTATAGGTGAAAATATTCTAGTTCAAACAATATTTCAGAAACTTGATGAGGAAGGAAAAATAATATTGGAACCTGAAGTGGTCATGGAAACAAGAACTCGACAGCTACGGAATCGATCAATTTCAGAGTATCTCATCAAGTGGAAGAACTTACCCACTGAAGATTCTACATGGGAGGATGAGATTTTTATACAGAAGCACCCGGAGCTACTCAAGCGTTGAGGACAACACTTTTTTGAAGGAGAGGGGCATGTTAGGTCCCTATATCACTAGTATAGTCCCTTATTATTGTTACTGTAACCCCCTTATTGTTATTATTGTACCCTTGTAACCCCCATTTTGTTATTATTGTGCCCTTAAATTATTATTGTTAGGTCGGCTAGGATTACATTGTGGCCCACTAGGATTACATTATGGCCCCATGGACTCCTACATATAGAAAGGAGGTTTTGTAAATTGTATCATCCAAGAATTGTTCATTTATGTAATGTATTGGAGGTTGCCCCCTCGAAGTGGCTCATTTCTAAGGCGTTGATATCTCTTTTCTTCTCTTTTTGGAGCTGGTTACACAACACATCCACACCTCATACATCTACTGCTCCTACTCCTCCCATATTTCCAAATCCAATTGTAAATCCACCAAGAGCAATGGCTGCTCGATTTGCACCTCTTCTGTTGCCTCAGAACTTGGATGATATGCCCGCTGATTATCAAAGTAAGATCCCATTGTTTGATGGCACTCCTCAAAGTGTTCCTACTTAGCAGCATGTGGATAAAATGGCGGATTTCTTTGACCTTCATGAAATTGACGCAGAAAATGTGACCATGAGATTATTTGTGCAAAATTTTGGAGGTGAAGTGAGAAAATGGTTCAGAGCTTTGCAACCTAGAAGTATTGCTACGTTGGTTGAGCTTTAGAGACAATTCTTGGATTGGTGGGAAGTAAAGAAAGATCCTCTTCAGATCACTTCTGAATATACCAAGATCAAGCGCAACGTTGGTGAGTCTGTCCAAGATTATTGTATTAGATTTAATGCGGTTTACAATGCAATTCCTGATGATTTAAGGCCATCTAGGAGGTCATATTTGCTTAAGTTTCCATATGGTTTTGATCCAGACATGGCCTATCAGTTACGATAAAGAGATCCCGCCACTTTGGAAGACATGCAGAAAATTGCAGTGAGTGTTGAAGCTAATTTGAATGAAAAGAGAGCTAGATTGAGAGCAGAAAAGAAAGTCGCAATAAAGGAAGAGGCTTCTACTTCAGATCAAGTACTCCAAAAGGTAGAAAAGATGATTGAAATATTGACACTAGATAATCCTAAACCGCAGATCATAAATCCTAATTTTCGGGGCCAACAGCAACCACAATTCAGGATCAAACAATGAGAACAGCGAGCACAAGAATCGCCAGTACAAAAGCAGGTAAAGACTCCTTTACAACAGAATTTTGCTGGTCCAGAATCAGATGATGAAGAGAATTTAATAGGAGAAGAAAAACACTTCTTTACACCTGATGATATGCCAACCTTTATCACTGAAGATGAGGAGTATGCAGAAAATTCAGATGTACAAAAAGACAAGGATTTTATTTTGGAAAATGAGAAGACTCTTGAAGAAGAGTCACACGAGTATCAGAGAGGTTATATGAATGCTTTGTCTACCCAGCAGCATCAATATTCACTTAGAAATAGAGATGTGCCCATCAATCCAATCCAAAAGAGAAAGGAATTTTCAACACCAAGGAATGATGCACCCATTTCATAGAAGAAGGGAAAAGAGATAGTTGATCCCACTACTAGCAAATCTCCATCACCAAATGAAATATCTAATCAACCAATTGTATCGAGGGAGAAAGCTGAAAAGAAGGATGTTCCAGTCAAAGAGGTTGAAAAAACTTCATTTTTTAACTTAGACAGTGAAATTGCTAAGTTAAAATTTTCCATTCCTTTGACCGAGTTGATGAGAAATCGCAGTTATAAGGGTCAGGTATCTAAAATTTTGAATTTCGATCCAATGTCTGATATGGTGAACGTGGAAGATGATCAACCTGAGTTGATATTTGGACCAGCATTGGATGGTGAATCTCCTGATAGTGATGTGCCTCCTTTTTATATCAGTCTTAGATTGCATGATTTTGTGTTACATAATGCCATGTTTGATTCTGGAGCTTCTCATAATCTCATGCCGAGGGAAATCATGGAGAAATTTGGATTAGACATCACTAGGAAATATCATGATCTTTATTCTTTCAATTCTAGGAGAGTAAGATGCATTGGGCTTATCAAATATTTGGTGGTTAGTTTAGATCAGATTCCGACTAAGAATGTTTTTATGGATGTGGTTGTGGCGGATATTCCTCCTAGATTTGGCATGCTTCTTTCTAGATCTTGGTGAGTGAAACTAAAGGGAACATTGCAGCTTGATTTCTCCTATGCTACAATTCCTGTGTTTGGTCAGATGAGAAGATTATATCGGGAGCAAAAGATGAGGTATATGATCACTAGCAAGGAGAAACCGGTAAATCATCCGATTAATTATGTACATACAGATTTAGAGGATTTTGTTTTGTATTTAGATAGTTTCAATGATGTAAATAGTCATTTAGTTGAAGCAGAGGACATTCCGAAGATCACAAAAAATTTTAGAGAAGTTTTGAAGAAATAAAGGCAAGAACTTGAAAGTTTCGCCAAGAAATTAACCTTCCGACAGTGGCAGAAAGTTGATGGACAACAAGCAGAAATAACAGAGTGAACATAATTTCAGCACTTGGAAGAAGATGAAGATGGTTTGTGGACCATGGATTTCGATGGCGTAGTGGGAACTGATGGTGCTGGAATCAGCATTTGGGTATGCAGCCCTTTTTCCGCCCCAAACAAGGTACCGAGTAATGTAAGGGTCTACTCTTATAAATTAGCTTTTGATTGTTCAAATAATGAGGCAGAATACGAAGCTTTGATTGCTAGTCTGAAAATTCTTAGAAAGTTGAATGCAAAGAGGATTGCAGTATATGGCGACTCCGAGTTGGTAATTAAGCAAGTGAAGGGTGAATTCCAAACTAAGCATCCTCGAATGCGGGCTTACCGAAATGTAGTTCTTGATATCTTGAAATTGTTTTCAGACTATACTTTGACTTGTATCCCTCATATTGAGAATGGTATTGCAGATGCACTTGCAAAGGTAGCAAGTAATTTGAAGATTCCAATGAACTCAAGTAACAAGTTTGAAATTCATATGAAACATCGTCCAACTGTCCCGGACAATCAAAGGTATTGGCAAGTATTCCAAGATGATGATGAGATTGATGAAATTTTGCCAAATGAAGGCAAATTCAAAGACACTTCAATCGATATGGAGCATGATGATGGTGAGGCTGATGTGAAAATCAATCAGATGGAAGTATTGCAGCTAAAATATAATGTCATTCCTAAAGGTTTGATACCTTTAGAAGATCTTTTTGATCAAGACGACGTAGCTAGAAAACCGACCGTGCGGCCAACCGAAAAGGGAGTTGAATACGTGAACATTGGATCAGCTGAAAATCCAAAGATGGTGAAATTTTCCAAAGCATTTCCACCGGAGGTAAAAGAAAAATATGTTGGTTTTTTTTCTTCTTTTGCTGATGTATTTTCTTGGGAACATTCAGATTTGAAGACATATGATACCAATATAATTCAGCACACCATTCCAATTAAGCCAAATCAAAAGCCTTTCAGAAAGAAAATGAGAAGGATAAATCCAAAGTTGCTGCCTTCAATTGAAAAGGAAGTGAATAGATTGTACAAGCTTGGCATCATTGTTCCTATAATATTTTCAGATTGGATTTCCAATTTGGTGCCCGTACACAAGAAGACAGGTGAGATTTGTTTCTGCATTGATTTTAGGAATTTGAATAAGGTTTCCTTGAAAGACAATTATCCATTGCTGAAAATGGATCACATACTTCAGTGAGTAGTTGGAGCATCTCGTATGTCGCTACTCGATGGTTATTCTGGGTATAATCAAATTCTGGTCCATGAGGATGATAGAGACAAAACCACGTTCACCACTCCGTGGGGAACTTTCCATTATGCTAAAATGCCTTTTGGTTTGAAGAATGCTGGTGCAACATTTCAGCGCACAATGGATATGGCATTTGAAAATGAGAAAGATTTTTTTTTAGTTGTATATCTTGATGATCTGACAGTCTTTTCCAATTCTGATGAAGAGCATATTTATCATTTGAAGATTGTTTTTCAGTGATGTAGAAAGTATGGTGTGTCACTCAATCCAAAGAAGAATTTGTTTGCCATGGATGAGGGCAAACTTCTTGGTCATATTATCTCAAAAGATGGCATCCATATTGACCCAGCTCGAGTTGAAGCTATTCAGCAAATTGACCTTCCCCAGAACAAAAAGGAGATTCAGTCCTTCAATGGTAAGATGAATTTCTTACGCCGCTTTGTGCCTAATCTTGCTGAACATCTAAGAGAGATTACAAACATGCTTAAGAAAGACAGCGTAGTGAAGTGGACTAAGGAGGCGATAAAGTCTTTCAATTTAGTGAAGTTGGTTCTTTCTTCAGCTCCAGTTTTGAGCAGCCCGGATTATGCTTATGATTTTATTTTGTTTTCATTTTCTTTGGAGCATACTATGGCAGTAGTATTAATGCAGAAAAGAGATCAGCATGAAAAACCAATTTCTTTTTTCAGCTGTACCATAAGAGATGCAACCTTGAAATATAACATAATTGAAAATCAATTTGTTGCTCTTGTGAAAGCGTTGAAATATTATCGGGTATATATTCTACATTCTCATATTCTTTCTTATGTTCCTAACGCTGCTGTTAAGGATTTTTTAGTGCAAACAGATCCAGAAGGGAGACAGGGAAAATGGATTTCCGCCTTCTTGGAGTATGATGTGGAGATAAATCCTACAAAGCTTGTCAAAGGACAAGGGCTAGCTAAGCTAATGGCTGAATCGAATTTGCATGCCTTGGATATTAATCTTATTGTTGCTATGTCCAAGGAAAATGAGGAAATTTCATCAAATCAGGTATCAGAAATCTTTGTGCTTTCTCCTTGGTATTCAGATATTGTATATGTGCTTCAAAATTTGTCACCACCACCCGGCATGGCTAGAAATAAAAGTAGAAATATGAAATTGAAGGCTACTAAGTTTTGTGTTTTGAATAATTCACTCTATTGGAAAGATCTCAGTGGTGTTTTGTTAAACTGTTTGGTGGAAGAAGAAGCAAAGTAGGTTGTGGAGGATTTTCATAAGGGAGATTGCGGGGGTCACCTTTTTTGGAAAACAACGGCCAACAAGATTTTGAGAGTGGGATATTATTGGCCGACACTTTTTGCTGATGTGTATAAGACTATCAAAAGCTGTCATGAATGTCAAATTTTTGAAGGGAGGCCGAAATTGCAGCCTTTTCCGCTTAAGCCCATTGAGGTAAGTGCTCCTTTTCAGCAATGGGGTTTGGATTTCATTGGCGAGATCCATCCTGCTTCTTCAGCTCAGCACAGGTGGATCCTCGCAACGATAGATTATTTCACGAAATGGATTGAAGCGATTTCCACCAGGCAAGCTATAGATTTAGTAATAATTTCTTTCCTTGAGAATAACATTTTGTCTTGTTTTGGTTTCTCGAATAACTTAATCACTGATAACGCAACAGCTTTCAAATCAAAAAGGATGATTGAGTTTTGTAAAAAGTATCACATCATTTTGGGACACTCAACCACTTATCATCCACAAGGCAATGGATTGGTGGAGTCTTCTAATAAATATTTGGTTAACATTATTAAAAGTTGTTGGAAATAAACAAGAAAAGTTGGCATAAGAGGTTGGTCAATGCACTTTGGGTAGATCGGGTGAGTCAGAAGAAATCCATTGGTATGTCCCCTTTTCAGTTAGTTTATGGAGTTGATACAATGTTTCCTACCTCTCTCGCAGTTCCAGTGGTCAAAATTCTATAGGAAGATGGCAGTGAAGAAGATCATATGAAAAGAAGAATAAATCAAAAGATCCATTTGCAGTAGACGAGAGAAGAAGTTTTTCAAAACACATTCAAGCTGCAAGAGAGAATTGAGAAAATATATGATAGAAAAGCAAGGTGGACAAATTCCAATTTGAAGAAGTGGTACTGAAATGGGATGCAAGGAATGAGGAAAAGGGTAAGCATGGAAAGTTTGAAAATCTCTGAAAAGGACCCTTTAAAATTGTTGCATATCGGGGTGAGAATGCTTTTCTTCTGAAAGAGATGAACGGGGAAGATTGTCCAGGAGGGCCGGTCAATGGTCGGCTACTCAAGAGATATCATTTCTGAGATGTTTTTTGTTGTTTACATTGTCACTGTACATACCAGTTTATTTCAGTTTCATTGCAAGTGTGTGCTGTGATCTTTTCTTCAGTTTGGGGCCCGAAGTGAAGGCTATAATTCTGAAGATTGATTTCAGCTTTGGTTTGAGTTTGTCGAGTGAGGTTTTTCAGTCATTTTAGTTTCAAAACTGAATCAGTTTTAGTCAAGTTTCAGTCAATAAATTTGAGTCAGCAGTCTTGTGTTGATTTGTCGAAGTTATGCATTCCATAGCCCAATGGACGAAGGCACTGCCTACTCTTCCAAAAATTTGTAGTTCTTGGCACCTCCAAGGAGCTACCATCCCCAATGGAGCCAATGTTAGAGTCAGTATCTTCATCCCTCCGTCAGAGATCAAAATATCTTTTGTTGCATTTCATTTTAGGTGTCTCATTCAGTTCAGTCAGCTGCATTCCATTAGGAGCATGGATCATCTGATGGAAGGGTCTTTTCTCTCATATCCCTCATGTCTTGTACCTTCTGGTCTGTGTCTGTTCATCAAAATAATTTACAGTCATTTACAGTCATGTTTGGCCTCCTGTTTGATAAAGAGTCAATTTAGGGTTTTAGGTCTCAATAGGTCTAAGGTTTCGTTAATTTAGTCTTCAGAATGTCTAATAATGTCAGCAGGCACATGAGGGAGGTTCGAATGAGTTTTCATTGCAAAAATTTCATCGTCATAATGCTTGATAATTATTCTTCTTCAAAACTCTGTTTTGAAGAAAAATCGTCAATTTCATCCTTTGTAATAACTGTAATATAATTCTCAAAGTTGTTTCAGTTGTGAAGTTCTACAAGCGTAGCCCTGGTCACCTTTTCCAAATCCCATGCCAGCTATCCCTGCAAAAAATAGACAAAAGATTCATCATCAGTTCAAAAAATCAAAGGAAACAAACAAAAACAGAGTTTATTTTTAAAAAAATTGCAAAGTGGCAAAGTCTGCAACATTAGAAAATGGGTTTTTTTAATCAAAAATCAAATTCCATGATATATAAGATATTTTTGGTGTTTAAACAATCCATTTTCATGCCAAAGACAAGAGTGAAGCCGAAGAAAATCATGGAGGGTGAAATCAGTGTTTGGAGGCCAAAACTGTGGGTGAGTTTACCTGCGCGGCGCATTGGGTGGAGGTCGCGGTGCACATAATGGTCGCGGCGCATAGGGCCATTTTTTTCCATGAAAATTTGAACTGGTGCGATGCACACAACAAGCATGACGCACTGGGTTGCGCGCGCAGCGCATTGGCCCGAAAAAAAAATTTTCTTGCCATCTCTCTCAAATTTCAAAACGAATTGGTCCCATTTGCTCCAAGTAAGTTCAAATCATATTTCAATTGCCATTAATAAGTGTTTGGTGTTGTTTGAAAGATTTTTTTTGAGAATTTTAATGCAAAACTATAAACCCTATCCTCTTGTTGAAATTGCTTCCCTAGGGTTTTGAAATTGGCATTTTAAAAAGTAATTGTGGTGCCAAACTTGTTCATTTCCCATCTTGTTCATCCCTCTCACTATTATACTATCAACACAAGCCCCATTTTCCTATCCTTAAATAATTTTCCTTTCCTATCACTTTCCCTTCCCATTGCATTTGTAAAAAATTCCCAAGACCCCAAGTTCCTCAAACAGTCAAGTGGCTGTCCCTTATCCCCAAGTTTGTCAAATCAAAAGCTTTCAAAACGAAAAATACCACTTGAAAATACTTTAGTGTTCCTACTGTCCTATTTTTCCCACAGTCCCTCCCCTTTGACACATATTTGGCATTAAAACAAAAAACACCCAAATTCTCATTTTCATCTCATACAAGCCAACGTACACCTTGCATTTACCTTGAGTACCATGGAGACAGACACTGACACATCATATGACAGAGATAGTGATTATACCACTGAGCTACATGCATCGAGAAGGCCTCGTAAAGGTGGCAGAAATGTGAGAGAAGAGCCCACCTCATTGAATCAATTGCAGGCCTGCCCACTTGCCATGGCATGTTTTCGAGAGCAGTCATGCTATCAGTACTGTGAAATGATTGCTCGGATCCAGCATCATCAGGAGTTGGCTCAGTTGTTTGTATTACATTTGCATGATGGTCAGGTAACTCTTGCTGGTGTAAATTTCACCTTGACACCGGAAACCTTTTCTTAAGCAACCAGGATACCAAATGTGGGTGAACAGTGGAACAAAAGACAGCAGGTGGATAGAGTGCATTATGAACCATACATCAGGCCTAGTTATGTGAGACATCTCAGCAAGGTATTCCCATTCCTGTTCCTACAGGAATCCTATGCGCCTTTGATGAAACTTATTATCAGATACTTCAGTTGTGAGGGCTAGTTTTCACACCTCTATGCCTACCACATCAGGTTGTTGCACATTTCACAAGAGTGAGGATGATGAACATACCTTATTTGATGTGCCAGAACATCGAGAGGATGACCATGCTTGTGCAGAAGAAAACTCCCGAGCAGCAGTACAACAATATTTATCACTATGCGCTCATCAAGGTCGTGGCTATACATCAACTTGGATTGCAGGGCATTTCATGGGAGGATTTCATTTCCTGTGATTTATTCACAGTTCCTCAGGTTCCTCCCGATGTTTTTCATGAGCCAGGTGAACCTTCACATCAGCCTGAAGGTCACGAGACAGAGCCTATCGGTGTGCCAGTATATGTCACTTATCAGAGGGGCACTGGAGTATTGTTTGCAGCAGCCCGACGAGTATTATCTCCAATCGAGGTGGAAGGGGTCTCGTTGTCATCATCAACATCACAAGTACAGGACAAAGGAAAGAGGCCCATGCAGGATGAGGGCCCTTCAGGAGGCCAGGATACTGATTTCATATTGATTTATGAGGATTTGAGCTCTCCAAGCTCAAAGTTGAGAGAGATCATTCAGGAGCAGAAGGCAGAGATTGACACCTTGACCGACAAGTTACAGAGAGCCCAATGGATCATAAACTACCTGGAGTATCGAAATAAACAATTAGAAGATCAGCAGACAATCATGGAGTTGCAAAACATCCGTGAGGACCAGCAAGCTGCCCGAAGAAGCCAAACCGAGATGACACCCATTGAGCGGGAGATTGAGGCTGATAGGGAGAATTGGCTTGAGAGGGTCAATATTCATCTTGAGAAGCTATTGGAGAAATAAAACAAGGAAAATAACATGCTCAGGCACATGAAGAACCACTGTTGGGCACGAAATCATGTTTGCAAAGCGAGGATCAAAATCCTGAAGGCAAGGCTAAGGAGGGCACTAAAGCGTCGTAAAAGGCATGATAGACTCCAAATTTTGGCTGAAGCTTCTTTGACCCAGCATAGTGCTTGATGTTGGGCATTCAACCCAAATTTCAAGAAATTTGGGAAAAATTTTGTCAATTTTGAATTTTTGGGCCTAAACACATATTTTCCTGCCCGATGCGTAGCGCCACTTGGCGCGCGCTTATAATTGGTGGCTCTTTTGAAGGAAAAATTTGCATTTCTGGATTTTTCATCAAGATTTATGCATGCCTATGGATTACCTAAGGATTTGATCAAGTTCTGGGTTGCCTAAAGGGTCAAAAACACCCTAAAAATGTCCTTTTTGCCACTTTTTGCACACACAGGAAGAAGTGTTGGGAAATTTGATTTTTTGAGGGGAAAATTGCAACCAAATCCCGAAATTCCACTTGGGTTGGAAATTATACAGTTAGGGCTTTCCAGCGAGCTATCCTGCACTCAATTTGGACTTCGGGAAGGCCCTCAAAATCAGCCTCAAACTTGTGCTATGCATAGAGATTTCAGGCGCGGCGCATAGAGAAATTTGGCCTATTTTTCACTCAGCAGCTCAGATTTTCGCCTAGTTTTGGCTAGTTTGACTTTTTCATGTAACTCTTGATGTACCTTGATGTAATTTAATGAACATGATGTAATTTTGGCACATTTTTACTCATCTTAGTGGATTCATTCACCGAAAAGTGAAATGTAAGTGAATGAATCAGTTTCCTATCATATAGAGGCAAGTTGTTTCATTGCCTATTTTTTAATTCTTAGTTTATATATGGTTGCAACAGCTCCTAGAATGGTGAGCTCGACCCCTAGAGGAATGGGAATGAGTTAGGCTTGTATATATCATGTAGTTCTTCAGTCATTTTCAGGGTTGGACACTTGGGATTGCATGGCACTTCATTGTACATTTCATCTCTACACTTTTGGCAAAGGAATAGACCAGGGTTTGCAGCACTCTTTGGGATCCATGTAGCTCTGTGTTTTGATGGTGTTTTTCTCTATGTAACTGTGAGTTCAATGATGTTTATATGTATCATTTCCCTTCTCCTTTCTTCTTAAATTAAACAAATGAGTGATAAAGGTGGAATCCATTAGTTTGCTTTTCTCTGCCTTCAGTTTTGTTTCATTTTCCATGTTTTCATCTGTTTGAAGAGGATTATTGAAAGCCTCTTGCCATATTCAAATCCTCACCAGTCTGAAACTATTCATTCATACAATTCAAAGCATCAAAACAATTTTCTTCCTTGCCCTAATCAGAACTCTGCAAAAACTAGGCCTCATCCCCGAACCCAAAACTCCCTTTCCCTTTGTTTCCAACAAAACCCCAAAAATCAAAATCAAATCCTTTCACCTATATACCTAGCCTAAAATTAGCTTTTATTTCAAGTCATCTCAAGCCCCTTCGATTATTTTTGTTGAGATTGACCCGGAGAGAGCCCTCTCCTGTTCTGGTAGGGCTAGCTACTAGACTGAGCATGGTTTGATGTTACACTGAACTCTGCCTTCTTTCAGCCTGAGGTAGATTTAGGCAATAACATCCTCTAATAATTTACCCCTGACATAAGCGTGGTGTGTATTTTTCTTATGACCTATGCTTTGTGATGGCTCCTATCTGTGAAAACATAGGCTTTACTACAACGGAACAACAAGTCTCCAAAAACATAGTTTAAAGATCACTTCGGAACTCCTCAACCAAGTACCTTTTTGGAAAATCACTTACGAGTTACCAAATAAACTTTGCTCTGCACAAAACGTAGATGGTAGAATTTCAAATTTTTTCTTCCTTTCATTATAAATTTACCTACAAGTTTGATGACGGTTTTCCCTTAAGAATTTCCCTTCTTCTGTCGCCTTGATACAGATTTCTCTATCTTCTCGAACCTGTAACATAAATGGATAGATTTTACTTGCTAATAAAAAAACCACTTGTCTAAGAAACATTGTTCAATTAACTTCCATATCACACAGAGAAAAAAAAATCTTGCTCCTTCCAAATGATTTCTAACCATCGATCTTTGTGATCTCTCTTCCTTTACTCATAATTTGTATTGGGTTTTAAATACCCTGCCAAAAATTTTCCACTTTCGCTAATTTGACTTCGCCTGCGCCAAAATCCAATTCCACAAGCCAAGCACCAACAACAAAACAAAATCCAGCGCCAGAGCGAAGACCAAGCACTAAGTCAGCAACAACTCAACACAAGCCAACACCAGAGCTAAGACCAAGTGCTGAGTCACTAAGGCAGAAGCCCACAAGGGCATTATATGTATGCACAGTGCATCAATTATAGGGATTTTATATTCACTTCTTTCGCATTCATTACTAGTTCATATCCAAAACTCACTCACAAAAATTACACTTCTCTAGTAAGTTTCAAACTCCAATTCTCTGTAATTGGAAATTTAATGAAAATAATGCCCAGTCATATTCAATTTTAGTTGCAACCTTTAATGCTTCTTCTCAATATTTAAACAACTCATTAACTGTAACCTTCCACCTTTTAACAGAATCAAATCCCGCATTAAACGTACTCACAATCACTTATGATAGGACCTAGTCTAGACTCTCGTTGGTTTCAACTCTTTCACAGATTTTGGAACTATTTCACTCCAACCACGCAAATAAATATATAGATATATAACATACCCTATTCTATTCTTTACCAGGTCATATCAAGAATCAACATAACATTATATTCCTATGCATTCATCAAACTAAGTCTTATTCACTAATAGATCTTAGAACCATAATAAACTATCATTCCTCATTTAGCATGAAATTACATGTTATATTTATTTTGAATTTTTTTTTACATACATAGCATCAACCTAATTAATTCATGTTACATGCTAAATCGGCCAACATCCCCTTTCTAGAGCTAATTGGCCTCACCTACAACTCAAGTTCGTTGTTCTATTTGTACACAAGTCTATTTATTGATATTTTCAACTAACTCCTAATTTTTAGTGACTGACTCCTATAAATAGAAACCAGACCTGATCCTAAATTACTCATACCTTGATCATTTTTAGCCCAAATCGAATGCTAACACATATAACAAATTGTTACAATATATTTTCTCTTTTTTAATGACTGTATGACTCATATTCTCACTCACACTCATCCTAATTAACCCAATGAATCATTTTCCAAATATCTCCTAGTAACTTATAATTTTTTACATTTTTACAATATTCCAATCAAGGAGTTTAGTTCCTCATGGAATTGACAAGACCCCTACATGTTTGGTATTCAATGATGTCTTCGATAGAAGATTCTCCTGCATTAGACTCCCAAGGTAAGAAATCAATAACCTCCTTGTCATCAATTCTTTGTTTTTAGTCTTCCATGGATCCCAAACTTTATTTTGCAGTGATATTTGTGATTCATTTAACTGTTGTTGATGTACTCTACTATATTTTCTTGCTACTCCTGGTTTCCATATCTTAGTTCAAAAGACTCCATTGAGTTTTCCTTGAACATTTTTTAGAGTCCAACCTTTCATCGAGTTGATCATTTGTATTCTCTTTATGCAGCTCCTTTCCTTATGTTTCTTCCTCAGAAGCTTCATCAAATTTTCTATTTCTCTATCTAAATTACTTTGTTTATAATTTCCTTTCCTTTGTGTAAGCGTTGCAAAACTCTTACCATCTTCTTTTTATTCTCCACATCCTTCAAATATGTATAAGACATTTGAAAGTCTTATTCTCTACTTTTCCATAAGAGAATTATCATTGTCATATACCTCAACAATATTGCATTGCATGAGATCTTATTTTCCTTTGTCAACATTTTCTTCTAGCTACTGATTAAAATTCCATTCTCCTTCATCTTTATTGTATTTTAAGACAAAAACTTGTTCATCCTCATACTTCCTTTGGAATTTCCTCTTACCTTAAAAATATAATATGTCCTCCATCTCCTTTACTACAACCTCATTTTCATCTTCTTCATCACCTGCAAACATACCATTAACTTGAAAATTTAAACTCATCTCAGTCTCCTTAGATGTTATAAAGATCTCTTCTCACTTAGTTGTAATTTCTTGTTCACTTGTAAGCTCTCTCAATAATTCTTCTACCACTCTAATCTCTTCCTCACACTTAAAAGTATGAATTCGATATGCTCTTCATCTCCAACCTTTATCATAACAATCTCCAACATATGTTCTTCTTTTTGGCTACCCTTGACATTCAATTTCTCTTTGTCTACTATATTAACAACTTTCACTAGTTGTCTTTATCCAATCCCATCTTCCTTTGAGATGAAATATTCAGCTAGATTTCATATCAAAATCATCTGTGTATCACTCTCATTTATAACATAAATTTATTTCTTTTTTCTTTCATGAGATATTAGAATCCCAACTTCCCCTTCAACAAATAACTCACTATGTTCTTCATTTGTACTTTCAACAAGCATTTCCTCAAGCCAATTTTCCTCCATGACAATTTCAAATGGTTGCATTTTTCCTTTATTAAAACAATCTGCATTCACACAATATTAATTAGTATTAAAAACATAGGACATCATGCTTCCATTTGGTGTCTTGACCACCAAATATTTAGACTAGTCTGAACTTGTCAAACATCTCACAAGATCTTCATCTTGTCCTCCCTTCACATCTTCACTTTCTTCATCAAAGAAAATACCATGCCTAAGTTTACAAAATTAAACATCCTTTTCTAATGGACTCTGTTCAATGACCTTAAAATTCTCTTCCATTTCCATTTTCTTAAGCGAGACATTCTTATTTTGTTTCCAATTCCTAACAAGTAACTTTTTAATCGACCCTTTAACTTTTTACTTTAGAATCTAACCTTGAATCTAATTTTATTCCTCTTCATGTATCAACCTCATCAGATTAATAAGTCCCTCTTTGATCTCAAGGAACGTTTTTTCAAACTCCTTTTAACACATGCCATTATATTGGCATTTTCTCTCAATCCTTTGACTTTCCTTTAGACTTTTTGTATGGCTATCAGTAGTCATTTTTCCTCCTTCCACTATGAATTATTTCTTCTCTAATTCCACTACACTCTAAGCCTCTGCTATGACAAGCTTCCTTGCCTGTCACTATACCTCACCAAGCTCTTCTCTTCAACCCTGTCTTTTGGTATATTTGGCTCTCTTCAACTTAAAACCATTTGAGCACTTACCTTGCTCTTTCTAGACTTCTTTGCAATCACGTTCTTATGAGAATCTCAGTATTCTCTGTTCTTCCAACTTCACTGTTAGAAGCTTTCACCTAACTCCTTACAAATAAATTCCCTTTAGTAAAAAATATCCTTCACTTACTAGCTCTACTCAGCAATCCCTGTTGGAGCTATTTTCAATTTTTTTCACTGTTGTAGTCTATCTTCCAATGTAGGAAAAAAATTATCCTAACTGTATAACCTCTTATTCTCTTCCTCATAATGTGATCATTAAACTATCAGCTATGTAATTCAATACAAATTGAAACAAACCATCATTCTTACCTAAATATTTCTGCTGCAAATCCATGTTGTTGCAGTTTCCACGCTTTTTCATAAACCTTATATCATTCACCATTTGAACTCATTGAGTTAACTTCATTTGAACTCCATGTGAAATATTTCTCATCGTTTTCATTCTAAGCTTCATCACAGAGCTTTACACGTATTTTACACTCTCATACCAGAAATTGCTGGCTCCTATCTCTATAAACATAGGTGTTAGTGCAAAGGAACAAAAATTCATTTTTTCCCAATCACGTAGTCTGCCAAAATATAGTTTAAAGCTCACTTTGGAACTCTTGAACTAAGAATATTTTTGGAAAATAGCTCAAGAGATACTAGGTAGACCCTCCTATGCACAAAACCTAGATGGAAGAATTTCAAATTTCATCTTCCTCTAATTATAAATTTACCCTTATGAATTGCCCTTCTTCTGTTGGCTTGATACAGAGTGTTATGTATTCTAAAGCTTGTAACATAAATGGCTAGATTTGACTTATTGATAAAAAAACCACTTGTCTAAGAAAATTTGTTCAGTTAACTTCCATATCACACAGAGAAAAAAAACTCCCTCTCCTGCCAAATGATTTGTAACTATAGATCTCTGTAAACATACGGTCGTGATCTCTCTTCCTTTACTCATAATTTTCATTGGGTTTTAACTACCTCGCCAAAACTTTTCCACTTCCGATAATTTGACTCTACATTCGCCAAAATCCAAATCCATGAGCCAAACACCAACAACACAACACAAGTCAGCGTCAATGCCAAGACCAAATGCCAAGTCACCAACAACACAACACAAGCCAGCGCCAGAGCCAAGACTAAGCACCAAGTCACCAAGGGAGAAGCCCACAAGGGCATTATATGTTACCACAACGCATCAATTTTGGAACTCACTTAAACCTCATTCGTTTATTTATAGTTAATGAAACTCAAACAACTTCGTCACTCCAGGTTCAATCACAAAGGGTTACCTCTAACTAGATTTTCTATTCACTTCTTTCATATTCATTACTCGCTCATATCTAGAACTCACTCATCGAAATTACACTTCTCCACTAGGTTCTAAACTCCAATTCTCTGCAATTCGAACTTCAATGAAAATACTTCCCAGTGATATTCCATTCTGGCTGGAACCTTCCATGCTTCTTCTCCATATTTAAAAAACTCATTAAATGGAACCTTCCACCTTTCAAAAAAATCAAATCCTACATTAAACGTACTCGAAAATCACTTATGACAGGACCTAGTGTAGACTATCATTGGTTTCAACTCTTGCACAGAGTTTGGAACTATTTCACTTCAACCACGCTCATAACTATGCAAAGATATAACATACCCTACTATATTCTTTACCAGGTCATATCCAGAATGAACATAACAGTATATTCCTATTCATTCGTCAATCTAAGTCTTATTCACTAATAGAGCTTAGAACCATAATAAACCATCATTCCTCATTTGGCAAGAAATTACCCGTTATATTCATTTTCAGAAGTTTTGTACATACATATAATCAACATGATTCATTCATGTTACATGGTCAATTGAACAACATCCCCTTTCTGGAGCTAATCGACCCCACCTACAACTTAGGTTCAATGTTGTATTTGCACACAAGCCTATTTATTGATCTCTTCAACTAAGTAGCTCACTCCTATAAATAGAAACGAAACCTGATTCTAAATTACTAATACGTAGATATTGTTTTAGCCTAAGATCAATGTTAACACATATCACAACTTGTTACAAGATATTTGTTATTACTTAATGACTCTATGACTCATATTCTCACTAACACTCATCCTAATTAACCTAATGACTCATTTTCCAAATATCTCCTAATAACTTCTAAAAATTTACATTTTTACATTATTCCAATCAAGGAATTGAGTTCCTCATGGAATTGACAAAACTCCGCGTGTTTGGGCTTCAATGATATCTTGGAGAGAAGATGTTCCTACATCACTTTGACACCAATTTAAGTGGAGCATGAATACCATTAGACCAATAGCCATAGGCATAATTCATTGAATGCATCATCATATTTAAGGATCGATGACATGTCGTTAGACCATGTCACAATATAGTAGGGAGTGATGACCTTTTTTTGTAACATGAAGAATTGAACAAAGTATGTCGTTGGTGATTTGTTTTTTTTAACCATTATCTCCCTCAAATGTGAAAATTTTTGGGATACAACAACACCATATTTTCTTTGCACACTTCATTCTATAGTAAAAGAAATACCGAAAGATGGAATTCTATTTTGGCTTCCAATAATATGAGGGACATACTCCCACATAGTAGCATGGAATATATGTTGTTACAATGCATAATAAAGCTTTTGGAATGTCTTGAGGCCAAAATTAAGGAATTAGGGAATTAACTAGGGGCCCGAGATGATAAATTCCAAACCAAAGGTAAGAAAATTCACTTTCAAAATTCAAAACTCATCAAAAATGAAGTTTTTGTGGATTTTTTCATCTTCAAGCTTGCACAATCTCAATTCGAGACAATGAAAATAAAGCACAATCTCAGTTCGAGTAAATGAAAATAGAGCAATTCTACCTAAGTTGATTTCACATTCCTCCAACATTTATGCTTCTCCTATTGAAAGGATGCCTTTAAGTCTCCCAAACGAAAATGTGGAGGCAACCCTCATAGAGAAAAATTATAAACAACAAGAGCTTCGTCCCTTGCCACATTAGAATTACCTGGGTAACAATTAAGTCAAGAATAAAACATTAGATACGTGACTTGTCTTTTTTTTTCAACTTTTAAATGTTCTATAAAATTCATTTTTTTTATGAATAGTTTACAAAATAGATATATCTAAGATATCTATCATTATTGTATTCTAAAATTGAATAAACAAAATTATATTATAAGTTATCATAAATTTTCAAGAGAGGAAAATTGCTCCCCTAATTCTTCATTAGAGTTATTTCATTAAAAAATATTTTACAACATCAATTTAAATATTATAATTCTAAATACTAAAAAACAAAATATATATAATTTATTATAATTTGAATACACATAACAATTAATAAATTATGTAGTGAGAATACTCGTTTTCTTGACTTCCATATTTATTTATAAAAAAAAATCGAATTATAATAATATGTGTTTTCATATTCCTCAAAAATTATAAAATGAATCTATTATGTATGCTTTAACATTTGGTTATGAAACACAATTATATTTGTATTGAGAAAATTAAAATTATTCAACATTAATTGAAATAATCAGACTTCAATGATTTATAAACTCAAATATATCATCAATTACATTATGTTACTAAATCTCTTTGCTTAAAAAACTTTGTTACATTTATAAAATATAAAAAATTTAAATTTTATTTTATTTATATGTTTTAAAATCAACGTTTCATTATTTTAATTAATGAAATATAGCAATTAATATACGTATTCAATTATTTTTACAAAACTTTGGAATTTATAAAGTGTATAAAGTTCTTCCTTCCGTGCAATTGGGTTATAAATTTCGAGTGGCTTACATGTGCTCCACTATTAAATAGTGAGATATCATGATTAACGCTCTGGAATGGGATCAAAAATGTATAAATAACCATAAACAGTTGGAGATTCATTGGAGAGTTCAAGATGATAAAGTGAGCGAACGTGAGAACGCTGTAAAATGCTAGTGACTATGGAGACCAGTAGACTGTAATATGTAAAAAAATACATAAACAATGAGATAACGAGCTGGTACGCACAGCGAAAGAGATTCTATTGTACATTTTTCCCCGTTATCATCTTAGCAGAAAAGAGAGCAGCAAACGAACAACATATATTAATCATAAGAAATTTCGACATTCAAAGAGAGCCGATCATTCTTGCAACTAGCACTTCCCTTTGAAGATTAAATTTAGATTTGAACTTTTGAATTAAACAAAGAATAAAACGAAATTTACTCTGTTTGTCCCAAAAAAAAAAAGAATGGAAACGACAATACCTTAGATTCATGGTATATTCTTGCGCCCATTTAGAGAATGTACTTAAGACACTTTATTCAGATCAACTAATGCACACATAGTGGCTTGAAGCGGGACGATAACGAGTTGGACTAAAATACGGATAGAAAGGAGGTCTATTTGTGGCTGAAAGAGAATTGGAAACTGTGTCTTCCATATCAGATGTTCCTGGAATATTCAAAATAGATGTTAGCTGGAGTGAAGCCTTTGAGGTTGCCGTGCATGAGAAGGGGGAATGTTATAACTTAAATAGAACCCATTCTCAAAGATACCTCCACACTTTAGTTCCTGTTTCTTCTACTGCCTCCAACAGAGGCTGTTTTCATTTCGTTCCATATTGTTGGATCTTCTTTTGTAATTCCATATCGAACTCGAGAAATGGTCAGTGTTTTTCTTGTTTGTTGTTTCGTATATATTTCAACGGTCATATCAATGTCATGGTTTTGATGGCTCCGGGTGTATGCGTGGAGGTTTTGACATATCACTTGTAGTACGCTAAACCAGAGTATTCCTGCGCACTCTCCCAGTATTTCAAGTATCTACGTTGAAATAAACTGCACTTTGTTGTTTTCTTTGTAACGGTTTTTCTATATACCCTTCCAGCTCTATTGTTACGCTAAGCTTTTTCTTTGGTTATTTTCCCATTAGGGGTTTTTCTTAACACCCTCGGAGCTCTATTGTTAACCTAAGCTTCTTCTTTTCTCATTATCACAATTTTGGATTTTGGAAAAGACACAATGAGGTTTGGTTTGTTTTCGTCAATATGGGCTGTTCTCATGCTATCATGTGCTCTACCGTCCTCCTTCATTGTGAAAGCTCGGCATGTGGCTTTCAAACCTCGACTTCACCTTCATCACAACAAGGAGGAACAAAGCTTCTTTCAAGATGCATACGTGAGAAAGAACTCGGAGGATAAACTGGCTGCCATCCAGTTCAAAGTGTCCGTACAAAATAGCCGTGGTCATAACGACGCCCACAAAATCAAGGGGGTTGAAACGCTGGCCGTCAACGACAGTGGAACTCAAATCTTTTCACGGCATCCGAATAAGTCAATCAATAAAAATGCGGCAGCAAAAAAGGGCATTGCAGTGATGGCGTTTCGTCCATCATCATCCGGCCATAGCCCAGGGATAGGCCACGATAATCCCTGACCCCAGGGTCTAGAGCGAGCTGGCTAGTCAGTAATATCTATAATATGTATTGTTTGTTTTTCAAGGTTATAGCTTTTTGCATTTTATGACGTCCAGGAAATTGAAGCTGTAATAGACTATCTGTAATCGTAAAGTTCTACAGAGATATGTAAGATGTAATGTAAGTTCAAAACAAAAATTAAATATATGAATAGAAGACAACATAGATTTTTGTTCCAGGAGATCCTTCCGAATCATAAGAAAACATCGTTATTTTGTTATTAATTATAACAAAATCACTTACTAAAGGAGTTTGATTGATGGAGTCTGAGAAAAGTCTGCTTTACATTATTTTATTTGTATGTTTTTATATATTGTTAGTGGAAGCGACAGAAAGTCGACGCAATTTTAGTTCCTGAACCCTAGCCATCACCGCTACCATGATCGCTACAGCTTAAGCGTGAATCGAACCTCTGGAAGTGACGTTACGAAGATCGATCTGGTAAACTTTGGCTTCTTGACAGCAACCACCAACCATATTAGGGTTTACATTTGAGTATAATGGTCGCTGTGTAATTAAAATAAGCGTTGACGTATCTCTTCTTGTCGAAGTAGATTTGTTTTGCGTATGGAAAGAATGTCCGTATAAGTTCTGCAGTGTCTATATAGTATAGGCGACAAAAAGTGCCTTATCAAATTTCTTTCAGTTCAAATTTTTTTAGAGTGCAAAATACAATGTATGGTTGTAAGTGTTTAAATTGTATTTTTGAATGCTATAGAATATATATAGAACTTAATAAACTTTTAATTGATAAAAAACTTAAGTATGTCAATATTTAGTAAAATATTATAAAATATTAAATATTTATTGATAATCCACATTGAATATTTTTTTATATGCAACATTAAAATATTTTTAACAATTGTTTTAGATATATATGAAGTTGATATCAACATAAATGAGGTTAACATACATCTTCAAATAGTTTATAGCATATTTTTGTATTTTTATAAAGAGAGCATGTCAACTAGAAAAGTGGCAAACAAACTTATATCTACCTCATATTGGTGTAAAATGAGGGCTAATAACAAGTCTTTGTTTCCTCCATGTGACTTTAGGGTCCATTATCAAGTCGTATAAAATATTGAATATCAAGAATTCATTAAAGTTGCTTCACTAAACACCCGAAAATCTATCACTATGAGACAAACTTCGCTCAAAACTCTTAGTAAGAATGTATTCACATTTCATTCATTATTTTTCGAGTTGTTACAAATGGGATGGTTTCTTTTCACGTGTGCAATATTGATACACTCCTCGAGAGGACTCGAGACCCACTAGTTTCAAATTATGGTAAAACCAAATTTTAATAATTTATGTTATACATAATAAGTTAATTCATTTATCTTTGTGATTGTTGATTTCCTCCTCTGTTGTATAATTGTAATGTTTTCTAAGATGTGCTTGTTGGGTGAAATATGTTGGAGGAAAGGATTGCAGACATTTCATAATGGGTGTAAGCAATGGGACAATGAACCGGAGTGATAAGGCGTTTTCATAGGCTGCACAATATGAATCTCAATTTCTGCCAATGCTTCTAGTTATCAATTGGTTTTCTTGTTTTGTCTTGTTGCCCTCACAAAAAACATCCATGGAACCCATGGGAGAAAGGGTGATCGTGTCCATATTACTACTATCATATGTATTAGTGATGCTAATTCGATTTTATACCTTGATTAGAAGTTAATGCGATGTCCATAAGAGGAAGTCAATCCTTCATGATTTCTATATCTTCCAACCGCCTTTTAAAAGAGATAAAAAATAGTCTTATGTGCTTTTGTCTATCACCCGAAAATTATGACATTATTTATCTAGGGTCAATGAGCGTTGTTTAAGTGAGAGTCAAGACACCACCTTTATAATTTGATTGGGTTAGGAAGTTACGTCGATTTTATTTGGTTGCTTCAATATAATTTTGTAAAAGATACTTGAATTCTTGGAATTCTAGTAGTGTTTCCCAGGATGCAATTTATTTAGAAAAACAAGAGAAAGTTTGACGGAAATGGTCGGCTCATAAGTGGAGCTAGATCACCATGAGAGTGTCGCTTCTGAGGGCACATTTTCCATTCACCAAACCATTTGTACATGCAATGTGATAGAAAATTGTTGAGGAATTAAGACACATTACTTAAGAATAGGATCAATCCTAACTAATCACAATAGATCACAAAAAACATCTAAGAAATAGAATAATGCGGGAATTCTACATTTCTCCATTACTTCAAGTTCCTCTCTTAATGGAGAAATGTATCAAAGCATAACATGAATAATAAATCTGCTTGTTTCACTCTCATCTAGGATTACAACGATGTCTAAAACAACTTGATAACTTGAGATTTCATGTTTTTCCTTCGTGCTAAAAGGGTCCATGCTTCTTTATTTGTTGGTGAAGTTTCGTCTTCACCTTTATTTCCATAAGATAGCGGTGGAGCTTCTCCTCCTTTTTACATTTTCTATGCCAAAAGGTGGAATAGTTTACCTCTTAATCTCCTCTTTCTTGATCTCCAATTAGAAGCTATCATTTTTTGTATTCAAAATTCTTGAAGTTCTTGGGACTTATACGTGTCCTTTAATGTTTGCAATTTTTCAAGCTTTATTGCTTCTTCATCACTTTGTCAATAGCTGCACACTTAAAGTAATGTTAGATAAAATATCATAAAAAGAACCATGCCGAGTCTTTTCATCCTTCTCTTTTAAGAATGTTCCTTTCTTCATCTTTCTGCTAAC
This sequence comes from Pinus albicaulis, assembly GCA_034641835.2. Lineage (NCBI taxonomy): Eukaryota > Viridiplantae > Streptophyta > Pinopsida > Pinales > Pinaceae > Pinus > Pinus albicaulis. The sequence goes on along the minus strand of CM076571.1, from coordinate 772,576,870 downwards.
ATAGTTGGTTGTTTCATGTATCTACATCAACCTCTTTTAAACATTTATGTTGATGCAAACATATTTGTCTTGCGTTTGATTTATGTGTATGAAGGTAGGAATCTCTTCTCACGAACAACTCTCATCAATAAGATGGCTTTCATGCATCATGTTAGACAAATCTTCATGAGATACATAGTTCTCTGTCCGAAAATTTGTTCCGTGTGTCCTGCTGCATTGAAGGTCTTTCTTTATAAGAAAATTGAATTCTACATCAATGGTTGTTTCTTAGTGTCCATGTTTCAATGTCAAATACATACCCACATTCATCATCCACCATTGTAGCTTCAATGTTTTTTCATCTTCGGTTCACAATCAGCTATGTTGAAAGCACAATAATCATTTTAGGCATCATTCAAACTATACTTCATATAACATATCCCAAAATAGTTTTTATTTTAAATCTCACAATATTCATGTAGTATCTTGAATAATATGTTCTCATCTAATAGAGATGTTATATGATGTAAAAGAGTTGAGCGCATCTCTACTCATATCATGGTTCAAATTAAAAAAATATGTCTTCAACAAAATTCTATAAACCTAAGGCCCTCATCATGCAACATCGCCGTACAACACCACGCTCGTTAACATTCTTTCTCTCATTGATGGGTTACCAGGGCACTATAGGTTCTCTTTGAATTCCTTCTTTGCTACGGTGCTGATGCCGAAGATGTATTCACCACCATTATCGCTCGAAGGGTTTCACTTGCTTCCCCTACTCTTTCTCAGCAACCTTGAACTCATAGAACTTTAGTGTGTCTCACTCTTCTTGCACGAAGGTCCGACGTTATGAGGAAAAGTCATCAACAAATATCATAAAACCTATGCTTTTAAGTAATCGAAAGGTCCACACACGTACGTAGCAGATTCTCTCAGGATCGTCGAGCTCACGAATATCCTTCTCTGTGAAAAGTGGTATTCACAATTTTCTGATACATCCCTTGCCGCAAAAATACGTGCCGAAATTTTACCTTTGGGAGGCTTTGGTAAATGTTGCTACAAAATTTTCAAAGCACCATGGTGAAAGATGGCCAAATGTCTTCCAATTCTCCCTCATCCCGACTCACCACTCATGCAGCACCTATGTTCGCCAAGCATGGCCATCTGCAATTGATAAATATTGTAACTTGAATCCCTATCCTCTTGGTCTGACCGGTTGTTTTTATGCCGCGAGCTTTACCCTCACGAAAACAACATCATAAACCTTTTCTTAACATCGCCCGATGAGATTCTTCTTCAATCCTGGAACATGTGCATGACATCCTTCAAGATGAAAGGTTTACCAAACTCCCTCTCAAAAGGAAATGAGCGATACTAATTGCCCCATCTACCATCATCGCCCATCTGCGATTTGCACTCCAAGATCCTTTTCCTCAGGATCACTAAAAAAATATTTATCTCCATTCATATGAAAGATGCACCAACGTCAAGAAACCATCTGGATTCATCACCCTTGGGCAAGCATGTGATCAAAGAAAATCGACTCAAATTGTGATGCTAAGGCCTCTCTGGCTACGGATCTGGTAGCACACTTGTTCTTCTTCTTTTGTGGACAACTAGTGGCGAAATGCTGCGTCTTTGGTGATAGGTAGAAACACTTCACCTTGGACAAATCTTTGCTTATTTCCTTTCACAGGATTGAGAAAGAGTTTTCTTCCTCCTTTCCTTGCTTTGGCGACCAAAGCGCAATTTTCTTCATCTTCGTTCTTTGATGAGAATCCATCGCTAGTACCCCGCCTTGTCTCCCACCACGGTCTACAAAGAACCTTACATCCTGGCGATTTCTCGTCCATTGACGAGTCTTCGTAGCTATGCCAACTCTTGGCAAGAGCCAGCTCACCAGTCTTCTTCATCAACGACAGCAGCAAACTCGTGTACGTTGATTATTTCAAGTTGTTTGGTATCTTGTCACCTTCCCATAAACAGCAGGTGGGCATGCAACAACGTAGTTTATGTTCAAAACCGTTGTCCTCATAGGTACTTGGCATGAGTACACTAGAAATTTTGCGGTAAGCCTAATATTTTTCATTTGAAGATTTTGGCTCACTATTTACATTCATGTTGTGACGAAGAATGCCGGGAAAGAAAGCTGAGCATTTGTGGGGTGAGATATTTGTAAGGGTACACTGTTATTATCGTGTGTATTTACTCGAGATAGTCGGATGACATTTGTGCGACGAGATATCAAATTTCATGAGGAAAATCCATGAAGTTGTTGCTTGAGACGGAGCTATACTTGCATCGCGAGAGGAGGAGCAACTTGTTCCTAAACATGAGCCTCAATATGTGGATAAGCCACAAGAGGAGGTTCATGGAGTGAAGAAACCACTCATGCGGCGCGAACATCATAGGGCGGCCGCACTACGGAAAGGCTGAGTGAATGAATCTTGATGCGATGCAGAATGTAGGGTTCCTACTTCGAATGACGGAATGAGACGATCACGGTGATTTGCGGATACATGGCTCGGTAGAAAGTGTATCGTGACGGAGCCATCCTCTTTCGAGAAGTACATGGAGGATCACATGGGTAGATTCCGCGGGTGAAGAGTATGATTTGATTGTCGAAACGAGTGCATGGGAGATTGTCCCAAGGTGGAAGGAAATACGATCGTGGGTTCAAGATGGACCTACAAAGTGAAGCAGGCTGGCAGTGGGAGTGTTGAGAAGTATAAGGCAAGATTTTTTGCATGGGGCTTCTCACGGATCGAGGGATAAACTATGAAGAAACCTTTTCTCCTGTCGCAAGGTATTCTTCCATATGAACCATCCTTTCTCTCAACGCGGATGGTTGGCACATTCATTAGATGGATGTGAAGACTACGTTCTAAATGGAATCATTGAGGAGGAGGTGTATATTGAACGCTTTGAAGAGTTTGAAAGTATTGAGCAATGGCAAGTCGCATGTGTGCGGAGCTCAAGGAGCGTTGTGTGGGGCTGAAACAAGCACATGTGTACTTGGTACACATGGATAAACAGGTTATTTCCATAGGACTTGGTTTCGCCAAGAGTGAGGAGATCCAAACCTATACTAGATTGTGGTGGAGGGTAAGCTTTTGATCATTGCTTTATGTAGATGATTTAATACTAATGGGTGATGAACGAATTTGATACACTCATGGAAGAACGGATCTTGCAAAGGGTGGAATGAAGGACTTGGGCCTCCTTCATTATTTCTGGGGTTCGGTGTGACGTTGGAAAAGGTGGTATTTGTTTGTGTCTCAAATCAAAGTATGCCGGGAGAAATACTAGAGAAGTTTCACATGGAAGAAGTGCAAGCCTATAGACACTCCTCTTCTTGGTGGTTGGAGAAGGATGCTACATCGCGGTAGTCGTTTGCTTGTTTATCGACGATTGGTTGGTTTGCTCATGTATTTAGTCAATACACGACGGACATGTGATGCTATGAACCGGCGCTACAGCGACGGTTAAGCCCTGGCAGAAAACTCTTTCAAAGTGAGCAAGCGCGTGAGAGTATCTCGAGCACATACGGGTATGGATTGTGGCATGAACAATAGGATGATGGCGTCGCATGGCTTCATGGATACGGTTAGTGACCTTGAGATGAAAAAACTTGTACGGAAAGGTTTCGGTATCGGATCTAGCAGTTTCTTAGTACGGAAAACAATATCCATGGCACTCGATTCGGCGGTAATTACCTTGACGACGAGCCATTTTGCATGCAAGGCTATGGATGAGAAGATCACAGTCGATTTTTTCGGTTCTCATTTAGATCTTACTCGATATATTGTGATAATCGGAAATTTGTATTAAACTCTCGATTCGCATCCGGTATTTCACAGTAGATCTAAACATGTTGACATCCGATACCATCATATCATATATTGTGTGCATCGGGAAGATGTTCTTACATTCCTACGGAAGATCGGGATGCGGATATTGACGAGCGCTCACCCGGAAAATTAAAATACCATAGAGAGCAGGTGGTGATAATTCCTATCTTGTTGAGAGGTGAGATTCAACAGATGATGAACAGTGAAAAGTGCTTCACACAAGTGGGCCTGAGAGCTATTTTTGGCGCAAAGTCTATTTTTAGACTATGTCTACTTTTAGACATGTCGATCACTCTATGACTTCAGGGTCTGTTGTGGATGGTTGGTCCAAGTTGGAAAAATAGATGGACTTCTGTTTAGACATATTGGGTGGAGTCTATTTTTAGACTACCAATCTAAAAATACGATATATTAAAACGTATTATCTCTTAATAATATTTGGAATCTAAACAACAACTTATTCTCTTCGAGCACTTCGATTCAGTGCACGAATGTGGCACAACAGGCGGCAGAAGGAATTACATATTCACGAGGGTTCTTTGGGCTATTGCAATGTGAAGACTCGATTATATCTCAATTGGCGAAGTTATGACACGGTTGGAAAAGTAGTTGGTGGAGTTGTATTTAGTTTAACTCGATCAGACTTAGTTAAGCTAATTTGTATCTAGTCTAATAAGTTGATACACTAGTGAGAGTGGAGGTGAATTAATTTGTTAATTAATTAAAAAATAATAACTCATTAATCAACTAAATAATACATCGATTATCGAGTGCATAGCGATTTCAGTGGAGACCAATGGAGAGATAGGTGAAAGGGCAAGTGTGACTATCGATTGTGACTATATTGATGCATTAATTACATCCAACACTGGGTGAAGTTGATTTTGTGAGCAAGGCTGCGATAATTCAAACTCATTTAAACCATTCTTTGTGAGATTGCGCGATGAGAAACTGGCAATTGGCAAGATCGGTGCATGGATTTGCCAGTTCGAACTTTGATTAGTGTAGCGATTGTATTGTATTGAGAGCTTGATATGATTAGCTTTGTATGAGGATTGTTATGATCTCTATGAAATAGCTGCTACTACAAATATTGGGGTTTTGTTGAGCTTTCGTTAAACAACTACTGCTAATGACAGCGAATTTTTTTATTGTTTCATGTGTGCATTGCAATCTTGATTTAATTTCCACAAATGATCAGTAGTGCGAATGATCCCCAACGTATTTTGTAGGAAGTTAAAATAGTGTGAGATCAGGAATCTTGGACATATAACACATAATTTATATAATTTCTACATGGTGTGGTATTTCGGGCAATTTTTCATTTAGTTTAAATCTCAATATTTATACATGATAAAGAGAGTAGATCCAGGTTAAAATTTTCACGATTTCATCAAATTCTGATTGCATTTTTGGTCAACATCTTGATTTACTTGATTCAACTCGAAAACGCCATATTCAAGTACAAGAAATATACTAGTTTTTCCTTGAATCTTTCTCTTATTCTGTTGAGTTCTCTTAGGACACCATTTGAGTCTCCCCTTTTTTTACATAACTATACTTTTCATGCTCCTCGCGGCTTCAAGCAATATGGAATCTATGCTCTTTGACTCATCAAACTTTCTAGGGTTGGTTAAATTCACAACCTAAAATAATTTTCGAAAGCATAAAACGGCCACTGGCTCCTGACCGAATAGGTAGGTTATTCTTGATGTACCTGGGGTACTAGGTGGAAATAGTGATATTTTAAAAGGACTTACTAACAAGTAAAATCTCTTTGCGTACTTGGATTTGAAAAAAAGAAAAAAATAGAAAAAAAAATTTCCCATGATTGAACCTCCAATAGTAATGTAGCACACAATCTTAACAATGTGCCTCAATAAACTTCCCTTTCCGCCAATTTATGAATAATCTCCCATAGTTGGACACTTTCATTGCGAACACTTTTCTACCCCGAAGAGATTTCCACAACTCCAAGACTTGTTATGGAGTCTTCGGATCTGCTTTCCCATTAACACAAGTCACACACTCTGAAACTCACCATGTCTGCAAGACTTCTCCTGCTTTGTTCTCAAGGGTCCTCATCCGGTGGTAGAACACTTGAACAAATCCTCAATTATTGACGACCCATAACCATTAGAACTACAACACATATCACTCTTCACTCCCCACTTATATATATGTGTGTGTGTGTGTGTGTGTGTGTATGTGTGATCCCTATTCATTAATGTCGTGAATATTTGTCGGTTTAAAATTGTTAAAGTAGGGCATGCATGAAAAATAGGTGAGGAATGAAGAAGAAATATCTATTTATACAAATTTGTATGGTAAGCATAATGCTAGAAGCATAGTTGCGAAGAGTATGGTAGCGAAAAAAAATTAATGTTGAGAAAAAAGAAGAGAATAATTGTGGAATAGTTTTTCCTTGGAAAATTTATTCATTTAAATGGCACCTATTAAGCAAAAGAATATCTTGAGAAAATAATATGACACTTTCAATGGTTAAGGATAGTAATGGACATAAAATGTTTTGCAAATCAATTTTTTCAATAAAGGATTCCTTGGGGGAGGATTTTTTTGTTTCATGAAAATTAGAGCCATATCATGAAGTGAAGATTGAAGTCATGAGTAAATTGGGGAGTAACTATAACACCTCCTCCCATATCTACTAAGTAACCGAATAAATAGGAACATGTGAAAATAGGCTACTATAATCATATTCAACCTCCTAGGTGAACTTAAGGAAGTGGGGTGTGGAAACACATCACATACCATAATCACAGAACTATCAGCCACTCTAGTAACTAGCCCTTGGATCCCATTTGATTTTTTAACCACTTAACCCTTGGAAACTCATTATATGGATGGGTGTGTATAAGGAGGATCTGAACACTCATTTAAGCATGCATGCGTCTCTGAACTAAATTTTCATATGATAATAACATCTTTGTTGGATTTAAGAATTTTAGACGAACCCGGTCACTACCCAAAACTCAATGAAAAAGTTCATAAATGAAATAAAACAATAGAAAAAAATGATGCAAGAAAATGTTCTAACGAGGACTTAAGCTGGACCCCTACTAGCCATGGTAGCATTTCATCGTATGCCTTAAAGGTAATCTGTAGGTTTAAATAATAACAAACTTTGATCTTAGGGGTCTCATACTTATCGATAATAATTAAGAAGAATTGTTACTACATGAAGTCGCTTTGCATTATGAAGCTGTATCTTGTGAATACATTGTCGACAATTATCATTCAAAACATGATGAGAACCATACTTCATAACCGTCATAAAACTCGGTCATAACCAACATATAAGTAACAGAAATAAGAAAATCAAATAAAAAACCATATAAAATGAAATAACAGAAACACATTTACCCATCAATAAAAGGAAAATGAGCTCTTATTACCATAAGAAAAATGGAACTAAGTACGAGCCTTCGACGTTCACCAACAATGAACATAATAAGCCAAATATCTCATGTGTCCTTAGTGACATATTCCAATCATGAATGAGATCTCATAAGCCAAACCCATCAGAACCAAATCAAGGTTTTAATTAAACTACCTCAACCCTCGCTAATGCTTCCACCTCATGATGGGACATCCTAGCCATCACCATGGTCTCTGAGGCTAGGAGCTCCAAGCATTTGAGGTGACAAACTCACGGCTGGTAACTCAGCATGGTTGTTCTCGAGGCTCCATAAAATTTGTCTAACTAAGTACGGAGGACTAGTAACTCAACCCACCTGAGCCTACAGAAATTTCTCCAGCAAAGGCTCTGGGACCCACAGTAACTCAGCAATAGTTGTTTTAGGCTTCAGTGTTTTTCCAGCAAGGCACCAGAACACAATAAACCAACTTACATAGCTTCGAGAAAAATAGGAATAACCAAACAACAAACTGCAGAAATGAACCCACAACAACATGGCTATCCAAGAAATGAAATGCTAGGAAAATCCACTATAAATCAAGAATCACCATTAGCATATCAAGACCAATACATCATACCATGCCAAAAATAGTGTGAAAACTATACATGCAACCATTTACCCAATCCAAAACCTGTTGGCAACTTTTGATCCGTTTTATCTTGCAATTTCATCTCCTTTCCTTCTTCACTTCAAATCTCTGTAGTATGCAAACCTCAAAATGTTGAAAACTCTAGTATCCAAGTATGAAGAGAATAGTGACTCCAAACCTGCACTAAACATAATCCATTTATTGATCCTTAGAAACCTTTTATTAGCGGATGCTCAATTTTCTTCATTTTCCTCGTCACATGGAAACTTGTCACCGTTCCTGTTTTCTCATATTTTCCATTATTTTCATAAATAAATGCCAAAAAATGCCACTTCTTTTAAAGCCTTAGCCATTTCATTTTCTAATTTCCATAGCCATAATAAGCCATACTGTTCCAATGAGTTTTACCCATTCAACTTGGAATACATGTCCCATGACCATGGTTATCATTTGCATTTTAATGCTTTTTATTACATGGAATTTTCACCCGGGGTTGTTACGAACCCTCCCCCGCAAACCATCTCGGTGTTCTTATAATTCAGGCATACTTCTCATGAAGTTGTAGCACGGCAGCATTCACAGTATTTACCAAGTATCAACCATAGGAAGAAAAAACAACATGATGACATGACAAATATAACACCATAATGACATGGAATACCACACTTATTGGAGCTTTATAACAAATATCATGGCATTATTTACATCCAATACATATGTACATATACCAAAACATCAAGGCTAAAATATACTCATATACTAACATGTACCAAAAGTGCTTGTCAATCGGTAAAAAATGAAGGATATATAAACTAGATCTTATGCTGTCTCCCCGTAGCCTCATTGAGCCCAAAGTGTTTCCATTCACTTTAACTTGCTCGATTGATTGATTCGGGAAACTGTGAAATTTTCTCTAAATGCATGATGTTTGGGTAGAATACCATGTCGCTCTGCAATACATGTTCATTCCACCTGATCAACCATCATCACTGTTCTTAAAATGACACATGAAAAACATCATGGCGAGTTCCTTTGGAAGGAAGTACAAGTCGATAGGCTACTAACCCAATCCTCTCGATAATCTTGAAAGATTCCAAAAAACGATGAACAAACCTTGGAAAATGAACCAATCATGAGAATATTATGTGAGCAGTGATACACATGTTCCCCAACCTAAAACTCCTTGAACAACATGTTTTGATCTTGCTGTATCTTATGTCTATGTGTGTGCTTCTTTCATTCTTCTTCATTACTTGCATTTCCTATTCCATCTGTCTTGACATGTCTAGTCCAATCAACACCACAATTGGATCACTCCAACTGATGGTAGTATTGCAACTCCACCTATCTGATGTCTCAAATGGACTTATTCTCAATGATTCGTGATGCTCATTTTTTTGAAATTATATCGGTGGGGGATAATCTTCCCATTTTCATTTGTTATCTGTAAATCTTATACATGTCTCACAGTATCTGGTAACCTCGTTGTATGTCTGTTACCCTTCGATAAGTTGTGATGAAGGTGAACTATATTGCCCAAATTTGCTAACAAATCATTCAAAAATTTGAAATTGAACTTCAGAGTACTGTTGACGCTATCTTCTTTGGAACACCATGCAATACAATTGCATCCTTGATAAATACGTACCATCGCTGGTTGAAAATGTAGAATTCAACGGAATGAAGTGCTACATTTTAAACTTTTCAACATGATGGAATTGTGTTGTCTCCATCCTCAAAACACACCTTCAGTAAAAATACATGGAAATGACCTCCCATTTCCATTCTTGTATATAGTAGATATAAGTCACCTAAATTAGCACTCTAATTTAACCTTTTGACAATCCAAACACCTAGCCTAAACCCTACTATGTATCTCTTCAAGTTCAACCAATAATAAAACTTCTTCACTATTTCAATAGTTTTCTAATAGCACAGATAGCATAATGGTTTCAGCAGAAACTCTCTCAAAAGATCTTATTAAGCTCACTACTATATAGCACATATACTATTACGTAAGCTGACCAAACCATATGATGTGAGATGATAATTAACATCATGTACACACAAAACTATACCTATACCACTATATACATGTACGTATATTAAGTGCAACCTATGTAGAATATGCATGTACCTATCACCATGTTGACATATCTTTGCCAGATCCTATCCTATAGATATGTCCCACGTGGGAGCTCGACTTATATGTGATTTACTTGTACTGCCTACTAAGATCATCTTCCATAGTAGTTTACCGTTGATGTGGCTGATCTAAGTCAAAACTCACTAATTGTGGCCAACCATATCGCTTGCCTAATTTCATATTCATTTGGTAGTAACTCAATCATTTGAGTCACTTGTCAATACAAACCATCTTGTAGAATATAGTTTCTCCACATCTTCAACGCATTTTTGATCATTTACTAGTTCAGCTATCATCTCGTTGATGTTTTGCTCGTGTCATTACTTTCATGACTCATGATACCTACTGTCCATCATGTAAGGACTCCTTTAATTCTCTTGTTGAAATAATGTTTACATACTACAAACTCCTTGTCTAAATCTATGATATTTAACACTAGAGCATGTTAACAACTACTTAAGCTTCTAAGCGGCCTCACCTCCTCTGTCCGACAAAATTGTATGTCCTGCGGTGATGTGTGGGATAAGGAATACTTGAGAAATTCTTGATTAACCTCTGTGGCAGAGCTTGCCAATCCAGGATGTCCCTCGTACATTCTACATTCCTCCATGAGGGCCCATATATTTTCTGAATCACAGCGTATAATTGAAACAACATGTCTGACATGCCTCGGTCATAAATAAATAAATTTTCTAATATTAACATACAACCAATGTTCTCTTGGGTCTAACACTATTGTGAAATGTTTGGCATGCTCTTCCTCATTTTAGAATATGCAGTATATCATCAATAAATAAAAATGGCGAACTTGTCCATATAAGTTCAACACAATATTCATCAAGATCATAAGCTAGTTGGAGCATTATTAAATTTGAAAGGAACTACAACAAACTCATAATTCTCATACCCTGATGCGGAATGTTGTCTTACAAAATTCATCTTGCTTAATGCCTACATGATGATATCTAATCTCATATCGTATTTTGAGAACATTCTGCTCCATTCACCAGTCAAACAATTCATCAATTCTTAGCAATAGATACTGTTCTTGATGGTCATTTTTTTTAGGTTTCCTATAGTCAATGCACAATGGAGAGTACCATCCTTCTTCTTCACAAAAAATACTAGTGTTCCCCATGGTTGTGAAGTGGCCTAATGTATCCCAGCATCCGCACATCTCTTTTAGCTAAAAATTTAACTCTACCAAATGGTGTCACTCATCTTACAAGGTATTTTGATGTTGGTGTTGCCCATGTTACCAAATCAATATAAAAGTATACTTCCGTAGGAGGTAAACTGTTGTTATAGAAAATACATCTGAAAACTATTGTAGAAGTGGGTACCTACTAAAAAAATATGTATCCTCAACTTCCTTAATTTTTAGTATAAATATACCTTGTAAACAACACACCATTTCACCTTGATTGCGCTTGGCCTACATAGTTGTTGCCATTATTGTCGATGTTTCTTTCTTCCCTATAATATTCTTGGTTCCCATGTAGCCTTAATTACCTTACTCATCAAGCTAAATATAACAATAAGTTCACTTTAACATGCTCATCGACAACATATAACATAATCATCGAGCTAACTACAATTTAACATATAACATATTCATCAACAACATATAACATAGTCATCAAGTTAATACCATTCTTGACTAGCCAACACATTTACGTATGATCACACTAATTAACTAACACCTATGATGTACATAACCATAAAATTGGGTAGAATGAAAGGCATGCACATAGCATAATACATATGACTACCAGCACGATAAACTAGGTTTATCATACATGTATTGATAATAATAGTATATTGACAAACATATAAGTAACCTAATTCTTCTGACCAACCATGACTCACATACATGCATACCAAGCATACGAACTTGTGTAAGCGATCTTCTCTTACCCCAAATCCATTTTTGCAACTTCACTTTAATGATCTCCATCTCTTGCTCTATCTTAGTTAACATAACCTCATATCTTACCAATATCATCATCATGAACAAATTGCATACAATGATGTTATACTGTAGCCTTCACCAAACCAATGCAAACATGACCATATGAAACTTCATGACATGTATAAGCAATCATGAACAACCAATCCTTTAACGCGCAACATCACATAAGAAAGCATACCAGGAAAACACAAGCATAAACAAAAAATGCTTTTGAACATCTTCAACATGCGAAAGATGCGCCAATAAGCATGAACAACACATAACAGGTCATACACTCGCGAGAACATGTTGACAACCACACCATCATCACCTCCATGGCAACACAATTGCCATGGAAACAAAAACATAGATGCAACAAGAACATACACCATATGCTTGTAGAGAAAAACATATGTCTGCAACAAACATAAATTCATGATCTGAACGCCCATCTGGTACGAGGGGATGAATCATGCTCTAACACCCTTCCCACATCTACTAAAGCGTGATCCCGAGGTGAATATGTGATGAGAGGCTAATATAATGAGATTCCACGTCTGTGTGACCTTAAATAAGTGGAGGCAGAAAGCGAAAAAGAAACCTATATGCATTGTACAAAGGCTTGCAAAAACCCTTTAAAGGAAAATAGCAACAATTCGAGCTCTTACCACAGGTCACCTTTCGTCGCACCACTTTGATCCATAGACACAAGAAAGAGTAAACTACATTTCGGGGGCTAGGAGGCTATAGCCATGGGCATAATATTTGCATTAACCAACGGTTAGGGCCCCAAATGCTCGATCTTGTGTCTGTGACTCCGGAGATTTGGTGATTGTTTGTCTGAGAGATCCCAAGTCACTACCCAAAACTTCATGAAAAATTAAGGGATGATGGATAACAATAAAGTAAAAATGATATGGAATAAATCATCGATAAGAACTCTTAAGACCCTCATAGCTATGACAAACATTTTTTTCAAACATGTTACTAACATTGAATCTAAGTGTAAATACATATTTAAACATGGGGGTCTCACACATGAGCATCACTAAGAAGCATTTCTCCCCTTACATCATTAGCTGAAATACAATATATTTGACCATAGATAAATTGTGCATTAATTTACAATAAAAATATGTATAGAGCCATATATCATGGGTAGATAGATAGTATACAATAACATATTAAAAAACATAAATACCATAGATACAACAATTATATAATCTAGTATGCTCAATAAATTAATGTATTAAATACTCAAGGAATGAGCTTCTCATTAATGAGCGTAAACTAACAAGATGGGACTTCACATTCCACCCGACCATATATTGGCTAAGCCAAATCTCTCTTTAGCCAATCACCCCCATGTCTTTATTGAGGAATTTTCTTATTCCCTAGTCTCAAGATTTACTATAATCCATAGCATGAATTAAGGTACTAAGGCCCTAAACTAAGATATACTCTCCGAGTTCTTTTTACATCCCATCCCGCGTCTACTAGGCCAAAAAGGAGAGCACACACCTGTGAACTGCACAAATCCATCCCATATCCCTAGGCCTAAAATGAGACATGTTCTCTAAGTTTTATACATCCCATCTCGAGTCTTAAAGGAATGACACCCACCACTTAAACTGCAAAATCCATCCCATATCACTAGTAAACGAGAATAAACACCTCTAGGATTCTGCCATGCATATCCCATCATGTAGGCAAGGATAACTACGTCCCACCCGGGCAACACCACCATCATTTAAACATAAATATGTTGTTATGAGAGCATATTAATGTCAATTAGTAGATCCACCTCACTTAGTTTCAAAAGCCTATCCAACAATCCGGATCCAAGCAAGTATGACAACCCATCTCATCAAGGATGTCCATAAATGGCAAGGCTAGGGTGGCTCTTTGTCACACACAAAAACACATGCCATGAAATAAAACCATACATGCAATACCATGCATGCCCCAGGTCGAAATAACACATGCAAATCAATACCTCCAAAAGAGTCCTAGCAGGTACTTGAATCTTCTCTTCCTTGTTTTCTTTGAGTTTTTCTCTAATGCCAAAAGTTCTCCAATAAAACTATAGGTGTTCCAAAAGTGAGTAAGAGAGAGAGAGAATAATGAGAGATATGCCAAATGGTGACAAAAGGTTTGATAAAGAGCTCACAAATAGATCCTCGGAGAATCCTTTTATGAATGAGTCCTTTCTTTCATTTCCATCAGTGTATCATTTTCTTACTTCATGCAACATGTGACCTTTCACCTCCCTTTCTCCTATTTTCCATTATTTTCATAAATAAAATGCCAATTAATACCTCTTTATAAAGCCTTTGCCATTGCCATTTCCAATACCCTTTAGCATAATAACCTAAATGAACACCCTCTAGGTTTTCCCAACATTCATCTTGGAATACGTGTCCCATCAGCAGTGGCTATTAATTTTATTTTTACTACATGGAATTTCGTCATGGTGATTTCAAGTTGTAATAACTTTAGTAAGAGATTCTCAATAAATTTGGTGAGCCGATAGAGGATCCTCGAAGATCTATAGCTATCAGGAGAAAGTTTGTTGCCTTATGTTTGATGAATTGATAAGGAAAGTGTAGTAGGTATATCCACAAGGATTTTGGACAACAATTTTTATTCTAAATTAGTAATCATAAATGATAAAAAATGTGTTAAGATAATACAATAGTGTGTTGATTGAGAAGCCATAGATGCTATGATTTTTATTTAATAAATCTATGTTGGGTGGGTTTTTTACCAAAATACCCTAATAGTAATGAATTTTTGGGGAGAAAAGTTGGTGTATTGAGGAATTATTTGAGTGCCTAAATTTATATATACATAGGAGCAAGGTCTCTTAGAGGGGAGAATTGTGAAAGACCTATAGTTGGTATTCTCGTGGAAATAGGAGGATTGATAGAGGTATTTTGGTGAACTAAAGATATAGAATATAAAGTTGCATAATTTATTATGGTAACAGTGGTGGAATCATTGGAGCAACAATACCTTTTGAAAGATAGGTGGTAAAATACATACTAGATGTTTAGTATGTGGAAGGAAAGGGGAACTCTGTGAGAAATTCCTTAGTAAGTTAAGTGTGTATGTCTTTTCAGGGAAAGATTGATAGTCATGTATTATTGATATGAAGCCATCGTATTTTCCTTGTATCGGGGATAATTATGAGGGCCATGATCCCTAGTGCGAAACCCTATGTTTTTTTATTAAATTTTCAATGTAACAAGTTTGGTTGCTACATTGATTCAACATTATTACCAATTTTTTGGCAAAGGTGCTCATGTTGTTGCATTTTGGTGTGTTTGTGATCATGTTTTAGAAATAAATGATTCTGATGTAAGGAAAAATCAAAAAACTTGACTCCAAACCAATAACATTAGCATGTGACTGAATCCATTTTCCTTTAATCCAATATTCGATCGATAATGTTGCACCTCGATGTCCTGAGGAATCTCTCACGAGATGTCGTCTCTAGGGTCCCACAAATTAGCTGTATTTGCACTAGACTACATGGGAACGTGTCCATTAGCAGTGTCGGCAAGGTGATTTGAAAGTTAAGTTCATATGGAAGGTTAGCGTTAGATGTAACGGAACGAGATAGTTGTCTCCAATGGATTAATCCTAGCATTTGGTTATTAATAGTCGAGTTAGAACCACCTTGAAAGCACTCATGTCTAAATAACTAACATGGAGACCACAAATGAACTCAAACCACAATTATTGAAGAAATATATTAGCATATCCCTATAATTACAAGGATTTCTATAAAAAATGTCATTTAATTCTATTTCCATGGATCGAATGTGCACAGTCAATACAAATACATGTCTTCAAGTTTGGTTGGTTCTTGGGTCGATAAATAACCATACAATTATTAGATTAGGTATTCATTTACTAAACATGTTGTTACAATATGGGTAGGTCTCATTAGTGTTTCCATAGTACGATTGAAATCGATCTCTTCATGGCCATCCTATATTAACGCATGTCCAGGCACCATAAATGCGACAAAAATATTGTCAAAATATGTCGCCAATAATAATCATGATGACTTAGTTATGTTAATAAATTTTACATTCAATATTCTTAATTTATTTCAATCATTTTTTGTTGGTTTCATGAATGACATTATTCTTATAAATTATCTTTTCTGTTGTTCTGGAGTTGAATTGATTGATTGGGCTCTAGTCCTTATCATTTTGTTTGATACATTTTATTATTTAAAAAATATATATTTGTTTAAATTTTACAGTTGTTTTACATTTAAATAAGAAAGGATAAACAAATTTATTTTACCCCATTGCATCCTGGTGTTTGACACCAACAGTAACAATTATGAAATTATACTTTTCACAAGAGCCATGCTAAACATATTTATTCATTATACTCATATAATAGAATAAAAAACTTTACTAAATTTAAAAACTCTATAAAATTATTTTCACTTGATAATTTATCTTTTAAACCCCATCCACACAAATCATATGAGCAGGTATGGGTGTGGGACTACTAGGATACCCCTGAGCCTATGACTGTGTCTTATTTTTTGATGGGTTGAATTGCAGTGAGACAGAATACCATAATAATAACTGATATGGCATGGAAAACTATGTCTTCCATTTTGTATGATGCGGTCCATACTTATGTGATAATAGCTCGGTCTTTGTCCATGTTTTCTGATGATGCTGTTTTCTGGGATGCATATTTCTACAATGATGCTGTGTATTAATTTCCAATAGGAAACCATATATCACTTTAAAAAATAATTTTTTATTCTTCTAATTTTTAGCAAATTTTTTGTCATACGTTTCGGCTTCCATAGTTATTAGGTTAGATTTAATGATTAGCTTCCCATAAATAATTAGGTTTAATAATAAAATGAGAGTATTTAAAACTATTATCTGATTCACAGTATCATCCTAATAATCAAGAAATTCAGCTTGTCTAAATACAAAGATATATCTACGCCCTTTTTTCAACTTATTCCAATTTTATTCCCAAACATATTCATAATTATTAGTTGTCTATAATAAAAATAAAATAGCATAATATGATGTATAACAAAAAATCCCTTTATAGTAAGAGTCATTCTATCAATAGCACCCTTCAATGCCATTATGTTCTTACATGAAAAAACATTGTAAGTATTATTAGCAACTAATAAAAATATATTGAATTCTTTAGGGAAATAATGGTTTGTTGATTTACCATTTTATTATTTTTGTGAAAACATTTGCTAACATTTTTAAAATATTAATAATTTATATTCATTGATCTTTAAGACTCAACAATAATAAAGTGTTGTCTGACGTAGCATACAGGCAATGTATTTTTTGCTACAACATAAAAATTTTCTACTTGAGCAGATACGAAAATAAATCTCCTCTCCTTGAAATTGCCAAAGTTTGAACAGTGCTCTATCTTGTCTCAATCCATCAAGAAACCACCATTGTTTAAATGCTATTTTCCCAATCAAAAATAATAATTAATGTTATAAAAACCAAACTTGCTAAATAAAAATATATGGGTCAAAACACAAGCATTTTTGATGAGTGAACGAATAACGATGCGGAACTTGACGGACATCTCTTTACGTACGCTACAAAAGTTATGAAGCAATGCACTAAACATAACACAGCTATGTTTAGGTACACGACCACCATTATCTTGAATTTGAAACATGGTGGTGGTACATTGCTCGAAAAGAATCAACGTTGCTAGATCGATATATGGAACTTGATTGCTTTTGACGGGCACAAACATGTAGTCTCCGCCAAGTCTTCCGAGGATGAACTTGTGAAAACGATGCCACTAGGCTTGTGAGAACTACCGAGGGATAAGCACAGCTTACGTCAACTATTGACAAGCGAGTCCACTTCAATGACCAACTCCAATTCCTGGAAACAAAATACCCATTTTGACCTCGAGAAAATGGAATTTTTGACAAAATAAACAATTATATGATGACCAGGTATAGAATGTAAGTCCGACTCGATTGAAAATGTTATTACAATCATTGAAACAAAACCAACCATTAACATTGTTCTCACTCACGAAGTTCGGATTGTTGGCATGAAAATAATAAGAATCTTGAATAATTTTAACTGTTAAATTGATGTAAATTTATATTTCGATTTGATGATTAATTGAATAGAGCGTGTGTTTAAGCACTCTTCAAGTGCAGCTTGCTCACAACATGAAATCAAGTGCCTTAGTCGCTGGGATTCCTTAATGGCACAATTGAAAACCTTAGTGGCGATGGTGGAGCCTTAGTGGTGATTAATTCGAGAGCCATTGTGATTGGGTGTGTGGTAGTGTAGTGGCTAAACTTGGAGCCTTAGTGCATGGAGAGATGAAATTTTTTTCTTTCATGCACATTGGAGCACTTGAGAATTTTGCGAGGGGAAAATATGCTACTCTTATTTGATGATATATTACCCAGCAGCTTAAGAAGTTATAAGCAGGGGCGTTATAACGCGAGTGGATGTCGGCAACCACGTCACAAGTTGTGGACTTACTTCCTTTCTCCCGCACATGGTGATCCGGCGTAAAATCTTGATACACTTAACCAAGACCTTTTTACGTCGAAAATTTGATAAATTAGAAGTGCATTAATCAAAGCGATAAATGAACTTAAATGAACATAATGCATGTTGTAAAGAAGAGAAGACATAACATGTCAATATCAGCAATCATAAGAACATGTGGTTTGATAATGGAATTTGTCCAAGAGGACTACATCTTCGGGCATTAAGTGTTGTAGAAAGGATGTGGATGTGTTTCTTTGAGATACAAAAAAAATTCCCTCTCGCGGGGTGGCTAGACCTCTCTACGTGATGTTCCATAGCAAGAAGTCTCATGCATAGTGTGGCTCCTATTAGTAGCAATAGGTGACACATAAAAAATTTGTGGGTATCCTGACATGGCAAGCAAGGGATCTCAATGACATACTTGTGACATGGAATTATCTAACATGGCATAAAGGGATCACGAATAGCATACATGAGTATCTAACCAATATGTCGAGGATCTCAGCATAATACAATTCCATTACGGAAAAGTACATCAATAACACGTCAGGACAATCCCATGACTCATGTGTTTGATTTTGTACAGCCATAAATATCTTCGAACAAAGAATTACATGAAATCAACTCATCATATACCTCATGCCAAAGATGATGAAGAATGGTACAACATCTCTTTTGCTGAATCTCAAAATCACCATCACCATCACAAGTGGCATCGAAGATATGAAATCGACTACTCATAGCAGAAAAGGTAGCCAATTTACACCTTCCTCGAAAAAGTGATCGAAAAATAGAAATCTCGGATATAGAGAAAGTACGAATACTGTCGGTTCGCGTGAATAGTGAAAAATTAGTGTCCATTTCTGAATTACGAGAAGAAGTGAAGATATGGAAATAAGAGATCTTTTAGATTCTG
Source organism: Pinus albicaulis (assembly GCA_034641835.2). Taxonomy (NCBI): domain Eukaryota; kingdom Viridiplantae; phylum Streptophyta; class Pinopsida; order Pinales; family Pinaceae; genus Pinus; species Pinus albicaulis. The sequence goes on along the minus strand of CM076571.1, from coordinate 772,557,441 downwards.
GAATTCTCCCGCTACTCCATGGGTAGACTAAAGAAATCTACAACTCAAAAATACGACACTCATCATTGTGCTCTTATAAAAACTGGTGAAAAATGATTGTAAACTTGACTATGTTAGGATAGAGAAAAATTTACACTCCCAAAGAGAGAATTTCAAGCTCATGGTTTTGCTCCACCATTTGGGCATGCTATTAGTTCCGCCATCTCAATTTTCGTGCCCACTCTTGTTGTACCTACTTTAGTGCATATGAAAAGTGAGTTTAAATATTAAGCGAGGGCGAACATAACCAAGTCTCACCATTGGCATGTTGGTTTAGATCCATAATGGTAGGGAGGAGGTTAGGCGGTCAAACCTTGACCTCTCTTCTTTGATCAAAAATTGTTTTCTTTGTTAAAACCATATTTAACATTAGAAATTTTCATATTTTGGTGGTACCAAATGTTATGTGGTGTGCCCACATTCGACCCACCTCACCTTTACTGTCGGTCCGTGGTATGTAGTGGAATGGGTTGGTGGTGAGTTGACCCCGCCATCATATTAACATATACGGTGGCCGTAATGATGGGGGTGTGGTGTGGGGCGGCGGGAGTCTGTAGCTTCTGACCCCCCTTAATTTGACTTGATTTTAATGTGGTTGGGCTGTGGGGTACGGGGTCATGGCCCATTGGAATTTTAATATGTATATATTTCTATTTAAAAACCATAAAGCCATTTTAAAAAATCGGTACAGTATTAAGAGAAAAATTAATGGTCCTAAATTAACGGAGTCCTTTGATCTTGCCGGAATCCAATGAAGTTTCTTCAAATTGTGTCCTCCTTAACCTACCAAGTCATCCAATTTAAACCAAAAAATTTGACCACTCCTAACTGGCACTACGAGCTCGGTTTGACGAAATGCTCACACAGTTGTGATCGGACGGCAGATCCTTCTAAGTGGTTAGAAAAATCCGAACATTTTGATTTTCAGGCCACTCTTTGTCTTGTGTGTGTCTCTGCGACCACGGATCAATCACTCCCTACGAGGATATTTTGGTCCTGGCATCAGCTTGTCTGCTATCGTGCTATGTACGCACCACAAGCGTCTCGAAAAAATTCACCCTTTCTTCTCCTTTCCCTTTAGCCGGAGCCTTGAGCGATGAACTAACACCATTCCCTGCCAAACCTATTGTACAATATCATGCAAATACATGTACTCGATTGACAGTACGTGATCCAAAAAAATCTTCCATACTTACCTGGTTTTATAACATGTACTTGGTGGTCAAAAGCTTACATCGAGATGGAAATCACTGACTATCATTACAAGACAAGGCATCATTATCGCATTTTGAAGTGATGGTAAACACCTCATCACTTTTACATGAAAGAAATCCATTGCACGACTCATAAAACAAGAAACAGCAGAAAAAATATCATTGTCCTTAAACAATTGGAAAGAACATCATCGCTTTCATTTAAAAATGTGATAAATGACTTACAAACATGGCCATGACAAGCTAACATATCTAGAAAAAAAATATAGAAGACTATCTCTCACTTGTCAAAGAAGTGAGTGGATAATTTCACAAGCGAACTTGCTTGTCGATCGGCTCTTTGCAACTAGTGTATGCATGGGTACCTTTTCTTTAAAGACGCTTCACCTGCGGATGATATATAAATAGCTCTTCTTTGATGACCACTTTGGTCTCGATAGTGCAAAGGTCTTTCTCCTCCAAACCTACTTGAATTTGTTTTCTTTGTTGTGGAAAGGCTTCCCATCCCTCATCCTCCTTTACGCTTCCATCCTTTTCCAACACTTTGAAATCACATGATTATTTAATCTAAAAAAATGACACACCGATGCCAACGATTTACGGCTGGTTATCAACATTCTTATAATCAAAATGCACTCTTGAATATTGAGACTTATAACCGATGAGCGTGGTCTGCGAATCGATCATGGTGATGGAACTCGCCTCATCTCTTTCATTGAAATGCGTGCTACCATGGGATGGTGGCGAAGTGTCCCCATTATTCATCTTCCTTCAGAGTTCATCAATATGTGTTTGCGTTGATTTCCTTCAAACATTCTTGTGGTGTACCCCAATCCTACATAACGAGGTTGTTGCCTGACCTCCGATGGATGTGGTTATGCTTGGCCACGAACACCAAGTCCTCCTCCTACGCACCCCATCTTGGTGAGGAGTCTCATGTCGGTACCTTTGATGAGTGTCTCCACATATCCAATTTGAGAAATGATATCATGTGAAGAAACTAAAGAAAAAACAATATGGTTTACATAGCATCGATTGCGAAACAAATGAAAGGCTTTCGTAAGCCTTTGTTACTTCACTTCCTCAGGTCACCTGTCGTGGCTTGTTCTTGAGCTGTTGTTGCTTCTCCTTCTTTCTTCCTGTGGAATTCCTTCAATGCATCATAATATGCTTAGAAATTTGTTATGCTTCAATTCTTCTTATCTATCATGACTTGCAATTGAAGTTGTGATCGATGTTTTCCTCCTTTTCTTCTGTTAATTGTCTTCATTCATTGTTTTCTATAGCTTTTTTCATAAGACTCATACAACATGTCCGCTTTCTCGAAACCTTGAGCATGGTTTCGTACATGTCCTTGACATTCTCCAGCAGCTCCAACTCAATGTAACGTTCAATTTTCATTCTGCCAATCCAATCTGACGCAGACCTTCTATGATACCACTTGATTCGAGTGAAGTCTTGATACCCTTAACAAGACCTTTTACTTTGACTAATAAATTATAATTGCATTAATTAAAGTGTCGATGAACTTAAATGAACAATTGCGTATTTGTAGAAGAGGAACATAACATGTCAATATCATCGATCATAAGAACATGTCGTTTGATAACGGAGTTCGTCTGGAAGGACTACATCTCCAGGCCTCAGTGTCAAGATAGTGTAGGTTGCTACATTAAGTGTTGTGAAGAAAGATGTACATAGATGTGTTTTTCTAACATTTAAAGGATAATGCCCTCTTGCGAGGTGGTTGGACCTCTCTACAAGATGTTCCATTACGGAACTCTCACATGCGTGAGACTCCCTATAGGTATGACAATAGCTCACATAAAGACTATGATATCCCACCGACATTACAAACAAAACATCTCAGCCATGTACATGTGACACGGAGTATCCCTCCAACATGGAATAAAAGAGATTTCAAAGAGCATACATGAGTATCCTGGCAATAGCATCAAGGGATCCCAAGAATAATACAGTCCATGATAGAATGTACATCAATAAAAAAACAAGACAATATCCCACAACTCATACATAAACATGGTTATGGGTACTAAGCATCTCGGAAAAAAATAAGTACATGAAATCAACTCATCATATGCCTCAGTGGGAATGACTAAAGAATGGTTGTTATTCTTGCTAGATGCGGAAATCACCATCATGTCACAGTACGTGGCATTGAAATGTGTGAAAGAATACGACTTCTCACTAAGCTTAAAGCTCACACCTACAACTTCACTTAAAAAAGTGACCGAAAAATAGAAAGCTCGAGATGAAAATCGAATACTACATCGGATTCATGGCGTCAAATAGTGCAAAATTAATGAGTCCATTTTGAATTAAGAAGGTAATGTCTGGGGCAAAAATGAATCTTTTGGTTCCCCTAGTTCATGTGGGCGCTCCATGGGTGGACTAGAAATATGCAACTCAAAAATTGAATACGACCTTGCCATTACATTATTTTGTAAAAAACCATGAAAAGTGACGTAAACTTGACTATATTCGACACATGAAAAATTTACCTCCCCGAGAAAATTTTGAAGGCTCATGGTTCCTTTGTTTCTAAACCTGCTCATGGTTTCGTCATCTCCAATTTTATTGCCCTTACTGATGCTGGCTTGGGTGAGGTACGAAAAGTTGAGTTTAAATATTAATAGGGTGGACTTAACCAAAGTCTCACCGTTCAGCACGTGGTTTGAATCCATAATGGAAGGATGAGGTCGGCGAGTCAAACCCCCAACCCCTCTCTTTTTAAGTCGATTTTTTTTTTTGTTAAAATCGCATTTAACATCAGAAATACACGTATTTTAATTCGGTACTTAAATGGTATTTGGTGAACCCTTTCAGGCGGCCCTTTATATCACAGACCGCATGGTATGTAGTGGAATGGGTTAGCGTTGGGTTCCAACATACAGTAACATGATGTGGTCGTAATGGTAAGGAATCATGTGGTTTTGAGGTGGTGGGGAGTTATTTATTAAACCCCATTAATTTTAACGATTTGAATGCGGTTGAGTAAAATAAGTGCGAAAGGGAATGTAACTCATCGAGTTTTAATATATTTTTTAATTTTTTAATTTTTGCTAATTAAAAACCATAAGTCATTTTAAAAAAATGAATTTTGATCATAGAAAACAAATTAATGAATTTTAATTCTCCATGAATTTGGCTTGATCTTGCCGAAATCTAGTGGTTGTATTTCATCCAAATTGTGTCCTTCTTAACTTTGCCAGTCATCAAGTCAAACCAAAACTTTGATCATTCTAACTTCGCATATGAGCTCGGTTTGACGAACTCTTCACACCATTGCGATCGGGAGAACAAGATCTACAAAGAAATTTAGACTTGGATTTCCCAAGAAAAATCTGAACACTTTTATTTTGGGAGGATTCTCTTTGTCTGTGTGTCTCATAGCCTCAAATCCCATTGATTCCTTAGGATTTTAGTAGCATTGAGTTTCTTGATTCTCTGTTATGAAACAGTATTAATTGAACAAGAACATGGATATATTAATGGAATAGCAGTAGTAATCTTTTTAATTATTTTGTGATTAAATTTTAATTTTCTAAAAATATTCTAGAGCTCAGAGGTCTAGTGATTTTTTGTTTATCTTTAAAATTAATTCTAAATAAAAATTTGTTGTTGAGATTTATTTTAATCAAATTTTTTAAAATTGAATACTTGTATTGTGGAATTGTTGTTGATGAATTGGTAAAATTATGAATCTTAGGCAGATCATAGTTATCCTATCTGATGAATAATCATGCTTCAGCGTGTGGACAGAAAAATAAACAGATGGATACAAATTTTAATTGGAGGTCAAATTGAGATAATGCTAAGAGTTTGGTGTGGAAGGCTCTAAATAAAGAGGATGAAATACAAGTGAACCATAACGAGAAGGTGGAACAATTGCATCAATTCAAGGTTGATAGATGAGGAGAAAAAAGTGAAGGTGTTATTTAGAAGATGTCGGTGAAGGACAACATCATCCCCTCCAATTAAAATTCTAATCGCAATGATATTTGGTTGAATCTCATGATACGTGAGACAAAGAAACACAAATACATTGTTCTGTAAAGAGTAATATTCTCCATCACAAGCAGAGAATGATCTATTGTTATCTCTGTAGTCAAAGCACGAAGACAAGTACAGGTAAATAAGGAAGAAAGCACTGAACATTGGTCTTGTCCGTTCTTGAATGGTGTAATTAGTGATTATAATTTTCTTAAAGGGGTGACGTGGAGAGAATTCTCCCACCTTTAGGAGTCTAACGAGGGATCTTGGTAGAAAAGAGAGGATGAATCTAAAATGGCAAGTGGAATCTTTCATTTATGGCAAAGAAAAAACCTTTTAGAGGGAAAAGCTGGAGCAAGGTAGAAAGGTGGTGGGACACCTAGAAAAACTACTTCAAGGTATGTCTTCAAACAAAAATGATTCGAAGAGTCCAAGTATGTTTATTGTGGTAGAATTTGGTCACATTGTAAACATTGTTATAAAAATAGTGTTGACGAAGCAAACATAGACATAAAAGCTTATCTGGGGAACTTTATTTGACAAAGACTAGAATCGTGAACTCAGAGTATTTGTCTCATTCTTATCTTTGTATGCTGCCAAGATTGATGAGATTGAAACTTGGTTCTAGTTTAGAAGCATCACTACACAAGTATCTTATGGTGGTTTAAATACGTATCCATTAGTGCTAATATTTTAACCAGTGATGACACAACTATGATCAAAGGATATGGAAGCATTCGTGACCTTGTCGGATGGAAATATACGGCGCATCCAGGGCTGTGATGTATGTCATTGTTAAAAAATATGATTGTCTCATAAGTTGGAACATGTGTGAAAGGTGGTTTTAAAAATGATTGTGTGTAGTTGTTGGATAAACAAAAACTGGTTGCATACGGAATATGAGTTGGAGGCTAAACAAGTTGAATGTCTCGTGTGTAACAGCTTCAACAACAATATGATATTTATCAAGGAATTCGGACATAATCTTAAGTGACTTATTTATGCTACATAAAGAGTATGGTTTGATGGTCCTCTTGTTTAAAAAATGCCCTTGTGATGATTTTGAATGTGCAATCTTACGAGGATACGTTCTCTCTCAAGTTTAAATAGAAAAGATATATCCTCGAACTTGCTTTGCTCAAATATATTGACCGATGCAGACAAGATCATTAAGAAGATAATATTTTATTATTTTGATAAGTTTTAAATATATGTATGTATATTTACGATAAAGAAAAGTAATACATGCAAATATTTTAAAGATCAAAAATATGGTTGAAAAATATTACATGAAAATAATCAAAATTTAGCTCGAGATCAAGGAGAGAATACAAGTTGAAACTAAATAAAATATCACGAGGAGATCATGGGATAATTGAGTTTATAGTACCCCACACTCCACAACAAAGTAGGATTTATTAAAACGAACTACGGTAGGTATTACTTCTTTTGTGTTGAAAGGTATGAACCTATAATTGATTTTTAAGAAAGAATGTCTAATCTTTAGGTATATGTAAAGAATAAATAGTAGTAATGCGATCACATGACTCCATTTAGAGCCTTATATGGTTTTAACCCATAGTAAAACAATTTAGAGTGTTTTAAATATTTTCTCATTCTAAGGCGATAGGAATAAATTGGATGCTAAGTTTTTGTAAATGCATAGTTGTGAGGTGTTTTTTCGAGTTTAAAGCATGTGCATTGCTTAATCATCTAATCACGATGTTTATTGTATAGATGCCATATTCCATAAAGCCAGGTTGATGAAGGAACCAAGACAAAAACTATGAGGAGTGGCACATGCCTTTGCTAATTCAAGATAACAATGAGAAGTGAGATACAGCGATGCAATATTAACAACAAAAAAAGCAAAGAAATTTAATAAGATACAGGTCAACAATACGAGTCTATAAGGAGTGGTCATCTGATTTGAAGGTAACTCCAACTACCATATGTTAGCTGAGTGAACTCATTTATGACAGTGTAAGACTATGCTCTTATGAAGTATACATTTTAAATGTAGTTTTAACCATAAATTATAATGAAGCAAGTAGGTAGGATGTATGGAGGAAGCTATGAAAGAAATATTAGTCAATAATTAAAAAACAAAACACCCGGGATTTAGTTGAAGCTGTGAAGAAATAACCTATGGGTTGTAAATGGTTATATAAACAAATTTCAAAGCATAGTGAAGTGTAGAACAAATATAAAACTAGGTTTGAGCAAGTTAAACACTACTAGAATGTTAATCTCTTTAACTACAAAGCATCATTTAGGTTGCTTTATAACTAGATATGAAATCAACCTTTCTAAATGGAGAATTAGAAAAGAGGTTAATTTAAAACCTTTTGAAGGTTTATCAAAAAGTACATTTAATTTGAAAATTAAAAAGAACTATGGACTAAAACAAGCACCCAAGTGTGGCTTTAATTGACTCATTTCTTGTAGCATGGTTATAAGAGGAGAAAAAATGAGCCAGAAGTTTGTTTATTTTGTTTGATGAAAAGGGAAAGGTGTTTTGATAGGATTATATGTAGATGATTTAACTATCATTAGAAATATTGAAAATTTAGGTTAAAGAATTAAGTAAATGTCTCAGTTTAGAAATGAAATGAAGTGAAGAATTACTATTGTTTGAGTGCAGAAATTTGGACTCTTTCGTTAGACTTTTCTCCTTTGAAGGAAAGTATGATGAAGGATTAATGAAAAATTTCTAAATTAGGTTTCTGTTAAAGCATAGTGCCTTTTATAGCAGAACCTTAAACTTTGAATTGATAATTGAAATTGAATTATACATTGTAGAAAAATAGTTGTGGTGATTTATTTGACTACAATTATCCTGGCTCACTTTTCAGTTAGTATGTTGAAGTGAATTCCTTTCAGAAGCTCTTCAGGGAATCACTGGGTGAGAAAATGGTGTCTTGAGAGACCTTGAAGAACCATTGATTTTGGTATTAAATACACTTTGATCTTTCTCATGTTAATTTGCAATGATTTTTTCACATTCGAGACTTAGTAGGGAAGCTTGGATGACAAAGATCCTGTGGATTATTAACAATGCCGAGTCTGGGTAATTTCTTGAGCTTAAGAAGCGATCACGTAATAACATATCGATCTGGTAAGTATCAATTGGTATGCTGACCATGGGGGTGGTTAAGGAGACTCACTTGTTCGAGAAGAAAAAAATATGCTCAAGTTGATAACTTAAAGATCAATCAAGAGGTGAACAATCTTGTGTTTTAAAAACACAAAACATATTAATCTTTTGAGTTTCATTTATTAGAAGAAGGTTCATACGAAATTTTATTGAATATTTAACCGTGCAACAAATATTTTTACCAATGGTTGTTGATTACAAATTAGACCAATCCACTAAAGGAAAGTTGAAAATAATAGAGAATATTGTATTATTAGAGAGTTTGTTAATTCTACAAAAGTTCTTGTTTGTGAAATGGCTCTAACTTCTAAATTGATGTAAACCTATATGCTTCTGATTTGATGATACGAATTTTCTCACCTATGCGCTGCTAGTTTCAAAATTCTATGTTTTTTTCTCTCATTTTTAACTTTGACTTAGCTAAATAATCATTAACTTTGGCCGTGATGGATAAGTGTCTTCCCCCACATAAGCTGACAGTAGCGGCTCATGCTGACCAGCGAACAAAACAACGACACTCTGATAGTTTGAAGATCACGGGCCTTAAAAGCCCTCGGATGTCCCTCGCAATCAAACACTTTCGATTAGGGCGGCAATCAATCTAGTCACTTACAAACCGAACGGGTTGCATGTTCGATTAGGGCGACACTCTCAATCTAGTCGCCTTACAAACCGAACGGAGTTTGCTTGTTTTCATTCTGTTAACCAACTGAACCTCCGAACTCCTTCGAACCTTGCTTTGCGAATAATCTCTTCTTGTTTTAAATCTAGATTCGATACATTTCCAGAAATAAACAAATACACCTACGAAATTTTTGATTCATTCGGTTACTTCCACTTCAACAATATGCAAAACTTGTCCAAAATAATCTAGAATCTGTAAGGCTACACTAATTCTAGCTCTTCTAAGAATTTTTTATGGTCAAAATATTAGAAATTCTGATAAAATATACAGGACTGAAAGATTAATTTTCTTTTTCTATCTATATATGTTTTTCATCGCTTATGTTTTCATAATATTTATGGCTCATCATTGACTCGTTCTAACCCCTTTAATGAAGATAGTACCGTTGTTGACGGGTAAAACTGTTGTTGTTCCCCTGTCCTTTTATTATTGGTAAACTAATGGAATCTGATATGTTCTGCCATCTCTCAATGGAATCTAATAGGTCCTGTATCTCTTTATATTAAAGCTCTAGTAGTTTATAAGTGATATTTTTAAAATAATTTTGATTTATGGTATGATATAATTGGTTACCCAGAATTTGGTAGAAAATTTAAAATTTAACAAATGAAATTTTCATAATTTAAATATTTTATTTTTTAAAATTCTGAATCAAATATAATGAAAAAAACCTAATTTAAATAACACAATCCACACAGCATAAGTCCCCAATAAAAAAAAATCCAAAAAACTCTCACTCATAAGCAATCGAGGAATGAAATTGAGCATTGGAATTGGAATTTGGAATCGTATGATATGTTAGGGATGGATCGCTCATTCGTCATTTTGATCTCTATTCTTCATCGCTGCAATTAAGTCAATATTATTCTTCTCTTTCATCTCTATGTAATTCATCAGTGAAAATCCCAAACTCATCTTCTTTTGTGCTGGCATCTCTATCTAATTCGTCACTGAAAATCTCAAACTCATGAAGACTCATAAATGTCGATGTGCACAAAGGATTTGGATGGATGAAGTCTTCTTCTTTCGAAACATTTAGTCGACCAAAAACGCAATTTTTTATATATGTATATTTGCGCTTAACTTGCATTACATCCTATATATCGTCTGTTACTGTCACAAACAGTCACGGAGAAACAAGCAGCATACATATTGCTGGTTATGAAAAAACAGGTTCTACAAGTGTGGGCCGGGCCGGATTATCGTGACCTATTCAGGGGCTGTGGCGGATTGATGATGGACGAAATGCCGTCACTGCAATGTCCTTCTTTGCTGCTACATTTTTATTCACTGACTTATTGCGATGCCGTGAAAAGATTTGAGCTCCACTGTCGTTGCTCAACATCTTTTCAGCGTCCTCGCTCTTGTGGGAGTTGTTATGGCCACCTCTATCCTTTACGGAGACGTTGAACTTGGTGGCAGCGATTTTATTCTCCGATGAAACGACTGATAATTGCTCCTTCCTTATTTTCGAGATCCTTCTCATGTCTGCACTTTGAAAGAAACTCTGTTCTTCGTTGTTGTGACGAGGGTGGGGCTGCAGTGAGGGATGAACAGTGTGAAGTTTGAAGCCCATATGCCGAGCTTTTACAGTGAAGCAGGACGTCAGAACACATGATAGCATGAGAGCGACCCATATTGACAAGAGACTAAACTTCATTGTGTCTTTTCCAAAATACAAAGTTTGATAAAGAGCAAAGAAGAATCTCAGCTTACTCAAACAGCTCGAAGGGTGTTAAGGAAAACACCTAATCGATCTTAAAAAGTTAAAAACAAACAAACACCTAAGGAAAAAGTTAAAAAGAAACAAACAGAAAACGCCTTGCAGTTTATTTTAACGTAGAGGTCCGGATAACTAAACCCAGAATCTTGAAATACAAAGAAAGTCTACAGGAATACTCTTCCCATAACTCAATATCAGTTACGTTACCACACTACAGATGTGATCTCAAAGTCGTCACACATACACCCAGACCATTCAAAATGATGATGACGGTTCAAATGTATACGAAATCACAAATGATTAATAAACACTAAATCCTTCTCTATTGGAGATAACAGGAGATTCTGCAATCTGGAAAAAAATGAAAACAGCCTCTCTCGGAAGCAGCAGAAGAAACATGACCATAAGTGTGGAGATACGTTTGAGAATGGGTCGTATTTAAGCCATAGCATTCCTCCTTCTCAACCATCTCTAAGTTTTCACTGCAACTAGCGTCCAATTTGAATATTCGAGGGCGTCTGACAATGATTCCCGTCAATCACATGGCATACATAGTTTGCTTTTTTGTTTCAGCCACAAATTCACCTCCTTTTAGGCTAGAGTGCTTAGGCTCTCTCTATTAATGGGCATATTAATAAACTACGAATCTAGGGTTATGTGAAATTGGAATACAGAGTGGTCATGTTGTTTCATTTCTTTTTGTGGACAAAGAGAATAATAGTAGTTTTGTCTTTTTTGTTTTTGTTTTTTTGGTTAATTCCAAATTTCAAAGTGCAATCCTCACGCCCTTCCATGAGTCAATATAGGAACAATATTAAATAATTACATAGGTAGGCGGAGCATGTGAAATCTCGAAACTCATTTGCATGTCTCAGACGTTGTTTAGTTCCAATTATAAATCTTCAAATGGAAGTGCCAGTTGCAAGAATGATCGGCTCTCGTTGCTCGTCGAAATTTCTTATGAGCAAAATGCCTTTTTCATTCCGTTAAACTTCCTGTTTGCTGGTCGCCTTTCTGCTAACATGCAACGACAAAGAAATGTGCGATAGACTCTTTTAACATGTACGTAGTATTATGTCTTTCCAGAGCGTTAATTATGATGTTTCACTTTGTCATAGTGAAGGACATGTAAAGCAGTGGAATCTTATCACCAGATTTGCGTTAACTATGTTGTTACCAGATTAACGAGATTTTAAACAAATGGAAGGAAATAAGAACTCTATGTGTTTGCCCAATTATAAAAAATGCATAGTTTTGTTATAATAATTTACAATATTTTAATAATTAATAAATTCAATAAAATTATATGCAACTGAATTTTAAATAAATTAAAAATTTATAATTTAAATTAAAATATGCATATATGTTTTTAAAATATTAATTATAATATAATTTAAGTTTTATAAATGAAACAAGTTTTCAGAGTTTTTTAGAAAGAGATTTATTAGCCTAAATGAGTGATACGTTCGATTTTATATATTATAGAATTGTAATTATTTTAATTAATAAGAAAGAATTTAAATTTCATATACAAAAAGTTATTTTCGGAATAATTTTAACAAATTTTAAAATTTGATTATTCTAATGTTATATAAAAAATTAAAAATATATCATATTAATTAGTTTGATTTAATAAATAAATAATTTTTTAAAGGAAGAAGTTGAGATTTGAAGAAAGTCAATTCATCATGATCAATTAACCATTACGTAAACTCAAAATATAGTAAATTAAATAAGTATTTTTAATTGTTGTTTGGATTTGTAATTTTTTGTTAACCCAAATTTATAAATGTTTATAATAATCACAAAATTGTTCTGAACGATTATTGTGAGAATATAATTAAATAAACTTCGCCTTTTGAAAGGTTGTAATAATTTATATGATAATTTTACTAGTGTTGGAAATATATCATGGTTTTAGGCATCTTAAATACATCTATCTTACAAAATATTTTTGAAAATAAATTAACTTTCTAGAAAGTTCAAAAATCAGAAATAAGAGGAGATCCCATTCATATAATGTTTTATTATTTGTTGAGTGGGCATTCATGTCTTGCTCACTGTGTTGATGCGGTAGTGGAGAGACCTCTTCTGGTTAATCATTGATCCCAAGAAGACATGCCTATGTTTTCATTCAGGAGATTTAGTGAAAGCATTTTTATAGAAGGAGAAGCATAGGTTTTTGGAGGAATGTTGAATTCATTCAAGTATATTTTCTCTATTTTATTTTTAATGATTAATATTTTGTAAGTATGAAAAATAAGGAAATTCACGACAACATCATTATTGATAAATTTTTAATTTTGAAAATGAATTTGTTTTTCATTAGATTGAAATTCATCATCTCTAGTCCACAATAGATTCTCCAATTCCTTAATTTTAGACTTATAACTTTTCAAAACCTATGTTGTTCATTCTAACTTTGTATAGTCCATGCTAATGTCAATGTAGCTCACTTGTAAAAATCGAAAGAAAGAGAATTCTTATTGGCGATATTACTTTTTCAATAGAATGGAGTGCAAAAATAAACTATAGTCTTACCACATTTGAAAAACATTAACATCCCAAGCAGTAGGGAATAAAAATACCAAAATTACCAATTGAAACCTCTACACAATTCTTCATGGAAACACATGAATTTTGGTAGAAAATAATTTTGAGAGTGTAATGATAAATTGAGGGGGGATATTTTAGGGCCAATACTACCTACGGAAGAGGCCTATTTAGAAATGTTGTTAGTGTCGGACTATATTTAGGTAGATGTGCGAGTCAAAATCCTAAGGGAAGAGAGTTGACAAGCATTGACTACGGAATTTTAGAACCAAATCAAGTATTTCTTGAAGTGAAATTTAGCTAGTCTAACAAAAGAGGTCAAATAATGGTTAATTAAGTGATACATGAGGTAAATCCTTGATGCATTACATCGATATGTGGAGGACGAGTCACAAGCCAAGTGCTAGTGATTGTATATATGTGAAGGTGATCTAGGTGGCTCTAGAGACACACACTAGACAAAGAGGGCTTATGAAAGCTCGAAAATCAAAGTGGTAGAAATGTGGAAAAATTAGTTTCAAGTTGAATATATCGTCATCCAGATCGTAACGGTGTGAACGGTTTGTCAAACAGAGTTTGTATGTTAAAGTTAGAGCTGGTCAAAGTTATAGGGTTGACTAGGTGACATGGTAGATTAACGGATGCACAATTTTATAGATTTCGTTGGTCGGATTCCGGCCAGATATTGCCAGAATCTGGGAAAATTTGTATGATGGATAAAATGCCCTCTACCGCCTAACATACGGTAATTTAAAAATGTGTGTTTGTTATAAAAATAAAAAATATTAAAAAAACGAGGTGGGGGGCCATGTCCCCTGCAACCCCTGGCGAACCATATTATAAAATGTTTAAAAAAATTATCGAGAAGGTAGCCATGACCCCCGCCGCACCCTTCGCCCAAGACAACCACAATATTCATATAAATTTTTGTTGAGGGGGGCGGGTGGTTAACCTCGACAACCCTGTGGAGCCCACACCATATATATATGTTTTATATATGTAACCGTTGAGCGGGGTCGGGTTGGGTCGGGCCACGTGGATTGGACCCTCCCACCACCCATAACAGTTGTTTAATGTGATGGTTATAGCCAAAAAGCAAACGCGGGTTCCGGATATGGGGGTCAAGATTGATCCCCTGATCTCCCTTTAGCCATTTCGACAACTCCGCCAACACACCACAATGGCTCTCGTTGTGGAGTCTGCTCACCAACTTATACTTAAACCCTCATTTTTGCAAATGGGCTAAGGCAGATTGGAGCGGGAACGCAATTCGAGACAGATATTATTTTATTGCAGGAGGAACCATGAGCCAGATGCAGGGGCAGTGGAACCCTGATTGAGCATCATTTCCAGAGGGGCCAAAATTTCCTAGTGTCCAAATTGGACAAATTTTAAATGGATTTTATACCTCTCGACAGCACAAGTCTGATGGGAGTGCCAGATTCTACAACAAAAGTTTTGAGTTTTCGTCCATTTTCCAGAATGGGATGAGGGTGTCGGATTTCAGCATGTGGACAGTTGATTTCATGCCATTCTATGCCACGATTTTGATGGCGCATTCAGATCTAGCAGTTGAGCGACTTATTCTTCAACCAGTAGTAGAGTTGATGTATATGAAGTGTTGTTGCCATGCACTTCAAGGATATTTTCTATGAGATGCTTTATGTCATGTTGATTCTTGCTTGATATATGATGCAAAATATATTTTTTTATTTGATGTGGTATGTATTTATCATGGATGATGATTTATGTCGTGATATCCCTTTCTTGCCTTGATGGTGGGATACTCTTTGTCACCATGTGTAAATTTGTCATGCTGATAGGAGGTCGGTATGAGTGAGAGTTCCTTGTAGTGGAACCTCTCGTGGAGAGGCTTTACCACTCATGTTGAGGGCCCTTTTCCTTGTATGGCAAGTCAACATCTTCCATGTACATCATCACATTTCCCAGCACCATATGAAGTAGCCAACCCCATGAAGACACCGAGGCCCAGAGATGTAGTCCACAATTGACGAACTCCGTTATTAGGCATCTTGTGTTTTTTGTGTGATTGTTGACATATTTTCCTCTTAATTATATCTACATGTGTGCATTAATTCTTTTGATAAATTATAATTCTGACACATCAGCTGAAGCTAATGGTATTGATTAAAAGGGTAGGAAAAATTTACTCGGATCAAGTGGTATCGGAGCGGTCTTCTTGTTGATATGAACCACCAGAGTGAACAATTGAATGTGCAGCAATGGAGGATGTCAAAGACATGTATGAGACCATGTTGAGAATGTCCAAAACGGTGGACATGTTGTATGAAGCATATGGAAAACAAGCAGCAGATAACGCTGAGTTGAAAAAACTTCTACAAGAGGAGAAGGAGGAAAAGCAGCGATTGCAGCTTCAATTGCAAGACACGATAGAGGCTTTATAAGAATTGAAGCGCAATGACGAATATCTTCAAGCAGATCATGAGGCATTGAAGACACTCCTACAAGAAGAAACGGAGGAGAAGCAGTGATTGCAGCTTCAACTACAAGCCACGATAGATGCCTTAGAGGAAATGAAGCATAACAAAGGCAAAAAGAAGCCCTCTTCACCTCTTTCCAAATTAGCATCTGAGGTAAACAATTGCGATCATTATTCAATTTCATCTTCACATGCTATTATTTTTCTTGGAAATAAGGAGATCCCCATTACAGGAATTGGCGTGAGACTCCTAACCAAGATGAGTTACAAAGGAGGAGGACTTGACATTCATGGCCAAGGCATGACTCAGACATTGGAGGTTGTGCAGAGACCTCGATACATGGGTTTGTGATACACTGAAGGAGAATGCTCAAAGGCGTGAGAAGCTCCCCGGACATTGATGAAACCGTTGATGAAAAGGAATGATGGGAACACTTCCCCATCATCTTATGACAACACATATTTCAGAGAGTGAGTTGAGGCAAGCTCTCATCACCATAATGACATCAGAGGAAAACATACATTGTTGAACTGGTAAGGAGAAAGGATTGATGAGAACCCTTCACCATGATCCCATGGAAGTGCATGTTGTAGTGAAAGAGATGGGGAAAGCTCTCATCACCGTGATCACACCATTGACCACCGGGAAAGGTATAACAAGTCTCGATATTCGCAAGTTAATTTTGATTATAATAATGTTTCTAATCATGAACGTAGATCCTGGCATAATAAAACTTGTAGTTTTTATGGTTTACATAACCATGTCATTGCTGAGTGTTGGAAAAGAATGGCAGCACAAATGAGGATGAGGCGTGAAAAGCCTTCTCCACAACAGGGAAAGAAATTGGTTAAGCAAGTCTAGAGGAGAAAGACCTTTTTCACCCATTGCAACCAAAGTGGTCATCAAAGAGCCACGTGTTTGAGGCTCCATCCAGAGCAACACCTTTAGGATGAAGCATTGGTGCATGAACCAGCGAAAATGATTGTTTGACAAGAAAGTGTGCCACAGGGAGATGGCCCATTCACTTTGATAACTGAGATATGGATTTTATAGATGTGGTAGTTTGTCATGGCCTTATTTTTAAATCATGTGGTGCATTTCTTTATGTAAAAGTGATGATGTGTTTTTCTATCACTTGTTAAGAAACAATGATATCTTTGGCCTTGTATTGATAGCTGAAGTATTATTGATTCCATTTTGATGTAATATTGACTACCATGTATGTGTTATAAACTCGTGACAAGTATGGAATGCTTGGGTCATAGTTGATCATATTTGACCATGTAATTTTCAAAATATTGTATTATAGGTTTGTAGAGGATGCACGTGTTGGTTCATCGCTTATGGCTCCGAAGGACAAAAGTGAATGAGAAGGAAGGGTGACCTTTTTCAGTACACTTATGGTGCAAACATTGTACACAACAGTTGCAGATTATTGTTGATGGTTTTGGAGGACCAAAATCTCCTCACAGAATGATCTAGGTGGATCTAGAGACACACACACAAGACAAAAAGGGCTTATGAAAGCTCGAAAATCAAAGTGGTAGAAATGTGGAAAAATTAGTTTCAAGTTGAATATATCGTCATCCAGATCGTAACGGTGTGAACGGTTTGTCAAACAGAGTTTGTATGTTAAAGTTAGAGCTGGTCAAAGTTATAGGGTTGACTAGGTGACATGGTAGATTAACGGATGCACAATTTTATAGATTTCGTTGGTCGGATTCCGGCCAGATATTGCCAGAATCTGGGAAAATTTGTATGATGGATAAAATGCCCTCTACCGCCTAACATACGGTAATTTAAAAATGTGTGTTTGTTATAAAAATAAAAAATATTAAAAAAAATAGGGCAGCCAGATCATGACCCCCGTCGTCCTACCTGACCACATTATAAAATGTTTAAAAAAATTATGGGCGGCAAAGGCGGAGCACCGACCGCACCCCCGCCACGCAACAACAATATTCATATAAATTTTTGTTGAGAGGGTGGGTGGTGAACACGCTACACACACATTAATATACACACACACACACACACACACTATATATATATATATATATATATATATATATATATATATATATATATAGTGTGTGTGTGTGTGTGTGTGTTTTATATATGTAACCGTTGAGCTGGGTTGGGTCGCGCATAGCGGATCCACCCACCACCCATAATATTTATTTAATGAGATGGTTATAACCAAAAAACAAATGCAGCTTATGGATATGGGGGTGGGGATTGACCCCCCAACCTCCATTTAGCCATTTCAATGACTTCGCCAACACACCACAATGGCTCCCATTTTGGATTCCCCCCCCCCCCCCCAAACTTGTATTTAAACCCTCATTTCCGCTGATGCACATAGGCAGGTTGGAGAGGGCACTCAGTTTGAGACAAAGATTATTTTATTGCAGGAGGAACCATGAGCTAGATGCAGGGGTAGTGGTCGTGATTGAGCATCATTTCGAGAGGGGCCAAAATTTCCTTGTGTCCAAATTTGACAAATTTTATATGGATTTTATAACTCTCGGCAACACGAGGATGATGGAAGTGTCATTTTATGCAATATAAGTCTCGTCTTTTGGCCATTTTTAGTAATGGGATGACGGTGTTAGATTACAGCGCATGGACAGTCAATTTCATGCGATTCGATGCCACAATTTTGATGGTGCATTCAGATCCAGCAATTGTGCGACTTATTCTTCATCCACTAGCAAAGTGAAGGTATATGAAGTGTTGTTGCCATGTACTTTGTTGATATTTGATGTGATATGATTTATGTCATGTCAATTCCTGCTTGATGTATAATGCATATTTTTTATGTTTATTTGATGTGGTATTTATTTATCATGTATGGTGATTTACGTTTTGAGATCCCTTTGTTGCCTTGATGGCTAGATACTATTTTTCACCATTTGTGAAGTTTTCATGTTGATAGGAGGTCTGTATCAGTGAGAGTTCCTTCTAGTGGAACGTCTCGTGGAGAGGCTTTACCACTCATGTTGAGGGCCCTTTTCTTATATGACAAGTCAATAATGTCCATATACATCATCACATTTCCCTGCACAAAATGAAGCGGCCAACACCATCGAGACATCAAGGCCCGAAGACGTAGTCCACATTGGACGTGTTATCACTTAAATAATTCTCAAGGGTTGTTTATATTTTGGTTTAAAGAATATTAGAGGTAACCAAAAATCTACTTTTAAGCCTTCCTTCTAGTGGAACGTCTCATGGAGAGGCTTTACCACTCATGTTGAGGGCCCTTTTCTTATATGACAAGTCAATAATGTCCTTATACATCATCACATTTCCCTGCACAAAATGAAGCGGCCAACACCATCGAGACATCAAGGCCCGAAGACGTAGTCCACATTGGACGTGTTATCACTTAAATAATTCTCAAGGGTTGTTTATATTTTGGTTTAAAGAATATTAGAGGTAACCAAAAATCTACTTTTAAGCCTTAGGATCTAGCCTTCTTAATGCTTAGAGAGGGCTCTCTCTATATGATTTATCTTTGTTGAATTTAGTTGATTTTAGGCTAGTTATGTACGATTACTTGGGATTTGATTTTTGGGTTTGGTTTGGTGGTGGAATCACTGGTTCATATGGATAGATGTAGGTCTGGTTCAAAGAAGAATCAAGGTTCTAAAGGGAAGTGTTCACAGGGAAATATAGCAGAGTAACTTCAGATCCTTAGGCTGATGGTGAAAATGGTTTTAATTGGGATGAGAGAGCAATTAAGGATTCTTAGATCCGAATAATGAGTGAAAATACAGAGGTCAATCGAGACTAGGGGGAAATTAGGAATTCCCTAATCTGGATATCAGTAGAAAACATGAAAATGACTTAGCAGTTCAAGACATAGTGCTTTTAAACATATTCTGAAATAAAATTTCTTTTATACATTTACATTTAGAAAAACATACAAGTATTGTGAAAATTTCAGATAAAAACAAAGAACATTTGAGAATACTTCAATGAAGTTTCCCAAATCATGAATCTTGTAATATAAGCTCTTTATTGCTCAATCGAGTCTTCTGACTTGAAAATGGTACAAAGAACCCTCTAGTTTAGATCAGTACAACTATAGAAATGTTTAAAAATTCATCAACACTTAATACTTCAAAATGTGAAGTGTTTTTACAAACACTCTTACAAAATATCCTAAAAATAACTTAGGAATTATTCAAGGAAAAATAAATATCTTCATGCAAGAAGATAGAGATAGTTGTCTAACTAATACAAGTTGTCCCTGCTTTTATTGAATTTGTCGCTTCTTGTCTTTTATCTTTTGTTGATTTTTATCTTTCCTATTTTCTCAACGAATTCTAGTAATTGTTGAGTGTATTTCAAGTTGGCATCTTTTAATCTAATTTGACTTTAGCTTTTTGACTTTCATCTCATAGAATTTAAACTCTGATACTCTTTGACTGTAACTGCTATTTTTACCACAAACTGTTACTGCTCTATTTTATCTATTTTAACCTTTACTCCTTTCACAGTAAAACAATTAACTTATCCCAATTCCCTTCATCTGCTAACTTAATTTTCAAAATGCTTCTGAATATCTCATTTGTCTCTGTATATTTTTAAAACGTAGGATTTTTGGCGAATAGGTGTTTTACCTCATGTTGTAGACAAAAAATATTTTCAAAACACTTGTAGAGAAATTTCCCTATTGGAATTCCTTGTGAAGAAGGAAGGTTAGCTTGATCCTTGGCCACTTCTCTCATTTTTTTTATCACAATCCTCTTGTTTCATCAATCTTTTATTTATAACCAGAGGATTTGGCAAGCCTTTCTACCTCAAAGTATCAAACTTCATCATGAACCTGGTTATGGCCATCTCCATGTTTTGGCATTTTCTTCAAGTTGAACCATTAAAATTCTCTTAGAAATTACCTTCCTAACTTCTAGGATTTTTTCTGTCCTGTCACTAATTCAAATTTCCTCTAACTCTTGCTTATTCTTGGAATTAGGAAATTTAATTACATTAGCCTCTTCTAGATTCTTACTGAGTTCTTCTCTAGTTTTTTGGATGGCTTCTCCTTCTACTTTGATGAGATATTTTTTGTCATAAATAACCTCGATTGATGGTCAAATATCATTCAAATATTCAATGATATTGGCCCATACCTTCTACTTGGCTTGTGCCATTGGTTCTTCCAATGTTAAATCTTTTTCTAACTTCTACAATTTCTCTATCAATCTGTTTGTCTTTTGTACTTCATTTTTATGCATGATCTACGCTATTTTCTTCTCATCCTCCAGTATTTTTAGCGGTTGTTTAACTCTATTGATTTCATTTATCTAAATGGACATTTCCTGCATTTCTTTAATTAACTTAATTACTTCATGAGTTGGTTGTACTGTTGATGTAGATGACTCTGTTGCTGAAGTAATAGCTAATGTGACAATAAGTGTTGTAGCCATTGGAACTGAAGCGACCAATGATTCTACTAAATTAGAAGGAACAACAGTAGTGACTACATGAATAAGAGTGGCAAGAACTTCTTCTTTTCAGGCCTTTTTCTCCTACACTAGTTTATCGATTTCATTTTCCATTTCTTTTAACTAGGCAGTTAACTGAAGAATGAGATTCATCATCTCATATTTTTGGTTTGCATCCTGTAATACTTCCTTTTCCAGAGGATTTTCAGTAGGAGGCAATTTGAGTTTCTTCTTTAATGCAACAATGTCTGCATTTTTCTTGTTTATCAGTTCATCTGCAACTTTGACATTTGTTGGATTATATCCTACTTCAATAATCAAATCTTCTAGTGATTTGATTCTGTTATCCTTAACCTGTGAAGATGTTTTTTCTAATTTGAGCTGACCTCTCATGTTCCCTAGAGTTTTTTTCACCTTTTGTACACTCATGTCTTTGTTTGTCATTGTAGAATACAACATTTCACTAGCTTGTTTGTGAAATTCTATTTGGTAAATTGTATGAATATCTGATGCTTGAACTTCATATGATGTCTTTTTATAATCTACTGATGATTTGGGATGCTTTACTTTAGGCTGCAGGAACATCATCTGCATATTCCTGGTCTTGTACTCAAATGCAAAAAGCAATCTGCTTTGGTCACTGGGTGACTGTTTCCAATATTGGTTATATTATCAACTTTTAATGTCTCATTTCTTAGCATAATTTCTTTATATTTTTGCATGATATCCTTCTCTTTCTCTGCTAGTTTGTTGGACGAAGATACTTCAATACTTTGTTGTTTCCGAATAATCTGAGTTTTGGCTACTGAAGGCTGATGAGTTTCTTCAGAAACTGCAAGAGGTGCATTATCCTTCACCATTGTATCTGTGTCAATTAATTAAATTGTTTCCACTTCCTCATTTATAGGATTTGATTTTGGCTTCTTCTTGTAAATTATTTTAAATTTTGTTTCAATGGTATTTTTTGCAGTGAATGATCATTCTCCTCTGACTCTTTTTGAGTTCCTATCTTGTGGGGTTGGAGTTTGTAAGATTTGACTAGTATCACCTTGCTTATCGGCCTCTTTCAAAGTTTTCTCCAACCATTCAGACGGATTGGAGTACTTCTCTATGTCTGGCTTGGACTCATGTACATAAGTAGTTAATTTAAATTTAACTCTCAATTTTCTTATTAATCCTAAATTATCATAGTACCATTGAAAAATCTGACTAAATTTAAACTCCTGTAAATACTTTTCTACTTGTGGACTAGCATCTCTATTGTTACAAATAAAAGGACCAATCTGAATTTTTATTTCAAATCGTGCCCTCTTTTTGGCTTAAGGACCTGCTTGATATATTCAAGGTAAAATAACCTCATTGGGAGGTATTTGGGTTTCTTATATGGAAGAATATTAGATCCATATACCCTAATATCTGTGTGGTTTTGATACAAGTACCAATAACTTGTCTTACTATGTTCAAACAACTGCAGGACCTTTTTAATTTCCTCACTGACTCTTGGTTGAATGTTTTTTTTCAGCATGTTGACCATTGGATGGATGAAAGAGTCAATGAAATTTATGTATGTGAATTGTGTTGAATCCTTCCTGAGTAAGGAAGTCAAAAATATTAATGATTGTGCATTACCTTCAACATCAAGTTTTTGAAGGTTGATGACAAATTTTTCATACTGGAAATATAGAAACATGTGGAATAGGACTGTTGAATACTTGAAAACACCCTCTTCAAGTAATTTGAATAGCTGTTCATAAATTGAGTCAGCAAGGTACTAAGAAAAATTGAAAATGGTAGAAGGAGGCTGACTAGGTGTGAAAGTAGACAAGAAACCTAATATTGAAGCATCAACATGCTAATCTGTGAAATAACCAAGAATACATGACATCATAGTGATAATATACCTGGTTCTTTCAGAAAATATTGCAGATGGGTAATGAGGATTGGTCTTGGGAGTCTTTACAGATGAAGGAATGAATGTTTGAAATATATGGAACCTCTTGGGGAAGTCTAGATTTAGGTATAACTGTGTAAGGGCCTCAATAGATGGAGGATTTTCATCTGGTATAGGTTGGATCTGCAACATCTGACTTATTGATTCAGTTATGATAGAGAACATAATTTCTTTAACAGGGGTTATTAGGGCTCTTTGATCAGGGGAATAGCAAGATTGACAAAATCTGATGACCTTAGGATACTAGAAGGTCTGTGGGAAAATATACTTAGGAAAATTGGACTCCCAAATGAAAACCTCATCGACTTAGTCAACATATTTGTCATCTCTCCAACAACGGAGCTCAAGAAGGTTAAATTCAGTGACATGGTCACTAATTTTAAAGTATCTATATGATAAGGGGGTATGCTCTACATTTACAACAGGAGGTTGCAAAGGATTAACCGATAAAATATTTTTATAAGCTACATTTTTTTTAATTTTAATCAATTGACTACTTTCTGATTGAAAAAATAGTCTCTGGCTTCTTTAAAATACTGTGAAATATTTTTACAGAGTGCAGAAGGGTTTAAGAGGCAATAGGGGATTTTCGATGGTCTGCAAAGGTTTAAACTGGTTCAGTTGATCAAATAATACTGTATGTGATAAAAAACAATCTAAGGCCTTGGAAATTATTTTAAAATATGCCTAGGGTCTGTAGAAAAAGGGTAGGGAAGTAATAAGGGTTTCTTTTGGTCCGTAAAAGCTCCTAAAATGATTCAAATACTTGTTACTTTCTTGGTCATCATCTAATTGGGAAATCAAATTTGTAACTAAGGCCTTTCTTGGAGCCACTAATCGGGGAATAAAATTTGTAACTAAGGCTTGAAAATTTGATTCAGCCATGAGTTTGGCTAAACCTTGGCCTTTAAGGTGTTTGGTGGGCCTAATTTCCATGTCATATTTCAAAATGGTGGCAATCCATTTTCCTCTCTTGCCATCAGGCCCATTCTAAGTCAGCATATCCTTTACTACTGAATTTGGACCATAAGAAATAATGTGTGAATATAAGATGTACACTCTAAAGTCTTTGATAGCCTTAAATAAAGAAAATATATGTTTTCCATTATGTTATAATTTAGTGTGACATCTCTTACTGATTTGCTAAAAAAAGAAATGGGTTGTTCATAGCCCTGATCATTCTTCTGCAATAAGACTGCAACAAGCAAAAGAAAAAATGATAAAATATTTTTTGAAATTAGGACTTATTAGGACTGGTGTTCTTGTAAGGGATTGGTTGATTGATTCAAAGGATTGTTTGGCCCCTACTATCCATTTAAGTGTTGAGTATTTCTTTAAAAATTTATTCAATTCTCTCATTATTTCTGCTAAGTTTGAAATGAATCTTCTGAGAAAATTGATCTTACCTCAGAAAGCCTACAATTCCTTAATATTTCTAGGATGGCTTATGTTCAAAATAGCCTCTATTCTAGCCAGGTCTATCCTAATTCCCTCTTTTGATATTATATGTCCTAGTAGTTTACCTTCTTCAAGTCCAAAGAGAGTCTTTTGGGGATTTAAAGAAATACCAAAGTTCGTACATTTAATAAACACTTCTCTCAGATGATCTAGATGTTCATTGTTAGTTTTTGAAAATACAATTATATCATATAGATAACTTATAAGAAAATCATGAATTTCTTTGGCAAAAGCTATATCC
This sequence comes from Pinus albicaulis, assembly GCA_034641835.2. Lineage (NCBI taxonomy): Eukaryota > Viridiplantae > Streptophyta > Pinopsida > Pinales > Pinaceae > Pinus > Pinus albicaulis. Next base: position 772,532,488 of record CM076571.1, on the reverse strand, counting down.
ATAGCTCTCTGGAAAGTAGCTCCTGCATTCATTATTCCAAAAGGAATTTTCAAATATATGAAAGTACCCCAAGCAGTAGTAAACGATGTCTTTGGTTGGTCTTATGGCTGAAATAAGATCTGATTATACCCAAAGAATACATCAAGCAATGAAATCCTAGATGAACCAACCACCCTCTATAAAATATGATCCATCTTGGGAAGAGGGTAGTTAGCTTTTAGGGACACCTTATTTAAGTTTGATAAATCAACACAAAGTTTTATTTCCCCTATTTTCTTCCTAGTGGGAACTAAGTTTGAAACCCAATTAGAATATCTGATAGGTGCAACTATTTGTGCTTCACACATCCTCTTTTCCTGTCTTTCAATTAAAGGCATAAGAAATAGATTTATTCTCCTAATCTTCTGTTTAAATGGTTTCCGAGCTTCTTTTATAGGTATTTTGTGTTTTATTATGCTAGTGTCATAAGATTTTAGGTCTTCATAGATCCACGCAAATACATCCTGAAATTCCTTAAACAAAGCTATGTATTTCATTTTTTCTTCTTGAGGTAAAGGTTTGGAAAGTTTAATAAGCTTAGTCCTTTGTTATGTTCCTATATTGCATTCTTCTATATATGATCTTAATGGTTCCATTTTTGGTTTTCTTGAAACATCATTTGAATCAAAAATATCTTCTAATGGGGCTAATCCTTTAGGTAAAAAGGTATTCTTAAGGTTTAAAATGTTAGAATCATCATCTATTATTTCTTCTATTTCTACCTTTTCTAATTTATCGATTTCTACTTGAGTGAATTTAGTTGGTTTAGTGAAATATAAATTATTTACATCTATTTCAATGTCTATTTTATCATCTACTATACAATATGTATCTATGTTACAATTCTAGAATTCTCCCTCAGTATTCATAAAGTGATAGATTTGAGTATCCTGTGTAAAATTGCCAATATTTTAAGTTTTCTGGAATAGTGGGCCTATGTATTACCTCTGCTGTATATTGGTGATTTGGCTGAAAAGGCAGATTGCAGGTGCTATCAAAAGTTGTTGAACTGTGTGCCTATATGTTATGTCTTTTAGGAATTACAGCAAAGTCACATTCAAGCAATTATTTGATCCAATCTAAAATTGTTTCTCTATATTGACTTAATCTAGGATTATATACAGAATATTCTCCTCTATTAATTTGTACAATTAAGTCAGAGTCTCCCATGATAGAAACTCTTTTTCCTCCTAAATTTCTAACAATTTGTAGTCCTAAAATCAAAGCTTCGTACTCTTCCATGTTGTTTGTATATTTGAAGTTTGATCTAAAGGCATTGCCTTCTGAATGATTGTTTTCCATGTTACGAATCCAAACTCCTGCTCCTGCTCCTAATTTTTTCACTAAGCCATCAAGGTCTAAGTGCCACATTGATTCATGGAATATGTTGTCACTGTCCGGTTTTTTGTGTTTCTGTTTTAAAGTTGTGTTGTTCTCTATGCCAGAATCAGAATCACATAAAATGAAAGAGTCCATATCAGCAGGTACAGAATAAATGGGATAGTTCTGAGGTAATTCTACACTACTGACCATGTAATTCATTAAAGCCTCTCTGTAAAGTTTCTTGGGTTGACCAAACACTGAGATTGTGGTATAAGACATGTCTAATTGTAGAGATCCTTGCAGTTTTTCTCCTCATGAGTGAGATAATAGCATTCCATATTTTGCAGGGATTTCAGCTACTACAATATTCATGACTATACTTTTTCATAGGTATTGGACTAAAGTGACACATAAATATTTGATTAAGCCTAGACATTTCACTTTACTAGAACAAAATGAGAAAATATCTTTATATGGTCTTGTGATGTCTAGATTCAATGTTTCCATGATGGCTTTTGGCATCAAGTTGTGTGAGGCTCGTCAATCTAGCATAACATTACGTAAAATTTGACCATGAACTGTTAAGCTAATGTAGAAAGGAGGAACTCCTCCTTCTTGGTGTTTTCCATTTACCTCAGGACCAAATATTAGTTCTGGTTGGTCATCATTCAAATTAACATAGTCTTCTCCTTCATTCATGTTTAATGTGTGAGTCATCTGTGATTTGTATAAATCATGTTTTACCAACTCTGTTAAAGGAATTGGTATCTTCAGTTTGGAAATTTTAGTTTGGATGTTGAACGGTGCTTGTGTTTTTCCTAACTGAATGACTTCTTCTTTACTAACTATAGTTTGAGTGTGTTTCTCTTCCTTTTCTATAGTTGGTTTTTCATTTTCTGTTTGTGTTTCCACTGTTTTACTATTTTTTATCTTCTTTTTAGGCAGTTTGAGTTGCAATAGTAACTTTGGCAGTTTTGGAAGTTTCAACAACTATTTTGGCAGTAGTTTTTTTGAGATCAGCTGATTGGTGATAAAAAACATATGTTTTTGGATTAGAAATTGTTATTTTAGCATAATTTGTTGTCTTAGAAACAATAGATTTTTGAGGATCAGATGATGTTTGAACAACAGTATCTGTAATGTCAACAATTTTAGGATTGGGTTCAATTTTTGGACTAGAAATTTTCTGCTTAGGATTTGAATTTTTCTGATTTGAACTAGAGTTTTGTTGTGTTTCCTTACAGAGAATTCGTAGTACCTTGGTTGTAGATTCTATTGTTTTCTTTGTCTAATTTTTTAGCAGATTTCTTAGTAGGGGCTTCTACATTTTTCATACTCCTAAGGTTATATTGCTTGTGAACTTCATTAATGGAAAACTCATAACCTTGCTTATAATCAAGAGACTGTCCAGATTCTAACTATAGCTGTTTTAATTCATATAATTTTTGTTCTTATTGTGTAATAAAAATGGTATTATCATCATTAATGTCCATTAAGTTAATCTGAATTTCTTCATCTTCTTCATTTTGGTGAGAAATTTCAACATAGTTCTCTTGGAAAGGTGGTCTTTTTGTTTGATCAAGTGTTGATTCTCTAGATTTACCAGTGTTGGTGTTTCTTCTAAAATTGGGATTTCTTATTTAAGGGCCTTGTTGTTTATTATCCCACTGGGGTTTCCTTTCCATACTTTCTAATCTACCCATAATTTTTTCGATGGATTTTGCTAAACTATCTATTTTTCTATCTGATGTAGATGTTTCCTCTTTTATTGTTACCCTTCTTTCATTTCTCATTCTTTCTCTCTTGGCTAACAACTGGATTCTACACTAACTTCAATGTTTTTCATTTGTTCTAGTGTTTCTGGGTTCCTTTCCCTCAGTTGGTATGATATATCCATATCGAAACCATCAGGAAATTTGAGTAAAGCCATATCTGGTGGGGGTTTAATGTTTTCTGGAATAGCATTATAGATACTGATGAATCTAGTACAATAGTCTTAAACTAACTCATTAGGTCTTCTTTTTATGTGTTCATATTCAAAAAAAAATTGTAAAGGATTTTTCTTTTTCTCCCATCTATTGATAAACAATCTATGAAAGGCTTCTAAATTGAAAATGTGATTTGCAAGTAAAACTTTAAGAAATTTCTTTACTTCTCCAGCTAAAGTTTGGGTAAACAGTCTCATTTGGACATCAGATTCATCGATTTCATGAAATTCAAAGTAATCTGTCATTTTGTTAACATGTTGTTGTGTAGTGTACTGACTAGTTCCATCAAATTGAGGGATTTTATGTTGATAATCTTGGGGCATGCTATGTAATTTCCCTGGTAGGACCAAAGTAGCATATCTGGTAGCCATGGCTAAGATTCTATCTGGAATAGGAGGTAAATGTGTGGTAATTGGTGATGAGGTTGAGGTACTTGCATATGAGGTTGGGACACTAGAAGATGTACTTGGAATTGTGGTTGAAGTGCTTGAAAATGTAGCAACAATGCTAGACGATGAACTTGCAATATTTGGGAATGGAAATAAAACTCTAGGTTGAAGAGGAAGATTATGAATGAAGGATTCAGTGGAATGAGGTGTAGTGGAAATAATATATGAGGTGGTACTAAAAAAATTTGAATTTACAAAATCTAAATTACTGGTAGAAGGCTTAGGGGTATAAGAAGATAATGAAGTCAATTCTACAGAATGTTGAAAATATGCTTCATTAATTTCCTTAATCAAAGATGCAGCTAAAGCATCAAGTTTATCATAAGGCTCTAGAACTTTTCCATCTGAATCAAGTGAAATAATTTCCTTCTTAGTTTCAATAAATGAAATGAAATTAGGATTTATTACACTATCATATATGGAACTTTCTAATTTAGTTCTAAAAAAAGATTTCTCAAAAGCTAGATCAAATTAAACATCTTGTAAACTTGATAATTTATTGGGAAGAGAATTTGCCTTGATAAATGGATTTTTATTACCTAAACTTTCTACCTTTTTTTATTTAAAATTCTGTCAGGATTATCTACTATTATAGCAGGTTCTCGATCAGGATTAAACCTGGTATAGTAGATTCTTCTAGAAGACAAAATTTTAGTTTTTAATAAAATTTTACTCACAAGCCTTTAAAACAATATTAAGGTGTAAAATATAAGTAAAATTATTTCCTTTAAGGTTTATTTTAAACATTGAGGACTGGTTAGTTTCCCCACTATGGTCACCAGTATGTTATCACTCTATTAATTTTCAAGGGTTGTTTATATTTTGGTTTAAAGAATATTAGAGGTAACCAAAAATCTACTTTTAAGCCTTAGAATCTAGCCTTCCTAATTCTCAGAGAGGGATCTCTCTATATGATTTATCTTTGTTGATTTTAGTTGATTTTAGGCTAGTTACGTAGGATTACTTGGGATTTGATTTTTAGGTTTGTTTTGGTGGCGGAATCACTTGTTTAGATGGATAGATGTAGGTTTGAATTCCACTGGGCTAATGGAGTCAATGTATCAAACAGTCATAGCAGAATCAAGGTTCTAAAGGGAAGTGTTCACGAGGCAAGATAGTTGAGTAACTTGAGATCCTTAGGCCGATGGTTAAAATGGTTTCAATCGAGATGAGAGAGAAATTAAGGATTATCACATCCAGATAATGAGTGAAAAGGCAGAGGTCAATCTAAACTAGGGAGAAATTAAGAATTCCCTAATCTGGATATCAGTAGAAAAAATGAAAATGACATAACAGTTCAAGACATAATGGTTTTAAACATGTTTTGAAATAACATTTTAGTTATACATTTAGATTTAGAAAAACATACAAGTATTGTGAAAACTTCAGATAAAAGAAAAGAACATATGAGAATACTTCACTGAAGTAGCCCAACACATGAATCTTGTAATATAATCTCTTTATTGCTCAATCCAATCTGCTGACTTGAAAATGGTACAAAGAACCCTCTGGTTCAGATCAATACAACTATAGAATTGTTTAGCAATTCATCCACACTCAATACTTCAAAATTTGAAGTATTTATACAAAAAATCTTACAAAATATCCTAAAACAGACTAAGTAATTATTCAAGGAAAAATAAAAATATTCATGCAAGAAGATAGAGACAGTTGTTTAACTAATACAAGTTGTCCCTGCTTTTATTGAATTTTTTGTTTGTTGTCTTTGATCTTTTTCTGATTTCTCTCTTTGTTGTTTTATCAATTAATTTTGTTGTTGAGTGTCTTTCATGTTGACATCTTTTACTCTAATTTGACTTTAGCCTTATGAATTTCATCTGATACACTTTAAACTCTGATACTCTTTGACTGTAACTATTGTTTTTACTGCAAACTGTTATTGCTTTGTTTTATTTGTTTTAACCTTTACTTCTTTCACAATAAATCAATTAACTTCTCCAAATTATCTACATCTGGTAACTTAATTTTCGCCATCCTTCTAAATATCTCATCTACCTTTGTATATTTTGAAAAAGTAGGCTTGTGGGCGAATAGGTGTTTTACCTCATGTTGTAGGTAAATTTTTTTTTTTTCAAAACTCTTGTATAGAACTTTCCTTGTTGGAATTCCTTGTGAAGAAGGAAGGTTCGCTTGATCCTTGGCCACTTTCGTCATTTTTTTATCATAATCCTCTAGTTTCCTCAATCTTTCATTTATAACCAGAGGATTTGGCAAGCCTTTCTGCCTCAAAGTATCAAACTTCATCATGAACCTGGTTATGTCCATCTCCATGTTTTGGCATTTTCTTCAAGTTGAACCATTAAATTTCTCTTAGGAATCCCCTTCCTAACTTCTAGGATTGTTTCTGTCCTGTCACTAATTCCAATTTCCTCTAATATTGATTATTCTTGGAATTAAGAAATTTAATGATTTCATTAGCCTCTTCTAGATTCTCACCAAGCTCTTATTTGGTTTCTTGGATGGCTTCTCTTGCTGCTTTGATGAGATCTTTTTGTTCATAAATAACCTGGATGGATACCAAAATATAATTGACATATTCAATGATATTGGCCCATAGCTGATGCTTGGCTTGTGCCATTTTTTATTTCAATAAATATTTTTCTAACTTCTCCAATTTCTCTATCAATCTATTTGTCTTTTGTACTTCATTTTTACCCATGATCTATGCTAGATTCTTCTCATCCTCTAAAATTTTCAGCTGTTCTTTAAGTCTGTTGATTTCATTTGTCTGAATGGACATTTCCTGCATTTCTTTAATTAACTTACTTGCTTCATCAATTGGTTGTATGGTTGATGTAGATGACTCTGTTTCTGAAGTAGTAGCTGATGTGATAGGAAGTATTGTATCCATTGGAACTGAAGGGGCAATGATTATGTTAATATAGAAGGAACAATAGTAGTGACTATAGGAATAACATTGACAGGAACTTCTTCTGTTCGGGCCTTTTTCTCCTGCACTAGCTTATCCATTTCATTTTCCATTTATTTTAATTAGGTAGTTAACTGAAGAATGAGATTCATCATCTCATCATTTTGGTTTTGATTTTGTAATAATTCCTTTTCCTAAGGATGTTTGTTAGGAGGAAATTTGAGTTGCTTCTTTAATGGAGGAATGTCTGCATTTTTCTTATTTATCAGTTCATCTACAACTTTGACATTTGCTGGATCATATCCTACTTTAATAATCAAATCTTCCAGTGATTTTATTATGTTATCCTTAGCCTGTGAAGATGATTTTTATAATTTGAGCTGATCTCTAATGTTCCCTAGAGTGTTTTGCAGCTTCTATAAACTCATGGCTTTGTTTATCATTGTAGAATACAACATTTCACCAGCTTGTTTGTGGAATTCGTTTTGGTCAATTAGATGAAGGTTTTATGCTTGAACTTCATATGATGTCTTTTTATAATCTGTTGATGATTTCAGATGATTGAATGTAGGCTGCATGAATTTCATTTTCATCTTCGTGGTCTTGTAATCAAATGCAAAAAGAAATATGCTTTGATCACTGGGTGACTATTTCCAATATTGGTTATATGTATCAGGTTTTAATGTCTCATTTATTAGTTTGATTTATTTATATTTTTGCATGATATCTTGCTCTTTATCTGTTGGTTTGTTGGATGAAGACTCTTCAATACTGTGTTTTTTCTTAATAATCTAAGTTTTGGATATTAAAGGCTGTTGAGTTTCTTCAGAAACTATAGGAGGTGCATTATCCTTCACCACTATATATGTGTCAATTACGTCATTTGGAAAGTCAATTACGTCATTTGTTTCCACTTCCTCATTTACAAGATTTAATTTGGCTTCTTCCTATACATCATTTTGAATTTGTTTCAGTGGTGGTTTATGAAGTGTATGATCCTTCTTCTCTGACTCTTTTTTAGCTCCCATCTTGTGGGGTTGGAGTTTTCAATATTTGACTAGTATCACCTTGCTTATCTTCCTCTCTCAAAGTGTTCTCCAACCATTCAGACTGATTGGAGTACTTTTCTATGTCTGGCTTGGGCTCATGTACATAAGGAGTTAATTTAAATTTAACTCTCAATTTGTTTAAAACTCCTAAAGGATCATAGTAACATTGAAAACTTTGACTGAATTTAAACTCCTGCAAATAATTTTCTTCTTGTGGACCAGCATCTCTATTGTTGCAAATAAAAGGACCAATTTGACTTTTTTCTTTAAACCGTTTCCTCTTTTTGGCTGCTAAGAAATTTATTGCATCAGAATTAAGGATCTGCTTGATATATTCAAGGGAAAATAACCTCATTGGGAGGTATTTGGGCAACTTATATGGAAGAAGATTATATCTATATACCCTAATATCTGTGTGGTTTTGATACAAGTTCAGATAACTGTAGGACCTTTTTAATTTCCTCACGGACTCTTGGTTGAATGCTGTTGTACAACATGTTGACCATTCAATGGATGAAAGAGTCAATGAAATCTGTGTATGTGAATTGTGTTGAATCCTTCTTGAGTAAGGAAGTCAAAAATATTACTGATTGTGAATTACCTTTAACATCAAGTTTCTAAAGGTTGATGGAAATTTTTTTAGACTGGAAATATAGAAACATGTGGATCAGGACTAATGAATACTTGAAAATGCCTTCTTCAATTAATTTGACTAGTTGTTCATGAATTGAGTCGGCAAGGTACTAAGAAAAATTGAAAATGGTAGGAGGAGGCTGACCGGGTGTGAAAATAGACAAGAAACCTAATACTAAAGCATCAACATGCTCACCTGTGAAATAACCCAGAATACATGAAATCATAGTGATAATATGCCTGGCTATTTCAGAAAATATTGCAGATGGGTAAGGAGGATTGGTTTTGGAAGTCTCTACAGATGAAGGAATGAATGTCTGAAATATCTAGAACCTCTTGGGGAAGTTCATATTCAGGTATAAATGTGTAAGGGCCTAAATATATACAGGAGTTTCATCTGGTCTAGGTTTGACCCACAACATCTGATTTAATTATTAAATTGTGATAGTGAACACAATTTCTTTATCAGGGGTTATTAGGGATCTTTTATCATGGAAACAACAAGATTGAAAAATTCTGAAGACCTCAAGAGACTGGAAGGTATGTGGGACAATATACTTAGGAAAATTGGACTCCCAAATGAAAATTTCATCAGCTTGGTCAATGGATTTGTCATGGCGCCAACAGTGGAGCTCGAGAAGGTTAAATTCAGTGACAAGGTCACTAATTTTAAAGTCTCTATTTGCTAAGGTGGTATGCTCTACATATACGAGAGGAGTTTGTAGAGGATTGACCAATACAATACTTTGAGAAGCCATATTTTTGTTAATTTTAATCAATTTATTACTTTCTAATTGAAAAAATATACTCCGGCCTCTTTAAAATTTTGTGAAATATTTTTAGAGTGTGCAGAAGGGTTTAAGAGGCAATAGGGGATTTTCTATTGTATGCAAAGGTTTTAACTGGTTCAGTTGATCAAATAATACTGTCTGTGATAAAAAAATAATCTTAGGCCTTGGAAATTATGTTAAAATATGCCTAGGGTCTGCAGAAAAATGATAGGGAAGTAACATGGGTTTCTTGTGGTCCGCAAAGGCTCCTAAACTAATTCAAATACTTGTTACTTTCTTTTCAGATTAAGTACAAGTCTTTGCTCTGAGGAATACCTGGATAAAATGAATATTTTAAGTTTGCAGAAGGCGTTCTGAGGTTGTGGAAGCTTTCTGAGGCTTCACTGGTCTTTATAGTGCTTCAGATGGATTCTGTAGTGTCTTTGGCCACAAATTTGTTGAATTCTCGTTGAAAAATGTTTTATTACAGGTCGAAAGAGTAATATTTGGCTCAGAAATAGGTCGGAAATGCTGTAGTCATGCATAATGTAACAGAAAATGGTGAAAATTTCTTACAAAGGGTGGCTAATATGCGTTTTAACCAGCATTAATTAGACATAAATGTGCGGGTTAAATTCAAAGTGGAGGATGGTATTGATAACGGTCAGGGGAAACTGCTTAATGGTTTTCTCATTGGCTAAATTGCTTGGGCGTTAATTTTTTGAGGATGTGATCGAATGGAATACTGCCACGTAGCCCGGAGCGGGGACGCGAAAACCATTCATTTCGAAAGTTTGGAGGGATGCTAACCGGGCAAACGGATGTGCGAAAGAGGCTATTGGTCGTTGGATTCAATCAATCAAGATCTGATGGTTGGGTGAATGCGATGGATCCATCGGGATTTGATAGGTGGGATTAGGTCCTAGGTCAATGTGATGGGATACATACATACATACATACATACATACATACATACATACATACATACATACATATATATATATATATATATATATATATATATATATATATATATATATATATATATAAAAGGCTAGGACTATATGGGGTCGGGGTTTAATAATAAAACTTTATATTAAATATAATATAAAGGGATAGGAGATATATATGTGCGGGAATTAATTAAATACATGATTAATATATATAAGAGTTAATATATTAATGTTAAAACAACGGTGTTAAATATACGTGCAGAAATGTTAATATGTTCAGGAAAAATACACTAAGTTTTTACATTTAAACAAAATGTGAGGGATGATTTAATGTTGGAGCCCAACATTTTATTTAATTTTTTAGACTTAGGATAAGGCGGTTTTTGGGATTTTTAGATTAAAAGGGAATTTAATAAAAGGAAAATTAGTTTCCAAAGGGTAAATGTGTTTTAAACTAGGGAATAGGTATTTATGTAGGGAAAATGAGTGAAGTAAGCAGAAAAAAGATAAATATTAAGGGGAGGGGATATTTTTACAAGGGAAATGAGTTTAGAGGGAATTTACTAAATATGAAATTATTAATTTCTATTGTCCATGCCTTGTGAAATCTGCTTCTACCTACCCATCAGCTACCCTAATATATTTTCTTCGCTTCTTTGGGTTCATTTGAGATTGCAGGCCCTTAATCATTTTTATTTTAACAACAAACTATATAATTCTATGCTTATTACTTCCGATGGCTGAGATTAAACTATTGAACTCATTTATTATTCTCTACCTAACTACTGATCTATCAAGGTTAAACAGTTTGGCTAGATCTTTATTCTCTATCTATCAACATGAAATTTAAAGCATGAAAGCTCAAGATTAAGCAGTTTGAACTTCATGGATTGTGACATTTTTTGACAAGCTGCACATAATGTTACTTTTCAAAGTAAAGTAAAAATTAGTGGCATTTGAATTTGCATCACTTTCATGATCTATTTTTATCTCTTTTTTTGTTTTTAGTTCATTTTTTATATTATTTTTTACCTTTTTCTTTCAGTCCTTTGATTTTTCTTTTAGGACTTTTACCCTCTTTACATTTTTTATTTTTAATATGGGAATTTTTTTTTGCAGAAATCAAAGTATGTACATATTACAAGACCAATCATAGTCAATTCAAATTATGAATCCTGTTATTATAAGACCCTAATAGGATGTACTCCGTTATTAAACGTCTTGCGTTTTTTTTTGTGATTGTTGACATGTTTTCCTCTTAATTATATATGCATGTGTTCATGAATGCTTTTGATAAATTGTAATTCTAAGACATCAACAGAACCAAAAGTTGTTGGTTAAAAGGGTAGAAAAAATTTACTCGAATAAGAAGGTGGAGGTTACCTTTTGTGTCTTGAGGAATTAAAAATTGGGTAGGGCTTATAATAGGAATACATGGAGAGTCAATATTGACCACTACCACTGTAGCATCTTGGTGAAAAGATTTTTACCGCTATGCATGGCCAAAAAACTACAAAAAGGAGGATTGGAACCCAAAACATCAAAGTTGACAAAGAATTAATATCATGACAATCACAAATTTTATTTCCAAAAAATACAAAAAGTAGGATTGGAACCCAAAACCTCAAACTTCACAAAGACTTAACATCATGACAATCCCCAATTCTGTTTCCCACATCGGGGAAGGGAGGTGGGTAGTGTTATCACCTGTTGATATTTTAAATGAAATCCATACCTTGATTCATTTTTTTCATCGTGTTGTCACCATGAACGTGTGTTGTGTGGGACTTAGGGGATGGGGTGATCATATACCTTGTAGTTGATAAAAATAACCCAATTTTCTCATTTTCTCCTAGTTTTTTAGGTAATTTTCTTCCTCATACTAATGTTGAAGGCTTTGGGAGTAGCGGAGAGAGGATCAGGCTACGTTACTCTTATCTAATTCTATTCATGATTGATTCCAACTATCGTTCTTATGGGACCTGGTTATGGAAAAGGAATCCAGTGACTATAGGTGAATCTATAAGGTACTATCACTAGCAATTGCTCAAGATTTTGAAAAGGAAACGATGTAAGGCATAAATTTGCGAAGAATCGTGACATAAAAAATCAATGAAGATAAAAATTAGTAAAAAAAATCTCATTCAAATCTAGAAGATAAAGAGAAATCACTTAGATTATGCCAAATTGATATATTTTGTAACCTTTCAAACATATATTTCCTCTTAATATTCAAATATGATATTTCAAGTTCCAATAGGAAGCTTTTGATAGATTTAAAAAAAATCCTAGTAGATTAGATAAGCTAAATAAAATAATATTAATTGATGGAAAATATGATTGATATATTTCCAAATCTGAATTTTCATCACAAGCTCAAATGTTTTAGACATCGTTACGTATTAGAAGAAAATGAGGCAAACATAAGCTCCGAGTTATTCATAACATCTAGCGTAAAATCTGCAACTTTGATGGGAAGCATGAGTGTAGTGCAACTGATGATGTTCTATGTCTCCAACGTTTCCTCCGAGAATATCATCTTTGAAATTGTAAAGAAACATTTTAAATTTCATTGACACAAAAAATAGACTATTTTAGTATTTTTCATCTCCCCTCAATAGTACAAGATTTACATCTCTTGGTGGCCAAAATTCTAATTTGTACTGTAACTTCTTGTATATATCATGTATTGATATATTGAAAATTGAAACAAACCATTGTAAAAATTTACATGGTGAAGAAACATCTACATGGTTGAAGAAATGTATTATTCACACAATCCAATAAACCACCAACCATTTATATTTCAAATTTACCTTACCTACTCAACAAAAATTGAATAAACAAATAAAAATTAGAAGTAGTCTAATGAGTAAGGAAATGTTTGTCTATAGGATTCTGGCAATGATTGACAATGGGATCATTTTTCATTGATCACTAATCGGCTGACAAAAGAACCATTAAGAAGTTAATTCCAGTAAAAAAAAAAGAACTGATTCATATGAAATTATGAATTAATGTAATTAACTTTATATCAATAACAATATTGTTATATAAGTTTTCATGAGCTTAAGCTTAGGTCTACATAATAATTTCAAAAATCAAATTTTGAGTTCAAGACAATTGATTAAATGAGAGGATATTCCCCAATAAAAAGAAACACCCTTCAATTGTTCAAGTTTTTAGATTGGACCCTAATCAGATTGGTAATCAATTGGGTGCAAGTTTCGAGTGACTTCAGCAGCTTAGCCAAAGGAATTGTTTAAAAGGTGTTTCCTTTCACATAAATAGATCAAATCACCTATAAAATAATATGATATTTTGGAAAATACATGTGGATGTTTCCATTTTATGTTTTCAACTATGATAGTAGGGTATTTATTTAGTCAAGGGATTATGCCCAAAATGAGCTCCTATTGAAGCAGAATAGCTGCCACATTGAAATAAAATAATAGAGAATATGTTGTGGCTACAAATTGATATGGACTAAATAGTTGCTACATTTAAAAAATATAATAGAGAATATGTTGTAGCTCTACACTGATATAGACTGAAGTAGATACAAAAAAATTCAGCAATGGGAATGGTTAGTGACTTCTAAAGGAATTATTTGAGAAGTATATGAAAATTAGATGGAAATTTGGCACATTGTTTCACGTCATTCCCTTTAAAGTTCACGACCATGACAATATGTTAATTCTCATGACTTTTTATTGTTGAACTGCTAATGAACATGTATTGAAGCAGGAAACTTGGCATGCCTAAACAAACCATTAGAGAATGTGCTTGATGGCTATCACTTCAATGATTTTTTATATGTCACAATTCTTCTCGAATTTATGCCACCTATAATTTCAACTTCTAAATATTCCGAAACGGATGGTCATATCAATTCCAATAATTTTCAAAACTTCAAATATGGCATTTCCAAAGAAAGGTCCAAGTCCAAAATCATGGCAGGAAATTCAACACTAAAAGGTGCCATTTCCCATCACCCATATCACCAAGGGTGAGAAAATATGTATTGGACATTGAAGGAAGTATTTCTCATTATATATTTCACTGGTATCTGTTATAGCATCATTTTTCACCCTCATGTGATTCATGATTGTCTCTTTGGCCTTGGGCACCCTTTCCCATAGACTTGAATAAAGTTCATAAAAAATAGTGTTTCAAAACCCATACGTGGATATGCCCAAACGTTTCCGCGTGTATACGCGACCAGAGATACTTTTCCGCGTATGCCATTAAAATCATTAAAAAAAATATAAAAAACCCTATTTTTTAGGCTGGGTTGATGGTTATTCCCATAATTCAACCACCCCAGCCCGTGGCCAACTGTTTCCAACTGATCGAAACTAATTTGAGGGAGTATAAAAGCCCCTCATATGCATGGACTAAGGGAGGGAGAAAAATTATAGACATTATACTCTGTTGGAGCCCAATTCAAGTCTGATTTCCCGTGCCTCCTGCACTTCCCAGGTATTTATAGGAAACCCTTGTTTCCTGGAGATGTTCATCAGCTTATATGTCATCTCGTGTGCACAAGTCTTGGAAGAATCCTAGCAAGGCAAGGGCTGGATGGATCCAGACGACGGTCTGTTCGAAGATCGTGGAAGGATTCAGGTGATCTCTCCACCTTTCTATTATTGTACATGTTGTTCGTAATGAAGAAGAACCATCTTGTTTCTGAATTCACGTGTTAATATCTGCTTATATATGTGAAAAGAATGCTAATTAAACACTTATTATTGTTTATATAATGTTTCACATGGATTATACTGACATTCACGAAAGATATATGATGTACAACTAGATTTCCGTGCACGCTTCTTCTTGATTTTCAGGTTGAAGAGGAAGAAGAGTTGCTAGGGGTTTGGACCCCGCGGAATCTACATTAAACGTAGGATCTATGAGTGAGTTCTACATCCGATAATATATAATTTTTAGGTACAAGTTTGGTTGTGTGAGTCCTTCTTGAATCGTATGCCCTGATCTATGGAGGTTTCTGACCCAACGATCTCTAGGGAGTTATTTCTTGAAACAGTATCTTAACTAATATTAAAAACCAACTTCAATCCATCTAACGTTGGATATATCATGTGCCGAGAGGGATCAAACCCTCGAGGTATAGACCTTATTTTTAGTGTGTAGAACTTCAGAAAAGGTTTTCACCTTGAGGTATTTGATCCCTCTTGGCGTATGATAGATCTGGTTTTAGATGGATCTAAGTTGGTTCCAGTTGACGGAAATAATTTCACATTTTTAGATTATCATTATTATGTATATTTTTAAGATAAAATTCAAAATTCACATTATGTTTTCTTTGCTTAGCATGATCATATCATTCTCTTCTTTATTTTGGTATGTGTTGCTTTGCTTGAATGGTTTGTATGTCTTTGTTCGGATGATTTGAGTGTTTTGTGTGTTTATGTGTTTGGATTTGGATGGTAATGTTTGTGAATGTTACAGATGTTGTGTTATATTTTTATGTGTATGTAATTGTTTATTAGTAATTAGTTGGTGATGAAGAAGGGAGACATTGTTTTCAATTGTTTTCCGAAAGACTGATACTGGACATCTATTTCATTTAATTTTACGTATCAAAAATTTTGACAGCTAAGTAATTCTAAATAATATTCCTCTAAATATTACAAAATATATATTGAAGAAGAGTTTTAATAATTTTCTCCATCAAGGTTATTATTGAAATAATTTGTTTCTTTTTTATTTTCGAAATATTTCATTTTCTTCAAGAATATTTTGATGATTATTTTTATCTAGTCTATTTTGCAAAGTCAAGAAACAATGTAATTTTGAATTTTTTTAATGAGTGGAAAGATTTATAAAATCTTTACATTATTTTCTTCTCCAAAAAATTAGCGCATCACCTCTAGAATAGTTCGATTTGTTTTGATGTTCCTCTTATAAATATTTTGAATACATTGTTGTATGAAATTACTCTATTAGTAATTTTGAATATATTTTGTATATATTTAATTGTCTCTTATTAATTAATTGGTGATGAAGAAGGGAGACGATCTTGTCAAGGAGTAATTTTCACTTTGTAGGAGGATTGATTATGCACATATTTTTATCCCTTAATAGTGTCCCTCTACCGATTACTAAATATATCTTGAAAAATATATTTTTAAATAATATATAGCCTCAATATTAACATCTAATTCATCTACTGAAAACAATCAAATATGATTAGAAAACATCATCTACATTGAAATAAATACATCTAATGCAAGCAATCAAATGATATTATAAATCAACATCTACACTAAAATCGATGCATCAAGTACAAGCAATAAAATAAGATTAGAAATCTTCATCTACACTGAAATCCATGCATCTGATGCAAGAAATAAAATAGGATTAGAAATCCACATCTATATTGAAATCCATGCATCTAATGCAAGCAATCAAATAGGATTATAAATCCACATCTACATTGAAATCCATGCATCTAATGAAAGCAATCAAATAGGATTAGAAATGCACATCTACATTCAAATCCATGCATCTAGGAAAGCAATCAAATAGGAGAAATCCACATTTACATTGAAATCAATGCATCTATTACAAGCAATAAAATATAATTATAAATCAACCGCTACACTCAAATCAATCTATCTAGTGGAAATAATAAAATAGGATTAGAAATCATCATCTACAATGAAATCAATGCATATAGTATAAGAAATTTTCTTCCCTCTATCCCCCATCCATATAATCTTGAAAAATATTTTTAATAATCTACAATCTCAATATTAACACAATCTAATCCAATTAATGCAAGAAATAAAATAGGATTAGATAATAACATCTAGACTAAAATCAATGCATATAATGAAATAACTCAAATAATATTAGAAACCAAAATCTAAACTTAAATTAATGAATCTAGTGCAAGCAATAAAATATAATTAGAAATCAACATATACACTAAAATTAATGAATTAGTGTAAGCAATCAAATAGGATTAGAAATAACCATTTACACTGAAATCAATTCATCTAGATCAAGAAATAAAATATGATTAGAAATCAACATCTAAACTGAAATTAGTGCATTTAGTGGAAGCAAAGAAATATAATTATAAATCAACATATGCACTGAAATCAATTCATCTAGCGCAAACAATAAAATATGATTAAAAATCATCATCTACAGTGAAATCAATGCTTATGGTAGAAGAACTATTCTTCCCTCTCCCACCCTCCATCTCTCCTTCTTTGTCTCTCTATCTCACCACCCCTGAACACACACACACTCTGTCTCCATATCTATATAGCTTTCCCTCTATCTCTTTATCTCTCTCTTATTCCCACTCTTCACCTCTCATATATATCTCTATCTCCCTATGCATCTCATTTGTACCTTTACATACCACCCTCAAAACATACACACTCTTTCTCCATATCTGTATATATATCCCTCCCTCTTACTCTCCATCTATCTTCCATTTCAATCTCTCTCTCTCTCTCTCTCTCTCTCCCTTCTATCTCTATTCCCTCCTACTCTCCTCTATCCCTCCCCCTCTATCTCCCTTATCACTCTGTCTCTCTCTCTCTATCCACAATTATATATCTATGTATTTATTCTTACCCCCCTCTCTCTTTCCCTAAACCTCCATCTCTCTCTCTATACCTCTCTCCTCTCTCTCACATTCTATATCTCTCTTCCTTCCTCTCTCTCCCTTTCTCTCTCAGCTCCCTCTATCTCCTCCCACCCTGCTATGTCTCTCTTCACCCTACAATGTTGGCACTATCTCCCTCCCTCTCTCCTTCTCTTGCCCCTTCCTTCCATCTATCCTTCTTTGTCTCTTTTTCTCCCCCACAAAAAATACGCACTCTTTCTCAATCTCTCCCTTCTCACCCTCTCTCTCGCACTCTCTCTCTCCACTTTTCTCTCTCTATTTATTTCTTCTTCACTCCATCTCTCTCCCTCAAACTCCATATCTCTGCCCCTCCCTCTTCATCCTTACCTCTCTCCCATTCTTTCTCAAGTCCTCTCTCTATTCCTTCCCCTGTCTCCTTTTCTCTCCTACCTCCCTCTCTCTTCCCCCATCTCTCTCTTCTCACCAACCTTGTCCCTATCTCCCCCTCTTTCCCTCCCTCTCTCTTCTATCCAATCTTGTACCTATCTCCCCTTCTGCCCCCCTTCATCTTTGTGTCTCCCTCCTCTCTCTCCTACCCTTATCTCCCTTTCCCAATCCTCTCTCTCTCTCGCTCTTCATTCCTTATATCCCCTCTCCATTTTATCTCCATCTCTCCCTTGTCACTCCCTCTATCTCTCCACCTATATTATTTTTGTCTTTGTTCTTCCCTCCATATATATATATATATATAGAGAGAGAGAGAGAGAGAGAGAAAGAGAGAGAGAGAGACAAAGAGAGAGAGAGAGTTAATATATATCACGATATATTAATATATGGGTGAAAATGTGAAGCTGGGTTACACTTTTTGCCCTTTTTTGAGAAAAAATTTTCATTTTTTTCGGTTCTTCAACTTTCTACAAACTATAACAATTTTTCTATGTAGAATTTCATTTTGCGATAAAAATAAAAGTTGTGAGAAATTTTGTTAGCTTTATATTAGTTTTTTTTGAAACTTTTTAATGTAGATTTGATATGTCAACTTAGCATTTCTTTGAGTGTGTGTTTCTTAACAATCAAAAGATTCATAAGAAGTCATGTTATGACGCAATGTTGTATTCATTGAAAATTTTTGTTTTTGAAAAAACAAAATGTGTTACAACAATGTAGACAGAGTCTACTTTGTTTTCATCATATTTACAAAGCCAATGGATGAATATCATAATTACTAGAATTTTTTGAACTGGTCCAATACGAAAAAACTACGTATTTTGGATATATTTTGCGTTGCAAGAAATTTCTTAACATATAAGTTATAAAATAAAAATATAAAAGCTACCCATTAGAGACGACGAACCAATGTAATGCCCCATAATCTTTTCAATTTTTTTTTAAACGTATTTTGGGAGAGAAAATTTTTTTATTTCACTGAATCACAATGACCCTCAGAAATTGTTTGGACCCATTTTATTAGAAAAATAATTAAAATTAATAAACGTTTATGAAATTCCATAAAAGTTATATTTCCTGAAAGTAGATTCAATTCTAAAAATTCTTGTCTTGGTTCCGACAGTTAATTAACAACCTTTCATGGATTTTAATCAGTCCAAAGTTGTAGAACCATTTTTAGAGCCTGGTTTTTGCGTAATTGGTGATTCGTTAGTTCGGCCGAAATTTTAGTCGAAGTTCGGCTGAACTATGTTTTCCACTTAAGGTTCGTTAAATCTAACGTCTTAATAGTTTGGCTGAACTTTTGACCAGAAGTTCGGCTGAACTATTGTATAACTCTCCGTCGGCCGGAAAATTTTGTGGAGCCCCCTACTAAAACACATTTCACGTCAATATAAATTGTCGTGAAATGATTCACAATTTTTGCACATTTCGCACACTTCATCTCATTTTATAAATATTTTGGTTTGGGTTCAAAAAATTTTCTTCAAAGTTTCGGTTTAAGAACATTTCTTGGAAGAAAATTGATTTTTTGGAAGACATTTCTTGGAGGTTTCTTCAAAGTTTGGGTTTAAGAACATTTCTTGGAAGAAAATTGATTTTTTGGAAGACATTTCTTGGAGGTATGTACGTGTTTTGAGTTGAAGTAAATCTTTTGATCTTCGTTTCATTTTTAAAGTGTGTTTTGGATTGGATTATATATTTTTTACAAAAAAATTACACTGAATTTTTTTAAATTAAATATTTTGTGATATTTTTTGTAATTGAGTTATTGTCTAATTTTCTGAAGGAAATTTTTTGAACTTCATACCCTATTATCATGGGAAATCGAAGAACTTGTGCGAGAAAATATGATAAAAAAAGAGACCCTGAGACACGTAGAGAAGAAACAAGACAATCTCGCAAAAGAAAGTTAGAAGCCCTCTCAAATATTGAAGAGGAAAATCAACCTCAAGCAGAAATTGAATCAGGTATGTAAATGTAAATATTATGATCTATTGATATATTTTTAAAATTTTCCCAATGTAAAATGTGAAGCTTAATTTTTATTTGATGAGCTAGTTTGAAAAATATTTTGTTTAATGTAAACAGACAGGGATACTCCTCAAAATATTGAAGAAGAAAATCAACCTCAAGCAGAAATTGAAGTAGGTATGTAAATGTAAATATTATGATCTATTGATATATTTAAAATTTTCCTAATGTAAAATGTGAAGCTTAATTTTTATTTGATGATCTAGTTTGAAAAATATTTTGTTTAATGTAAACAGACAGAGATACTCCTCAAAATATTGAAGAATAAAATCAACCTCAAGCAGAAATTGAAGCGGGTATGTAAATGTAAATATTATGATCTATTGATATATTTAAAATTTTCCTAATATTTATCGACATAGTTATTAATTTAGTGATTTATTGAATATGTACTATTTTTTCAAATATGTACAGATGAAATCACTATCGATAATGAGATGTTAGAAAATGTTGACACTCACACATATGGAGATAAAAAACCTGACCATGTTATACGATATCGTGTCAACCTCATTTTTGAAGAGTATTTCTTAAATGAGCAAGTGACAGTTCACGCTCAAATGTTGAAAGGTCTCCTATCATTAAGGAAATTAAAAGAAGCGACGACACTATTGGGTATTCGAAAATCAACCAAAGATAAAAAAATGAATGAAGAGGTGATAAAAAATATGAGTAGTGCTATAAAGTCAATTAAGAGATCTAGAGATAAAGATGTTTCAAATATACGTAGAGGAATACAGATGGCAATAGTTTCACCAAGTACTCAAGAGAATCGTTTGATAACATCTATGGCATGAGCACTGGGACCCTCACGAAAAACTCTCAACAAACATCGAAAATTTCGACTACAAATAGATGTAAATGATGAACTCGCTTGTTGGAGAGCTATTTGTAGGCAACCATACAAAGATAGACTTGGAGAAAATGTTAAAAAAATAATATATGAATATTGGAAGAACAATTCGCGTGTTTCACCAGCTGCAAGACATGTGATGCGAAGAAGAATAGCACGAAATCAGTACGAAGAACATGAAAAACATCTCTTGGAAACCACTCATATAGATTTATTCAACAATTTCAAAAAAGAGAATCGTCAAATTCATGTTTCAGTCAGTGCTTTTGTTCAACAAAAACCATGGTATGTAAAACCTATCACCGTACGCGACATTTGTTGTTGTCGTTATCATGTGGAATTTGAATTATATTATGACACATTCCTTGATTTCGATAGAAAATTATGGAAGGAATCACCTCCTCCTTCCACTATCCGTGAATTTATATCTCAAATTCTATGTGAAAGAGAAAGTGATGAACTATTTTACAAAAAAAAATGTGTTGGTGGTAAAAAATGCGATGATTGTGGAAATTTGACTAGATTTCAAAAAAAATATCATATTGATATAAATGATCAATCATTGTCCAACATAAAAGTGAAATGGAAGAGATATGAATATATCGGTACATCGATTCAAGGTGAAAATAGTGTTAAAAGAATCGAATTATGAGAAGACGAAATTTTTCTCATAGACTTTTTGAGAAAGTTTGAGGCAAAAATTTACAAATACACCAAGCATTCCCATAGAGCTCGATGGTAAGACTTGAAATTCAAAAAAAATCGTGAATTTTTTCCACCAGGGACCATTTTGTCAGTGATTGATTTTGCAGAAAAATACACATTTGTTCCACAAAAATAAATTCAGAGTGAATACTATCATTCTGACCAAGTCTCCATGCTCGTCCATATTCTATATAGACATGCTAAATAAAATGTCGACCATATAGAAAGAACGAGTGAAAATCGACATATAATTAAAGAATATCACTTTTATATCAGTGATGATCGTACAAATGATACATGTTTTGTACAACATTGTTTTGGAAAAATTTATGATTCATTGAAAGCTCATGGAATAACATTCAATGAACATTGGATATGGTCAGACGGATGCGCAGGTCAATTCAAATCTGCACGATCATTCTTTTGGTTGTGTTGTCTTCATAAGAAAACATGCATTAAACACTATTGAAATTTCTTTGAGATTGGCCATGGAAAAGGAGAACATGACGATGCAGGAGCATGCATAAAATGAGTAGTTCGAAGATATCAAATGAACCACTCTACACGCAGACTTGTGAACGCTGAAGAAGTTGTTGAATGGTGCATCGCTGCTCTAAGCCATGAGAACAACCCATCAAGAGAAGTGCGAAGGTACATTCAATTTAATTTATATTGGAAATATAATTATAAACATTGTACATTTATCATGCAATGATTATTTTTAATTGTATTTTGATATCATATTTACAAATTATTTTTCCAATTTTCCATATAAAGGTTTTTCTGGCATATTGGAATTGGAGACATAGATAGATCAATTGGAAATGACATTGAAACAATAAAAGGGACTCGAAAATTGCATTCAATTCAAACAAAGTTGTCCACAAATGTGTTTGCATTGGATAAAAGAAAATATTCTTGTTTTTGTGATGTTTGCATAGACAACACAAAATCCAATGATGTTTGTGAAAACAAAATGTACGTGAACGATTGGAAACATATAGAGCTAAATACAAAGGGAAAAATATCTATTGCAATGTTTGAAGAAATGAAATCATAGGAAACTACAATATCATCCGATGGAGATCGAGTTTCTGATCTTGTTAGAGAAGGTAACATTTGAATTACTTTCTAATGATTTAAAGATCTAGAAATAAATTTAAATATGCATAATTAAATGTTAAATTTATTTTATTGTGTACGAGATGTTTTTGCTGTAATTGCACCTATTGACAACGATGAAAATGTTAAGAATTATTTGATGCGTTGCACTAAATGAAAAATGAAATTATTACAAGACTATAATGATCACGGATTTCAGTATGACAGAGGGTCTATTATACTGAAAGGTTATTTTTTCAGACAAACTCATCAAAGTGGAGAATTTGTTTACTTTGAAGACTATGAACCTGATTGCATAAGTTGTCAATATAGTCACTTGGTGTGTGCAGCACGCATAAAGTTGATAGAATTTCAATCAAAGAAAAAAATCAAAAATTAAGAAATGGAAAATGTCAAAATCCTATCATGAACGGATTATTGAGGATGGAATTCCATTAGAATTTTTTTGAGTGAAGTGTCCAAAAATTTATTATATTTGGATTAAATATGTTTTAGAACTTCTAGTACTCAACTAAAAATTGAGCTGCTTATGTTATTTGTGGTTTTCACATGTTACAAATTGTTTGGGTACAAGCACGTGCTCTAGTATCAACTGAAAGTAGTTTTTCTATTCATGTGCATTGATGAAAAATGTTATATATATATATATATATATATATATATATATATATATATTCTAGAATTAAATTAATTGTTCTTGTATATTAATTGTTCTTGTATATGTTTTCCAACCGTATGGTACAAATTATTTCACTTTATTTTGTAAGGTCAGATTCGGTCCACATATGGCCTAGCCTCCAAGGGACGAGATAACAAGTGGTTGTCCCCACTTGCCCGAATCTCAGCTTTTAAGTACAATTTTACTGTTTATGATAGGCATATTACATGATGTCCTAGCCAAGGATAGATTCTCTTTGTTTCAAGTTTCCGGTAGAAGTTGTCACCGAATGACCTACTAGAATATTATAAATACTAGCTTTGTAAGATCATTTGGCATTCGGAAAAATTCGAAAGTCTTAGACTGTCAATCAATTTAAAGTATCATTAACCCTAGTGAGTGTAAAATATTCAATGTAGTTTGGTGACGATGCTCACTCCTATCTTGAAGCAGCTCCAATGACCAATTCTTTAATGAATTCCAATGCACTAGACCAAATTTGGTGACCTACTTGGTTTTTCACCCAAGAAATTCCAAGGTACTCTTCTTACCTTTGGCCCCCAAAGCTACAATGGAGTTATAGGAAGGTGAAGAAATTTTTTTTCACTGATAGGAATTTGGTCACTTCCCTAATCTCCCCATATCAAAAATTTCCTATCTACTACATTATCCAACATGCACTCAAGATCACTATTTCGTAATTAGAATATCACAATATCATAAGTTCTCACAAAAATAGATGGAATGCCATTACGACACTCATCTAACAATGGGGAGCTCAAAACCTAGAAAGCTCCTCATCCCCTTAATAATAATGTGTTTAATTTAGTCTTTTAGGTGAGGATTAGGTGTGAATCTTGTTTTCACATAAAAAAATAATTAATTGTTTAATTCCATAAATTTGATTATTCACAAAAATACATGTCATATCCACTATTTGTCTCTCCTACAAATTCCCATTATTTTATTAAAATATGATTTTATCTCACCCAACTATCACATGTTCCTAAATTTACTCCTAATTGTTCCCTATGACCTAAATCTACTCCTAATTGTTCCCTATGTTTCTTTTCCCTAACTTATTTTTAGAAAGTTATTTTCCTAGATCCATCATAACTATGGATCTATCAAGCACCGAGAGGGATCAAATATCTAGAGGTCTAAACCTCTTTTTTGAGTGCAAAACTTGAGGAAAGGTTTGCAACCCAGAGATTTGATCCCTCTCGGCGCTTGATAGATCCGTAGTTAACATGGATCTAGGTTGGTTTCAGTCGTGTGCAACCAAGGAAAAACTATCGATAATATGAGGAACATATGATTAATTTTATCAATAATATGTAAATACATCTAATATTAATATAACCATTTTAAATATGCTAAATATGTTTGAGATTTGTCAAGTCATTTTAATTTTAAATTTTCTTAGTTACCTCAATTTGTTGAAATGATAAAATTGTAAAATAACTTTATAATGGAAAATGATCAAATAAAATTTTTTAATACAAAGTGACAATGTAATAATATTGACTGATCTAGAATGTGAATAATTAGAATGTAATCAATTAAAAATATCATTTATTGTGAGATAAATCTTAAACTATTTTCTTCTTCTATTCTTATTGTCACCCTTGTTAGTTTTGTCATCTTTCCGTATCGATTATATTAAAAAGAAAGTAAAAATCATAAATCATAAACCATTTAAATATTTAGCTCGAACTCTTGTAGTAAAGACCATACCTTGTCTCTCTTTCTCTCCAATATTATTAGGTTTAATTATTATAACACAAAAATCGTTCTACATTGTCAATAATTTTTTGCGCTTACACTGAAATCAATGAACACTATTAATCCAATGACTATACAAGTAATGTACCATCATACATGCAATTATATCAAATCAGAAATCAACATATACAATGAAATCAATGGGGATTGTCTTGTTACAAGTAACATTTCAATTTACCACATGTGCAAATGTAGGTTGAAACCATCAAAAACTTTAAGTTATAGATTGAAACCATCCAAAAGTTTAACTTTTAAAATCCTTTTGATTATATATTGTGCAACATTAAAACATTAAACATTTGAAGTTCATTAAATATCACATACAAAATGTAGATTGAAACCATCCAAAACTTGAGTTTTAAAAACTTCACATGCCATGCCAATTATAATTCAACTATCCAACAAAAACATTTAACATTAAATATCACATACCAAATGTAGTTCAGATGACAACATTACTTCACATTCACATGCCAAAAGTACTTAAACCATCCAAAAATTAAATAAACCAAATTATATATAATAACAATGTAATAAAATATGTCCAAAAATTGTAAATCGCACAAGTATCAAACTGTATCAAGTTTAACAAATTTTAAAACCATCTAAATTTTAAAATCAAATCTACTATAAATCACGTCCATCAAATGGAGGATCTAGCATCTGGGTCTCAGTCCGCGCCCTATCCTGTGAATAGGAAACCTACATACACAATGCACATGTACTTGAACATTAAAATTTGAAGTTTTAAAAATGAATGAGAATATATATATCTAGAACTTCATGTAAAAAATAAAATATAACAAAAAAATCATGCGATACCTCATAAGGTTCCCTCTCCATTTGATGAACAGGTTCTCCCATAGGAACATCTGCAGTGGTAAACTGTACAATATACATGTACAGTTAAATATATATATATATATATATATATATATATATATTAAAAACTTTCAAATGAAAATGCACGTGTACATATATAAACTTATTTTCAATAATATTAAAAAAAGGAACTAAAGACAACTTGTTCAAATGTTGTGGATGTTCTTATCTCCGTCGCTAGAGTCCCCGGATTAAAGAAATCTTCTATAGGAACCTAAATTCAAAAAATTTTAAATAACTCAAAATATAGATTTCTATATATATATATATATATATATATCAATTTTTAATGGAAATTTTTGAGGTAGAATGTATATATATATATAAATTTTAAACATAAATTTTTAACTTGTGAAAAATTGTCCATACTTGTGGCTCATCTCCCAATGAAGTAGAAGGTATATCTCCTAAAGAAGAAGAAGGTACCGCCATCCCAAAAACATCAGATGGAATCGGTACCTGTTAAAACATTTTATCAAATTATATATATACATACATGTACATGTGTGGCAACAATTATTTATTTTAGAGTCACTTAAAAAACACTAACATACATGTGCCAACATATCATGATGGTCAAACCCATCTGCATCGTTTGAACCGGAGGTCCCGAACGTAATATTAACATTTTCATCATGCATCATGCCTGAGAACTGCAAATGGTGTTTTAACATATAATCATACATTAAATTAGATTAATGTACACATACAAATAAATGTATACATTTAAATACACATGTATTTATTACAAATTGTACACATGTATATGTAAAAATAATTTCAAACCCTAAGGTCACTAACACATACTGTTCCGGTGCCCTCTTCCTAATGAAAAATTAGGTGTTGCAGACCATTGCAACAATTTATTTCATATGTTCGGATATCTTCAACATTGATGTTGTAAATCTCCTCATCTGTACGATAAACAAAATTGGCACGTGCATTTTCACGCGCTCTTTGTCGATTTAAACAAAGATCGACTCCACTCAATCCGCTATGAACATTGTCGATCATAACATCTCTTGCTTCTCGACTTATTTGAGAAGTCGCATCCATCTCTGATCGCAGAGTTTCAACTTGAAACGGTCGACTCACCAATGGCGGCTCATGGCGAGGCAACTCCACATCTTGCTTAGCGCCCTTACGTTGGTATAATCGACCTCTCCCCGGGCCAAAAAATTCTGAAGGAAGGTCATTGTAGTCGAGTTTCATACCCAAAGAAAAATCTGCATAAAACATTTGTGAAAAATAAACAGGAACCTCATCGTTCCATGGAAGCCTTCCAAAGGCCGCAAGATGTCGATCATACAAATAACTAGCTTTTTCTCGGTGCTTGAAATACTGCACCTTCAACATTTTTATTTTTGGCCCTTCCTTATAATTAAACATTGACTTGGCCTCTGCTCTTGTAACTTTTTGTTTTATGTCCTGCCATTTATCGGGACCTATCACTGTTTCTTTTCTCTTTCTCACCAGTTCTACAAACGAATCAGTCGTTGGCCCCAAATTTCTGTACACATTTACCATTTCACCCAATGAATGTGTAACTATTTCGAGGCTTTGTCTACTCTTAGCAGGTAGAGACAAAGCCACGAGATCTCTTTGCAATTTTGCATGAAGGCTTTCACACCTTTGTAAGGTGCATTCCACCATGTTCGTTTCCCATGGTATATCAGTAATCTCAGCCGGATAAGCTGTACTGGGTTGATAGCCTTCTTCTTGAATGTAGCGCGCTACCCTGCATCTATTTTGACCACTGGCTCGAACATTTTCAGCCTCTGCATCAATATATATAAATTTTTGTATATTAGAAAAAACACGTGTAAAAAAAGTTGTACAAATTTAATGAAAAAATATTGAAATTGATGGCAACCTTGATGTTGTTGGTTAACATCTTCTCCAACATGACCCTGCTGAGAACCAACCCTAGAATGACGCTACTGAGAACTAGACCCACAGCACAGGGGCGTCACTCACAAACCAATATTATATCACGTGCGTTCATATTGGGGTAAAAAAAATCAAGAAATCAAAAAACGTTATATTGACTTTATAACTAGAGGGGAGAGGGTTTTTTTATTTATTATATAAAATATTTATATTTTGAGGTATTTTTTTTTAATTTTTATGGCCAAGCGGACTTAGGAAAATCGTGGAAAGGTGAGAAGGAGGGGGAAAACGCAATTTTTGGTTCGACTGGAGCAGAGAAATGCGATTTCTGGAGCAGAGCAAGTCGTGGAAAGGCGAGGAGGAGGGGGAAAATGCTATTTTTGGTTCGAATGGAGCAGAGCAAGTCGTGGAAAGGCGATAAGGAGGGGGAAAATGCCATTTTTGGTTCGACTGGAGCAGAGCAAGTCGTGGAAAAGGCGAGAAGGAGGGGGAAAATGCCATTTTTGGTTCGACTGGAGCAGAGCAAGGTTTTGGTTCGACTGGTACATTTGGAGCACAACTCACCTTCCCTTACTATCCACCTTTTACTTGGCATCTACACTTTCATCTCTATACGCTTGGAGATCTATACGCTTCTTGGATATTGTGTAATAGATGCATTTCATTATCATACAAAGGATGGGGTGTCGGTTAGCTGCCGTGGATGGAGCCGGATGCACGTATTGATAGATTCATTCATTCAGGGAAGCGTGCCTCACCTGCTTTTGAATTCAATATCCTTACCACGGTCTGCTTTTGTCTATTTGGTCTATGAAGGTGCATTTGGAGCAGAGCAAGGTGGGAAGACATTTAGGGGTTTTGGTTCGACTGGTGCAGGGTTCGAAGCAGAGCAAGGTGGGAAGACAGAGCGCGGAGGAGCACGGGAGAATAGGAAAATCTGATTTTGAGCTTTGGTTGGAGTTTTGGCTCGATTGGCTTGGACTGGAGGAGCGGGGTTAGGGAAGTAAACACGATTCCTGCGTTTGCTTCAACTGGTATGTGAGATATTTGTAGACTTTTTGAACTTTGCTCCTATACCATAGAATGCAGCTTGCTTTGATGGGATTGATTAGCCTTTTGCTCCATATAAACGGACTTATTTATGACCTTGATCTCCAGTGGATAGGTCTGCAGCTTATAATCAGAGATTAGAGCTGATGGAGAAGCAAAAATACTTGCCAGAGAGTGCGGTCTTGAGAGGGTTCTTCCCTTATTCATTCAGTCTCTTGAAACAGAGCTAAAATGCTCTTTCAGTACCTTTTCTATCCTTGATAGGACCTGCAGCCTAATCTCTGTAATTAGGGCTTTGTAAAACTGCCCAGAATTTCTACTTATTGCTTCCACAATTTCGGTTTAGGGAACTCAATATTTCTTGAGGTATAGTAATGCCAAACTGATTTTCTTTCTGCCCATTGTCCAAAGCCTTACCTCTGATATCATGTTGAGAAATCTAAGGCAAAACAGATATAGAATTTATTACTTGATTTCTAGGCAATTCTTGACACTTTCTTGTGAGTTAACTTGGAGCATTGGTATTGTTATTTAGTTTTGTTTTATCATCAAGACACTTAGTTACTAGGTTGAATCAGGTATAAAGAGTATTTGAAACTTCTTCTAGGGCATACAAATGCACAGAACCATACCATAGATTATTTTTTCTCTTTCAAGGGATTCTAGATAGGCATTTGACACCTTCTAATGCCCAAAACAATTTGTAACAGAAACAGGATATGCATACCAGAGATTTGGAGATATTTGTAGACTTTTTGAACTTTTCTCTTATACCATAGAATGCAGCTTGCTTTGATGGTATTGATTAGCCTTTCGCTCCATAGAAATGGACTTATTTATGACCTTGATCTCCAGTGGATAGGTTTGCAGCTTATAATCAGAGATTAGAGCTGATGGAGAAGCAAAAATACTTTCCAGAGAGTGCGGTCTTGAGAGGGTTCTTCCCTTATTCATTCAGTCTCTTGAAAAAAAGCTAAAATGCTCTTTAAGTACCTTTTCTATCCTTGATAGGACCTGCAGCCTAATCTCTATAATTAGGGCTTTGTAAAACTGCCCAGAATTTCTACTTCTTGCTTCCACAATTTCGGTCTAGGGAACTCGATCTTTCTTGAGGTATAGTAATGCCAAACTGATTTTCTTTCTGCCCATTGTCCAAAGCCTTACCTCTGATATCATGTTGA
The DNA here is from genome assembly GCA_034641835.2 of Pinus albicaulis. Taxonomy (NCBI): domain Eukaryota; kingdom Viridiplantae; phylum Streptophyta; class Pinopsida; order Pinales; family Pinaceae; genus Pinus; species Pinus albicaulis. Next base: position 772,502,178 of record CM076571.1, on the reverse strand, counting down.
TAAATCTAAGGCAAAACAGATATAGAATTTATTACTTGATTTCTAGGAAATTCTTGACACTTTCTTGTGAGTTAACTTGGAGCATTAGTATTGTTATTTAGTTATGTTTTATCATCAAGACACTTAGTTACTAGGTTGAATCAGGTATGAAGAGTATTTGACACTTCTTCTAGGGCATAAAAATGCACATAACCATACCATAGATGATTTTGTATCCCCTTAGGGTATCCAGGCACCAAATGATAGGCAAAACCTTCTGTTAGTTTTATTTTCCTTGTTAGCATACAAAAGGGAATGAAACCCAAATAGAGGAAGTGCTACCATAGAATTTGAGAACCACTCTTGAGCCTAGAAGTAAGGCTAATGAACTATTATGCATAAATACATTTCAAAGAAATCAAATAAAAAATTTAAGGAAACACTCTCTTATTAATAATATAAAAGAAAAATAGTACTCACCTGGCAAATGCCAAGTTCTTCGCCAGTAGGTTCTTTAGGGGCTAAAAAAGAAACACAGAATTGCCAAGACTGGCCTTTGAAACATCCAGTGTGGAACCAATGAGCAAATTAAGCATAATTTTTGTGTGGATTTTCCAAGCACCTTTGGAAACAGATTGGTTATATCTTCCATGATTTTTCTTAGAAGCCCATCCCTTAGAAATAATCTATCTTTGGCAACCCAAGTTTCTGTAAGAAAAGGGCTTAGTGATTTTGGTTGGATTCGTCTTACCATTTTCTCCTTTGTTTGGTCTTTAAGATGTAAGATAACTTTCAAAGGATTTAAAAATAATTCTATAAAATGGATTGGCATGATTTTGTAAATGATATATCATGTTAAATCAATGCCAAGTCCTTTCTTCTTGGAAAGTATATCATAGCAACACATATCGGAGCATAATCAGAAATGAATAAGAAAGTGAAGTCATGTAAAGCTCCTATTATATTCTTTCCATTGCCATATAAGACAGTTTTGTAAACCCCATAAAAAGGTACATTAGTACATTTTTACAACATTTCCGGGTTTCCCACACATAATAAAGGGGTTGACTTGTCACATCATTAACAATAATTGCTCTATCTATTCATAGTACAGCTTCATTCTTGATTTTTTTTTAATTATTTTAGTTTCTATGGACCTAAACAGATTTCAGAAATTAAAAACAAAGACTAAGTGTGCATACCTTTTCCCAAGGTACAAAACCATTCTTACTGTGATAGCACCCATCCTAATTTCTCTGTGGATGAACAAATCTCCAAAATTAAACATTTCCTAACCGAGAGCTGCTGTTTCCCAAAGAAAAAACAGTTCTTGCTAATGACAGTTTCTCAAGATCTAACCTATCTATTGGACTAAGATCCTCTCAGTTTTTCAACACAAGACATGGGAAATTTCTATGGATGCTTGGTGGGTTTATTGCTACTGCTAACATTCATTTTCCAATAATATTTCTGCTATAGTTCACAACATACAGCATACAGAGGAGAGCCAAAAAGATATAGGAAAATCCACTACAGGTTATAAATACTGAGCTTAATTCGATAAATGAAAAAGAAAATGAACAGAAGATGCAATAGAGGTATCCACATAAACCTACACAGTGATTTTAAACTGGACAAAACCCCTTCCAGATACCTGCAACAGAGGTATCCACATAAACCTACACAGTGATTTTAAACTGGACAAAACCCCTTCCAGAAAAAAGATAAAATCAGACCTATATTAACGAACAAAATTTAAACTGTATAGAGTTTTCCTTAGAGACAATCATCTTACTGAGTCTGATCAGTTCTGTCTTTCCAACTATATGCTCATTGGTGTTGATTTCCAGTTTAACGCCCATGCTTCCTTCAAATTAAATATTTCCCTTCTCGAGTCTGCTGAATGTTGCAAAACTGTTGCAAGGGTATGTAATTTGGTGTCCCCTATAGAGGATAATGGGTCGCGCAGTCTAAACAGTCCACATTTTCACTTGGAAAATAATAGAAGACTAAAACTAAAACTAGTTACATTTCAACAAACACTAGATTGGACATATGTTTCGCAGACAGTACTCTGAGCCACTATAAGATTTAGCCATCACATGCACACTGGATTGTTGCAAAGCATGTGTTGAGATAACTGCATGGGACCATCAATTTTGGACTGAGATATATTGTTGAAGATGTAAGACTACATGGGTACTCTAATGTTGATTGGGTTTGTAACTCTATTGAAAGCACGGGGGCGTCACTGAAAAACCAATACTGTGGGAGTGATCTATCAAACAAATGATACATTCATCCATGTAAACCAACTACATTCCTAATACATGAAAAGTAGGTAGGCCAATTTAGGAATGTGTGCATAAAGGGTGGCATGTTATCCAAAAATAAGTTAGAAACATATGCCTTCTGCCATAACGATGAATTCATATCCAAGAAGTGTGCCATGGCACATGTGAACACACCAGCAATAGTCAAGACACTCATCATGCTAAACAAAACCCTTAGCAAACATGTAACTCCTCCAAATCTACATACATTGGATGATGTGACATGTCTCCAAATATGTGAAAATGAATGGATCTATGTGAGAGAAACATCCAAAGGTGGAATTTACACTAGGATACCTCAAAAAATAATGCTTAGTGTTTAATGTAAACATCCTAGCAATCCTCCAAATATGAAATGAAGATCCTAAAAGGTGGTGGTCCATTAACACATATGCATGAAAGCAATAGTGTATTAGCTCCAAAACAGACTTCTTCCAAACACGATTTTCTTGGACAAGGCCTCGTGTTATGTGAGGGGTAACACTCTCCATAAACTCTCAAACACTATGGATTGACCAAATAAATGTATATATTTTAATCCCTGACTTCTTTCATGATTGGTCTTAGCTATGTTCTTCCATTCCACTAAGGGGATACCCTAATTTTTTTTTGCATGTCCAAAAATCCATGAGCATTTTTTCTTGATATTTTACAAAACTCCTTCTAGGATAAGCCAAGGAATGCTAGAGTACTACAATTACTACCAATATAGACTTCCAAATGTCAATTTTCCTCTAACTAACAACCATCTATTACATTAATGCTTTGTTTAATCTTTAATATTTTCTAATAACTAAAACCAATCCCTCTTCCCATATCCGTTTGGATTTAGAAAGATTCCAAGGCATTTGAATGCTTCCTTGAATTCAATATGAGGGAAAAAATTGTAACTAACTTTCTAGTTTAGTTTCCAAGCATATTGCAATTTCATGAACTTTAACCTCCACAATCATAACAACACTTTATATCTCTAGAATTTCGTGTAGTTTTTGTTGCTTCTCTTAGAGATCCATTACTTAACAAGAGTACATTATCTATGAATAAAAGATGAGATAAGGATGATACCCTTGTAATCTTGGTTTGTAAGTTGGGGTTCTAACTTTTTGTTAGATTTTTATTGAGAAGTGTTGTACCTCAAATGTTCCGGGTGGGTTGGGATATCGAGAACCCACTGACAGGGCAAAGTGTCTACACAAACTGAAAAATCCCCTGGGAAGCAAATGCCAAAATTGAAGGCAAGTCCCATGCAGTGCAGCTGTCCTAGACTGTAAAATAACCTTGACCTCAACTTTTGGAGTTGGTTCTATTTTGTATAATTTGTCTGTTGATTTAATTGTGTCTGAGGTCACTTTCAACCCATTGATATTTCACTGTGGGATTTTATTTTTGTGTCCACTGGAAGGTTGAAGCAACTGATCTTGATGGGGTATTGAACTGTGGTTCAGAATTTTTATGAATCATAGATTACTTTGTTGAGTTAGATGGCTTGTCAAAAATGAGTATGGTCTTTAAATTAAAATTATATCAGTGTTCTGCAATGTATTGATCTGTTGCTCTATTGGGTAGACTTACATTAACATCGCTGTTAAAAGGAGATCTTGTTTGAGGAAATTTTTGAATTTTAGCATACTTTGTTGAGTTAGAGGTTTTTTTTTACATATAATTTTTAAATAAACAACTACTGTTAATATATCTATCTATATATATAATTTGTTTTCTTATAATGTATGTGTAGGTTGTAGGTTGGCCTTTTCATCACGCTATCAAAAAGTTACATCTGATATGTCGTTGTGTTACTGGGCTGCCTGATTGATTTGCCTGATGGGAAACCAGACTAGTTGAACAAATTTATAGTCTTCAGATTGCTGAGATTTTGCGTTACAAGAGCATCTTACATGAAAAAGACTGCTGAGGATAGGCATGCAGGCCTTTTCTTACCGATTTCCCTTCCATGATATGCATTGACACAAAAATTGAGTGCTTAAGACCCAAGACTATAGAGTTGACAATAAAAGCCATGCTTTTATGGTTAAACGCCCTTGGCTGGTGTTCCCATACTGCTCTATCCCCAAGCGCGTTAGAGGGCTTGTTAAAATTGAGTATGATCTTTAAATTAAAATTATAGCAATGTTTTGCAATTTATTTTTTTGTTACTCTATTGGGTAAAGCTACATTAACATAGTGGTCAAAAGGGGTATTTCTAAGTAGGCATTGCATCAAAAAATTTGAGAATCACATGGCTATGTTCAAAATCTATTTATAATTTGAATGCCTCATTACATTGTTTCTCAAACATAGGAATCCTCTGCAGGTCTGCAATCTATATGTATCAGGTTCCATATTCTAGATGATCTGAAGGAATGAGAAATGATTAGTGCATTGATTGACTGGATTTTTACGTGCATAAGCTGTATGTTGCTATTATTTGATTTTATTAGTAGTCTCTTTCAAACTGGGCCTTGTTTTAAACGTGGTGTTCGTTCACTGGTGATATTTGCTGAAATATTAAGCAGTGGCTTTGTAAATCACTGTTATCTCTGCCCTATCTAAATGAAATGAGTTTCAAAGGGGAGAATATGTTTGCAAGCAGGTCCCAAGTCCATGTTTACATCCTAAAACCTGGTGTGCACCAGATGGAAACACTTACAAAGATAAAATAAACCAGGCTATTAAATTCTGTCATTTTGGCAAGAGATGGATTTTGAAATCTCAAGGTGGCCTTATTCTGTTGTAGTGTAAAACACCTAAGACTAGTTTCAAAACATTCTGATATTTTCTTGTTCCTTCTTGTTTTTGCATATCCTCCAATGGTAGTAGGTCCAATACAGTGATTTCTACAGGATGGGCTAAGTTTTTTCTCAACACTCAGCTTTTGGGTATAAGTTATTGTGGTGTTAAAGACTTCCCAAGCTTCAATGGGAATATGAGTGCTCAAACAGTAAGGCATACTTCTTTGCGTTTTCCCTGAGCATCTTCAATTCAAAATAAATATGGGGCCTACCAGTGTCACAAAAAATTCAATATGTATTTGCGACAACTATATATTGCCTGCTAATAAGTTAAAAAATGATACTTCTATCACACAAGTGTGCACTAAGAATGTTCTGTTGGTTTGGTCTGTTAGATTGCAATTATACGAGAATATGACTCGAACCGTTTCTTCAACTCCATTTATTCCCAGCCTTTAGATAGTGGTACCACAACTGTATAGATGAAATAATCCACTGGATTCTATATTCTAAAAATTGAAATAATTACTTATCTATAGATTAATGATTAGGTATGTGCATATAACATGTCCATTTCACACGTTTTCCTCTTCAATGTGAGATTTTGCATGCCATAAGTTCACATAAGTTCACAAGATTTGACATTAAAGTTTTGATTATTTTCTTAGAGGACACAACATACTAAAGGATAAACATGTAATAGACCTTCTTATATCCAATAATTTGGATCATGTTGGATTAGGTAATGAATCTTTTTATATGCAATCATTTGCATTGTGCTATGTTAGGTATTTTCATTGTGCTATGTTAGGTATTGATTCAGACGATCAAACTTACTATTATAAATGTGATATAGATAAGAGAGATAATACATTTTATTAATGTCCAAGAATAAACGAAAAAAGTATGTCGGAAGGACTAAAGATAGTATATCCATTGTCAGTACAAAGTGGTTGTGCCAAGTCAATATGGTACGCAAGGGTAAGGATTATCGAGGAATGTAAAAGCTGATTCAACTTAACAATTTACATCAAATTATAAATCTTTCGGGAAATCACATTAGAATTTTAGGAACGACTGCGTTTCGAACTACCAATCTTCATTATCCTGATGATGAACTACAGTTGGTAGTTCGAAACGCGTCGTTCCTAAAATTCTAATGTGATTTCCCGGAAGATTTATAATCTAATATGTTATGGATCACAGAAGCTTGCACTCTCAAATTTACATCAGGTCACTGCATGCATAAATGAGCACTTAATCTTTGTATCTTTCCTTTCTATTTCTTTTATTCTCAATCAGTAAAATATGAAGAATTTCTTTATATATCAAAGAAAAATCAGAATTGGGAAACTAAGAGCCAAGACCTAGATGAGAAAAGTCTCGAAGAATTCAAAACTTTAGAATCTATTTCATACCAACGAACAGTAAAAGCTATGATGGTTTGGTTTTGACACGGTTTTGACCTCTTTAGGACATAAAAAATGATGTAAATAAGGCCAAAATTGAGGCAGATTTTGGGGCCTAAGCTTGCTTATAAGTTTGTCAATGTTTGACTCAATAAATCAACTCTCAAATCTGTTTTAGTACTCTGTTTTATTTCTGGTTTTAGTTCCATTTGAGGAATCCATTGATAGTACATTTTGAATCAAAGTGTTTCATCGCAATAGTAAGAGTTATTCATGTTTTTTGAAGATTTGAATTGAAAGTGCATACCTTGCTTCCTTGCTTTTTTTTTCATAATAAACCAATATGTTTGTGGAATTTTACTTACTTTTTCATTTATTTATGTGCAAAAACAGATGGACTTGTCTTATAAAATTACTATCGATGAAGAGAAACCTGTCATTGGCATTGTCAGGTGTCGAGAAGGTTGTACATTTGCTGAAATCCATCATGAAATTGTGGATGATGGAATCGTTGAATACCCTTTTGATTTTATCCATGATGGAGTAGCTCTAAATCCAAAGCAAGAGAAGAAATGGAAAGTTTATACAACACTTTTAGGCATCAAGAGGAAACTAGACACATTTGATGTGGAAACAAGGTGTGAAAACGCAGTGGAAGCAATACCAATCTTTGAAAACATTGAAGAGAATGTGGAGGAATCTATGCATAAATAACCAAGAGTTGAAAATATGCCTTTGTCAGTGGAAGAAGCCACAATTGTTGATTTTTGTGTATTGGCATCTTGGGAAAAAAAAGTGAAAAGTTTAATGGAAGAGTTTGTCAATGAGAAACTTACTCTCAAAGTATATTCAGAAGAGGGAGAATCTAAAATAAAGATCCATTGTGAAATTTGTGGCATTGATTATGGAACAGGTGATGTATCCTTGGTAGCAAGAACAATGCGCAACTTTAAAAACCATCATATGAAAACAACGTCCCATCAACAATGCCTTTCAATGCCAAGTGGTAGTGAAATTCCTTCATGTAACAAAGTACAACAAACAACGGTGGTTGGAGATCAATTTCATATTGATCAAGCAATCAAACTTATAGATGATTTCAACAAGACACAAGAGCCTAATTTGTTCAAGGTGGTGGAAGCAACACTTGCAGACTATAAGGACATGAAAAAAGTGAGAGTTGAATGTACACGATGCAATAAATGGTTTTGTTTAGTTTCGACAAGTGGTAATATTGTCAGTTCTCTAAATGAACACATGAAATCAAAGAAGCACACTATTACTACGACAAATGAGGCTTCACATCAGGAGATTGGGCTGAGGAGTGGCATATTTGGGAGACCTAAGAAGCCTACAAATGATAAGTCCCAACAAAGTTTGACTAGGTTCTTAGTGCCATCATCACCATCAGTATTACATAGAGGTTCTACAAGTGCAACTCCTACTTCAGGTGTGTTAATTAGTGGTTAATTAATAGTTTAGACTAACTTGAATATGAATTTGTGTATTATTTAGTTATCATACTTATAATTATTTATTTATTTATTTGTTGTGTTGTCATCTTATTATAGGTCAATTGTCTCCCTTGTTACTACAATGTTGGGGGTATTTGTATCCTTATATTGATAGAAATGGGGAGAGATTGGAAACAAAGGTCCTAATGGATGATCAAAGGGGTGGAAAATTGTGGGCCATAGAGAAGCATACCAAGATCATGCTATGTTATGAGGGTATTGAATGTCGTATTGATGGTACATATAGGCATATTCATTGCCAGAGGGGTTCTAAAACAGGGACCCCTTTTGATTCACTAACATGTAGATTTTGTAAGTTGGTTCCAGAATGTAATGACTTTAGGATGCGATTATATCGTGAATCAAGGTGCACCAATAAAAGAAGTGAACGAGATACAGGAATAGGTAGAAGATTGGACTATTTGACTCAAAATGAATTGAAGAATGCTGCAAGGGTTACAAATGCTAATCATAGATCAACAATGCGAGCTCTTTGGTGGGAGAGGACAAAGGTTGCTACACTCTCTATTAGACTGAGATCTCTAAAGGAAAAGTTGTTTGAATCGGCAGAAAGGAAGGATGTCTTTAGGTTTTGTAAGGATGTTTGTGAGGCACATAAGCAAGGAAAATTACAAGGTAAAGATGCAGTTTGGGAATTTTTCAAGGATATATTTCATAATTTGATTCATGAAAAAGCAGGGAGAAGGTATAGTACATCCACAAAATCCCTTTATGAGATGATCAAGTTATGGGGAGGTCCTAGAGTACATAACTTTATTAGCTTGAATATGGATGGTCCTTCAATATCTACAACTTTAAGGCAAGTTAGAAAGTCATTGACATATATTCCAGTGGAGCACGAACACATTTTTGAGGCAGTTGGAAAAATTTATGCTTCTTATAAAGCCAAACATGGTATATATGGACAAATTCCTGTATGCCTTGCAGAAGATGAAACAATTGTGAAAAAATATGTTAGGTGGGTAGCAAAAAGCGATACACTGGTGGGGTTTTGTGGTTTGAAAGAAGAACATCAATGCCAATCACATTTCTTGGTGACAGTTGGTGAGGGAGATGCAGGCTATGAGATTATAACAAATTCTTTTAAAAACAATGTTATTAGACATTATGCACGTGTTATTATTGCAAACCCTTTACATGAAAAACTTCCTCGTTTGGTTGTGGTTGTTCATCCAACATGCAATAAATTCAATGCAAATTTTGTTTATCAACAATGGAAAAAGGTAGAATTTATGTGGAAGAAACACGTAGAAAACAATTTGGGACCTATTGTTGGTCATTCCTTAGATGGGGATAGCAGAAGAAGACAACTTATGTTGAAGGATTATTCTTCAACATCAGGTCCTCGATATCAAATTCCTTGGGAAGGGTGGAGGCTAAATGGGTTGTACAATGGTTGCAATGTAACAGGATTGCATGACCAAGATTACATCCACAACGGCAAAAAGCTAGTGAATCCTTTGTTTAGCAGTCGACGAGAATTCATTTTAGGAAATGAGTACATAAGTTTTGGCCATGTCAGAATGGTTTATCACACTTTTAAAGTGGATGATCACAAGCTTAAGCGTGAAGATATAGAGAGGATGGATCGACAAAATTGGGGTTCCGCACAATGGATGGCTTCAAGGCATGTTCAGAGGTGTTTGAAAGAGTTGAGAAGTACACCAAGTGGAAAGTTAGAGAGGACACTAGCTACAGAGACTTACCTAATGATTGTTGCTGACTACATTGACATTTTTATGTCTCATAGTTTGAGTCTCTTGTAAAGAGTGCGAAATGCTTCACGAGTTCATCATTTCTTCACATTATGGTTATGTTGGGTACAAAAACAATCTCATACTAATGTCAACATAAATTTCATCAGCAGAGAGGCATATCAAGATGTGAGAATTTCTTGTCATTTTGCAGTTTTGTTGATGAGATTGTTTTGAGATCAATACTCTAACTTGCCATGTGTTTTGCACTTGACTGGGTCAGATGTATGTGAGAACTTCTTTAGCAAAGTTGGTGGGATGGTTGGAGTGGAGAGGGCTTATGATTTCACTGACTTGCTTCATGTTGTTGGAACCCTTAATAGAGTTGTTGAAGAAGAATCAAATTCCCAAGGGCTTCATTTTAATAAATCCCATAAGAAGCAAGAAAACATTTGGAATAAATTGCACCAAGAAACAATACAAAATATTGACATATTGTCGCAATATGATTCAATATCCACAGACGCTAAAATTGTAGAAGCCCTTAAGAATGGATTGAAGGATGCACAAGACATTTTATCAACTCTTGGAATGAAACCAGAAAATTACACTCAATGTTCGTAGTGGGTTAAACCATGGACAGAGGATAAAGATTATTCAACATTTCAAATTGTGGATGAAGTAGTTGATGATTCTCCACCAAGATGTTCCAACTCTATATTTCAATCTTCATATTCATTGGTACACAATGAAAGTGAATTGAAAATAATGGAAAGTGAGTGGAGACACGAGTTGGATGAAATTTTAGATTCCACTGATGAAAATGTAAGCAAAACTATAAAACCAGTGGTGAATCTTGATGGTAAGGATATGTTCAAAGCATGTTTGGTTAGTCAGTTGAATGGAAATCCAACATTATCCAAAGATAAGTTGACAAAAGTGAGAAGTGGGGTCTACTTTAGGCGAGATGGGAATACTCTACAAAAGGGTGTTTCAATTGGCTTTGGAATTGGATCAGATTGTGGGGTGTTGTTTGAGAACAAATCAATTCCTCCCACTAAACGTACTGCAAGAAAAGGTGTTCCTCGAAGTACAAAACAAGGTGTTTCTTGTGGAATGTGGTACATTGGAAGGGTTCAAAGAATAAGGAAGAAGGATGGTAATAGGGTGTTTGATTACCATAATGAAATCGACCTTTTGGATAGATTAGAAGTCATTGAGCTTCAATTATGTTGGTATAGTCGAATAAAGGGGCAACGCTTGTATAAATATGATTTGATTGATCATGCTTTTGTACAACTTGAATCTGTTCTAGCAATCGCAAACTTATCGTACAATGCTAAGAATGATACATACAAATTAGAAGAAAGTGATTACAAAGTTTTTTCAGATTTTGTGAAAAATTTGAACAAGGTTAATTTTCAAAACATTCTACTTTCACTTTCCTTATGTATTTCCATATGTTGGATTATTTATAAATAGTTTTTGGTTATATTTTTTTTGATTTGTTTGTATGAATCTGATGTTAATTTTGTACTTTTTGGCTTTAGGTATAATGAATACTTCAAATGGTGAATGTTCGAGATAACTCAACCTTTTTTTGCTACCTACTTTTTGGTGTAAGTTTCTTTCACTAGCCATTTATCTTTTTGTAGTTGTGTTTCATTCAAACATTAATTTGGTATTTCTTCCATAAAAACAATATAATTACATACCTATATAACTATATGTACCCCTTACCTCAACACATATATACATTTTGAATATAAGGGCATCCCTTACCTCAACACTTATGTTGGATGCCTTCTACTGTGGTTCTTCTGAAGTTGGTCCATTTAATCACGAAAAGAAAGAAGAATTGGTTCCTTTTTTTATGAATATGTTTTGAAGAAACGTCTATGGTTCTTCTCACTAATGTTAATGTTTTCCTTGAATTTTTAGATTAATGGTTCGCTTGCTAGAAAGGATATCAAGGATCTAATGGCACGGGGTTCAATCATGATGGTTTCTGTTCACTCAAGTCAACAAATTTACACGAGAGCAATGGCTAACACATGAAGTGCATTTGATTTTGAATGTTTTTGTGGTAGTTGGATTTCCTATTTTTCAAATTGGACATATAAATCAGAGTTTGTAGCTCAAAAAATGTGCCATCAGAGTCTTTTTGCAAGTATTTATGTTTTGGCCACCTTGATATCATTTTTATTTTTATTTTTGCAAAAATATATTTATTGTTTTGGAAAAATAGGTCCTTGTAATTTGGCCTATATTGGATATATCACATGAGAGCTATTGTACTTGGAGTTTTTTTTTGATAATACAGAGGCAGTTGCAGTAAAAATTTTGCGATTCATGTGGTATGGCTTTATAGCATTGTATCTCCTTCGTGTTTCATTTCATCGAATGTCTTCTGAGTTCCATTTCATATCTTATGCTTTCACTTATTGTTCTAAAGAGTTATAAACAGAATTCATAAATCAATTTATGCTCTGTTTTGTAAGGGAAATTATGTTGTGTTACTTTCTTCTTATAAAATGAGTTAATTATCTAAATGCTCATTCTAATTCCATTTCTCATCCTACAATGTAATGACAAAGCCTGAAAGCTATCAAATTCTACCTATCTTGCCCCATTATCGCTACTGTAATTCGTTTAGCTAACAAATTTATAACACTATCCTTGCTAGAAACAATAGGTTTGAATTGGTGTCATCATCACTGCAAGGAAAACCCCTAAACTTGATACTGATCCAGGATTTTCAGATTGCTGAACACCATTTCCACAACTTTTTATTGAGTTTTTCTTTGACTGCATCACAGAGATTGCTGCAGCGCTGGCTCTTACACAGATGGGTGAAGCTGGCTGCAGAGTTGACACTATAGCCAGGCTTGCCCAATGGAGAATAGAAAATTTGGCTTCTTATACTTCCTACAGGAAGTACGATCCTTTCAAGATAGGGGTGTGGAATTGGTAAGCATCTTTATTCTGGATTTTTTCAACAGTCGTATTGATGCTCAACATATAGATGGGGAATGGTCAGTAGAAAAGGTTCTTCAGGTCATAGTTGCTAATAGCTGGTCATGGCGGGATGAAGGGATGAAGGTACAGAATTGGCTATGACATGGTAGAAAATGACGATAGTAATATGAAAAAAACTTTGTTTTGAAAGAGTCATGTTTCATTATTTGAATTTGCTTTTATTTTTCTCTATATTTTTTGTTAGTGGTTTGATTTGTCCTCATTATAGATGGTTTGTGTGTTTTTTAGATGTTCACCCAGTTAAAATTAACCTATGAGCAGGAACTTCACCCAGAAGAGTTTTTTATTCCATATGTGTGGAAGTTAGTTGTATCGCAGAGGTATGGTAGCAGATACATTCTTAGGATTTATAATCTTCTGATCTCCCCTACTGCTGAAGTTTTTCTGTTCAATGAAATAGTGATTTACAGCGATTGTTTTCTTCATTAAAAATGAAAATTGTCTCAAAACTAACATGTTTTTTAGTCAGTTCATTATATGTTAGTGGTCAATAATGCAAGGTAAAACTGGGTAAACCCCTCAACAATTTGTAATTTTATACAGTCCAAGATTGCACGCAGAAAGACTTCATAGATGATATGTTAAATTGTTTAATACCATGCCTCAGTTTTATAATTAATGACTTGTTGAAAGCATCAATTTTCTACATTTATTTACAATGTGATCTGTGTATTGTATTCAGTGGCGTGGATTTCAATCTCAACACCATTCACTTATTTCAAGCAAGGTCACCAAGAATGGGGTAAGTGCTTTCTTTCTTTTTTGTTGTTTTTTTTTTCCTGCGAAAGTCTAGGTGCAAGGACTGGCCCAGCCCCTTGTTCAGTTGGTCTTATTTTGATGTGTGGTTGCTCCACACTATAGCATCATTTCTTTTATTGATAGGCTCTTGCAAGGATGTATGGAATATCTTGAGATTAGGCACTCTCACCTCTGATTTCCAGTACTGTACCGCTGAAAGGTTCGGGTTACAGTGGCATGGTGAACTCTTAAATTTTCTTACAGTTCTATACATATTGTGATCACCACTCACCTGAACACATCTTAAGGGTCTAAGTGGTAAATTCAATTAGATACATACACAGCACTTGGGTGCTGGTATAAATTTTTGGAAACTGCCCCTGGTTATTTGGATTCAGTTAGGTCTATGGACTGCCATTTTTCCTATAGAAGACTGCAGACCCTAATACAGGCTAGAACATATACACATTTCATGTTAAATTAGAATAATTACTCCATTTTCTAGGCCAGCCGCTACAAAAAAATTAATTCTTCCAGGTACAGAACCAGAAAATGGCTATCATCTACAGGCATACAGAATGAATGGAAAAATTTCTAGTTAGTGCACCATTCATCGGTCCTGAGAGTGATTCTCTGAGCATGTGAAATTTGCACTAAGATCCCTCCGAAGGAGTCAAGGTGATATTTCCTCTTTTAATGAGTTATCAAGAGAGAAGTGCATCTATGAACCTGTTACATCTTCATGACTGGTCATGTAGTGTTTTGAATCTTGATAACTGGGTTAGTAAAGGATTCTTGATCTCTGAGGCATTTAAATTCTGCAGTTTCCGCACCAGAACTCATCCATCTCTTCATTATGTTTCCTTCAATCAAGAGACCCTAGAAAAAAACATGAAAGTGCCTATCAAAATCTTGGCAGTTAATTGAAAAATTGACAGAACCAGTTACCACATACAACCTATTTGATCAATAGTCCATCACAAGGAATGAATTGATGCTTGTCTCAAATGTACGTTCACTAGGTTGTAATGAGTTTGTAGACCATGGATTGTTTTCTTTTAGATGGGGAGTGTGTAATGTCTTCCCACTAGTCACATCTGTATTGGCATCACTACCCCAACAAGTAACTCCATCCTTACAGATCCGCTAAGTAATAGTGAGCAAGGAAACTCTTAGAGAATCTCCTTTTTTTTTTCCTTTGCACCCTTGCACCCAGTGTTGTAGTCTAGATCAGAGTCCTTGAAATCGATTTAGAAGGAAAATAACCTGGTATCATACAAAGTTAGAGGACTGAAATTAACTGAGATATTAAGAACAGAGATTCAATTGCCACTGCATTGTTATTAAATTTATTGGGTGCAGGTTACTCCAGAGCAATTGCAGAGAAAATTGCACTAAAATATGTGTCCTGAGCATACAAAGTTAGAGGACCGAAATTAACTGAGATATTAAGAACAGAGATTCAATTTCCACTGCATTGTTATTCAATTTCTTGGGTGCAGGTTACTCCAGAGCAATTGCAGAGGAAATTGCACTAAAAACTCTGTCCTGAGCATATGCCTTGTAGCCTTTGTTGAGAGACAGAAATTATTGAATAACACAGAGAGCCGCGGTTAAATTCACATTTCCACAACAGATCCATGTTGGTGATGCATGAAGGTTCTCAGCTTCCCAAGGGCCTGATCTCTTCTGTCTTGATTTCTCTGTAAAAAAACTTATATGAAGCATCTACCCTACGGCTGGTCCAATTATGGAATGCTGGTTATATGTATTAACTATTGGCAGAGGTGTGGTACTAGTTATAATGACTGGTTGCAATCAGTGAGACCTCGCTCCAGTTTCACATATGTAAGAAAAAAAACACCAACAGAAATTTCCAGACCATGGTCCTATGCCATTCACACGTACTTATGGCATTATGTCAACAAGTAGCTTGCCACGTATGCTGTCAATAGTATTTATTCAGCCACCAAGAATATCGGGAGTATAGTCTTCTTCATAGGAAGTCAAGTGTTCCAAAAATATAGGTTATGAAGTCATCAGTTGTGCAGAAAATCCTAAGTTGCATGCATCAACCGAGCTCATGCATGGAAAACAAATATAACCTATAATAGAGGAAAAAGAGGCCTAACTCATTACATCAAGTGACATGAGTCAGGATTCTTGCTATAAAGCACTTTATGATCTCAGTGTTACTAGAAGCTATCTGAAAACATTAGTGATCATGAACATTTCATGTGAGTAGGCCTTAGGAGCATTCGGTCACATTGAGAAGGTATAAATTAGAAATACTGCCAGCACAGTGAGAAAATTTGAAATGCATCCGTTCACATAGAGAAGGTGTAGTCGGAAGTTTAGAGCCATTCCTGCAACCAGGCTGTAGGAAGTTTAAAGCCATTCCTGACCAAGGCGATTTGTGGAAGCAAATAGTCATTGTTTTTTGTAAATCTAGTTCACCAGCTGTTTTGCAGTGTTTGGGCATAGCAGGACTCGAACCTGCGACCAAAGGCTCTACCAACTGAGCTATACACCCATTTTTATTCTTTTCTAATGATTATTATATTTACCCACTATTTACACTATATTTCTAGATGTGTGCTTAGGCTTCATGAATGAGAAGTTTGATTCAAAGTGGTGAATTAGGGTTTGAACGTATATGTGTTCCACTGGAGAGTCTTCCATTTCTTTTGTAATTTTTAAATGCTCACAAAAACCAGTAAGAAAACAAATTTTGAATCACTATAGTACTAGTTTTTTCTAATCACTCTAGTATCAGTAACTTGCCAAAATTCAGTCACTAACATTATAAAGTAAGATGGTAAGCATTACTAAAACATTATAGCTATTGGTATGGGTATTGAAGATTTGAGTCCCCTTACACAAATCTATAGCACAAAGTTTGTTTGAGAGAGTCATGCAGCTTTTCAATCAAACCAGTTCAACTAAAGCAAAGATAGTCATCGGTCTACAGAACAGAGTGATCTTTCTAGGTTACAACTTTTCTAAACAGCAAAATGCATATGAAGATTGTGATATCTAGGAGTCACTAAGTGGTCACCACGGGGGCGTCACTGACAAACCAATATTATATTGTGGGAGTGATCTATCAAACAAATGATACATTCATCCATGTAAACCAACTACATTCCTAATACATGAAAAGTAGGTAGGCCAATTTAGGAATGTGTTCATAAAGGGTGGCATGTTATCCAAAAATAAGTTAGAAGCATATGCCTTCTGCCATAACGATGAATTCATATCCAAGAAGTGTGCCATGGCACATGTGAACACACCAGCAATAGTCAAGACACTCATCATGCTAAACAAAACCCTTAGCAAACATGTAACTCCTCCAAATCCACATACATTCGATGATGTGACATGTCTCCAGATATGTCAAAATGAATGGATCATGTGAGAGAAACATCCAAAGGTGGAATTTTCACTAGGATACCTCAAAAAATAATGCTTAGTGTTTAAGGTAGAAAATGAAGATAGTAATATGAAAAAAAATTTGTTTTGAAAGATTCATGTTTCAGTATTTGAATTTGCTTTTATTATTCTCTATATTTGTTGTTAGTGGTTTGGTTTGTCCTAATTATAGATGGTTTGTGTGTTTTTTAGATGTTCACCCAGTTAAAATTCACCTATGAGCAGGAACTTCACCCAGAAGAGTTTTTTATTCCATATGTGTGGAAGTTAGTTGTATCGCAGAGGTATGGTAGCAGATACATTCTTAGGATTTATAATCTTCTGATCTCCCCTACTGCTGAAGTTTTTCTGTTCAATGAAATAATGATTTACAACGATTGTTTTCTTCATTAAAAATGAAAATGGTCTCAAAACTAACATGTTTTTTAGTCAGTTCATTATATGTTAGTGGTCACTAATGCAAGGTTAAAGTGGGTAAACCCCTCAACAATTTGTAATTTTCTACAGTCCAAGATTCCACGCAGAAATATTTCATAGATGATATGTTAAATTGTTTAATACCATGCCTCAATTTTATAATTCGTGACTTGTTGAAAGCATCAATTTTCTACATTTATTTACATGGTGATCTGTGTATTGTATTAAGTGGCGTGGATTTCAATCTCAACACCATTCACTTATTTCAAGCAAGGTCACCTGCAGAGGTGAGTATTCATTACAACCTTTGCTTCAAGATAGGGGTGTGGAATTTGGCCACTATACTCCTATTTGACCATTATTCTTCAGCCCTACTCTTCTGCTTGATTTCCACTTGATTTGAGATCTACAAAATGAGCGATTCTTGTTTCAGTGTCATGGCTATTTTCAGTGTTAGGTTATGATTTCAACAAAGAAGAGACTATATTTGATTATTGGATTTTCTTCTCTGATGCGCCATAACTTATTCCAATCTTTGCATGCAACAGGTTTCTAGGAACTCCCAATGAAGAAGTGTGGCCAGGAGTGACTAAATTCAAGGACTGTCATATCTACCTCGAATGGAAACCTCAAGATATAAGTTGTTCTATTCTATACTTGGCACCAAGAGGTTTAGATCTGTTGTCTGCAAGAGTCTTACTCTCTCCCTCAAACCTTGTTTTTCTTTGTTTCTTTGCATTTTTGTTGGAATAGTAAACCAAAGAAATTTAAATTCGGCGATTTGCAGGAAATGCTGGTTTATGAGCCATCCAAGCGAATCTCAACAAAGAAGGCACTAGATCATCCTTATTTTGAGGACCTGGATAAATCACAATTCTGAGTCCCTTTAAGGATTTAAGCAATTTAGGATAGTGTGTAGGTATCACAATTATTACATTGATTGGTTAATTGATTTGTGCTTTCCTGGAGGTTTTTATAAATGGCCTATTGTCTAAGAAATAATCTCTGCAAACTTGTTGGCTGGTAAATAAGTTTTTTGTTATGTTTGCACAAGCGAACGGGCAATGTTGGTCAGACCTCAAATATTGTACTCCCCACACTAGGGAGGATTTACAGTGAATATAAGATTTTGATATGGCATGAAAAAAGTAATGATAGTTCTTTTTGGTGGCTGTACAATTCGAGTCCCATTTTATCTTCCCATCTCTATCTTTTCCTAGGAAACTTGTTTGAATGTATGCAAAATATGATAAATATCCAATCTACCCAATCTACGTGTGAGAATTTTATGGGTTGGAAACAAGTAATATCAAGAGGCAGTTTGCTTTGAAAGACGCTTGGGAAGATAGTTCATGTGAAATTTGCAGTGTGTTAAGTAGATGATGATTGCATTTGATGATGATTGGGATTGATTTCATTGAGTATGTAAAATACAATGCTCCTTTTGAATTCCACCAGGAAACGCCCCAATTTGTCTATAGAATCCAGGTAATAGGAACATAGTTTGGCAGAGACGCTTAAATTTCCTGCAGAGCATAATGCTAATAGCCTTGACAGAGTCATACTGTGCAATTCTCTTAAAACACTGATAATAATACACAAAGCTTATCCATTGTAGGCTAGTTTTCCCGAGTTGGGTTTCTGGTGTTGTATTAATCCTTAGTGCAGGACATTCTCTGCAGTTCATGAAGCTCAGTCACTACTTGTTGGCTACGCTCTTACAATAAACCAATTTATTTTTTGTGATTCGATGTGATAATCTGTTATTATGATAATGTGTTATGAATGGGTGGAGATCGATTCGGCTCCCACAACTAATTTGCAACTTTTGTTATTGAGTGAGATGTATATATAATGAGCAATGCACTACTAATTCCTTAGATTGTTGGTTTGAATCTCCATTACTAAATCTTGTTGTCTGTCAATTTTGTTGATTAGCATCACTAGGAGGCAGTAAATCAGGATTCAAGCATAGAACATAGTAGTCTTTTTGTTTGGGAAGTAGTCATTGGATAGTGTATTTATTCCTCTGGTAGAAAGTTATTCTTTTTTTCTCAGATTTGAAAGTCGTTGTCCTTGTAGCAATGAATAATGTGTGAGGGAGCACATTTACAGTCTAAACATGATTGTTATTTTGTTATTATTAAACCCCCACTGTCTATGGGTGAATGTGTTCTTTTTTATCATTGCGAGTGTTATTTTGTTATTATTAGAGCCCCACTGTCTATGGATGATTGTGCTCCTTTTTTATTGGATCATTGCTCCCCCAGGAGATCTTAATTTGATGGGAGACCATTGCATTGGTTGTAACATTCACAAAAAAGTGCCCAATTTACTTATGTTCTTCAAACTACGAATAATTGTGAGGATTTTATGACTTGGAAATAAGTAAATCAAGAGGCAACATAAGTTGGGACTGACATGAAACCTGAAAATCCATGCTTTTTAGTGCTTAGAAAAAATTCCCCCGTTCCATAAAACAATTTTTATGGGCTGGTAAGATGGATCATATGAGATTATGTGTAACTAAACATTGTTTCATGTTTGTTGGTTGTTTGATGGATCATGTGATTGTTTCATCACCATTAGGGTGTTCCCCTCGTTGCAACTACCCAACTTCATTAGTTTCCTGTAGGCCCCTTCGGAACCCATTTCCAAAATAACATTGGCCTTAGATCCTTCTCTCTCAAATGGGCATTTGCAAAAGGGTCCTATGGCATTAAAGCTACAGACACCATACAAACCACAGGTACCAAAAACATCACATTGATTCTCCAGAGCCTGCCATGCCACTTTCCAGACCTGAAGTTTCTCAATCCATGAATACATTCTAAGGTTCCCATCAGCATCCAACCTCAAAAGTCTCAAATTAACATTTGGGTCTGTATAATCTTCACTATATCTCGACCAAATGATGGTCCCTTGTCTATCAAAGAGGCCAAAAACTCCAATCCCTTGTAAAACTGCTCCAATGGTGTTACTAGATTTTGAAGAAGAAAATTGCTCTTTAGTTCCGCTTTCCCAGTAAATCACTTCATTGCACCATCTCAACACCAGATTGCCAGTTTCCGTTATATCCAATAATAATATAAAATAAATTTAATTATTTAGTTGTTTTTAGTTTGATTTTTTGAAAGTTTTCTTGTGGATTTAATTTTTCTATCATATGGCAAAAATTTACTAAAATCAAGAATTTGATGAATAACCTTTACACAATCGAAGTGTAATTCAAACACCCAAAAAACACTAAAAACAATTCCATTAATTATTCTTGACCAATTATATTTTTTATACATATTTACATATTTATCTAGCAAAAAAACTACTCAATAATAAATAATTTAACAAGGCATGTGTTATAAGTTGATGTGGGCCCGGGAGATTTCAAATGTATCGACATATAAAAATAAAAATAAAAAATAAAAAAATAAAATAAATTATGAATAAATAAATAGAAATAAAATAAAACAAAAATAAAATTAAAAATACAAATAAAATAGATAAATAAATTTTTTAATTAAAACATAAAAATAAAATAAATAAATAAATAGAAATAAAAAAAAATAAAAATAAACAAATAAAATTAAATAAAAATAAAATCAAATAAATTAAAATTTAATAATATTAAATTAATAATTTTTATTTTTATTAAAAGTAAAATCCAATATTCCATATTGTCACAAATGAACAAAATATTCATCTCCTTCAGTTATTACACAATTTACCTCTCATATACCACAAAACGATTCAGATCTCCTCCTTCCGGCGTTCCCTTGCACCCTCTGTGCAATTGCTAGTATACACATGCACATAATCAATCTTCCTAAAAAATGGTTGATCTTTGTAAGCCTTAGACCATTAAATGCCAAAAATCATAGTAAGATGTGCTTGAGTGTGGATTGAGTAATCGCATTGTGGGAATACTAATATGCATCTCTTATGTATATCACAAGAAGAAATGTGAATTGTAGAATTCATGTGAGGCCATAAGAGAGGCATCATGTCATTATGTTAAGGATATAAATTAAAAGGGTGTAGAAAATGTTAATGAAAAAACAGATACCTACAATATATAGTGAAAGCAGGGGTTTTTTAAATTGGAAAAATGCAATGGGTTAGTATTGGTAGGGGGTTAAATAAAGGGATTTTTAGAGGTATTTTCCAATATGTAGTCAGATTAAGGGTATTCTTTAGTATGCCACAAATGCACATGCTATGCCATAGGTTAATTGAGTGACACCCCCGTGACCCACAGTGACCCTATTGAGAACCAACAACCGTTGATTGGCCTTCGGGGGAATAAATATCACCCCATTCCCATAACCTGCTACCACTCATACCTCGACCAGTTGAACCTTGGCCACGGTCCATGGATGGAGTAAACACCCTTCTCCTCTTACCTCCTAAAAATTAAAATATGAAACTTATTAACAACTAATTTCACTCACAAAGTTAATAAAAAAATCAATTCCATATGTACACACATGTATGGAGATTTAAGATTATATTTAAATACCGTGAACATCCTCCGATCCCTGAACCTCCATATGGGATTCGATTGATCTTCCTCTTTCATCCTCCATGATATATATCTATTGGTTGACATTTACACAAAATAGATTTTAAAAAATCAATTTGTAATTTAGTTTACACAAATTATGTAGAACAAAACTTTCAAAGCAATAATTGATCATGTGTGAAACTAAATTTAATCGAAAAAGATATTATAAAAATGATAAGTTCACCAAATTTCACTTTACATGGTGGGAGCACACTTGCTATAAAATTTACTACTTATACACTTTAGTTTGTAGAAGAAATGACACATGTACATAGTTTACCTTAAATTTTTTGTGTTTTACGGATATTAAAATGAAGAACTTCTATTTAGATCCATTCCAGAGATTGACTGTAGGGGCATTTACTAGATATGCCGCCTTTCATAAAAGATGAGATCCAGACGCTACCCGGCCCTTTACAGAGTCTGCCTATAGAAATTGTAGAAGTAAACACTAGAGGAATTAACAATATCAAAGAACGTTTTCATGCTCAGACATGGGAATGTGTCTCTTTACCTACATAAAAAAATAGTTCAAGGTAGTTAATCTTCATAGACATGTCAAGGTAAAATTTAGCTCATTTTAGTCAAGGTTAGTTAGAAGAATTAGCTATTGGTTTCTATCTTCAATTTCCTCTCAAAATGAATGTGTACATGCTTTTGAAAGACACACTAGAGGAATCCTCTACAACCTGGTGGATGGAGTTGAATGGAAACTAGGTCAAGGCCTTGACAAAATACATGCTAGTGAATAACACTTACTAGGTTATGCCAACAAATAAAGTGGAAGAAATGTTTTCTCCTCGAGGTTGTCCAATTGGGTGTGTAATACCAACTTCACCCATTTCGTCACAGGTTTCTCTCTTAGGTTACAGATGTCTTCCACCTTATTCTAGTTATATATTTTTCAATTTCTCGTGGATTCCTTGAATTTTTTCTCCTACCATCTCCCTCTCTCACTCCCCAAATTATTGTCATCAAACATGCCCCATTGAGGATCTGGAGCAATGTTTGCACCATACTTAGAGAACTGTCATTGCTAATAATTGAAATTGGAGTCATTTAAACTAGATTGCTTGCTTAAGTGGTTCTTACTTGGACAATATCCTGAGATGAGTTTGACATGATGGTCATATGAAGTTGGAAGCTACTTGGTGTAATTTTCCTTAAATCTTCAAAAAAACAGAGAAAAAATGTCAATTTCGATCATTTCTTATTATATTCTGCATACAACAGATGTTATCACAATTTCAACACAATCATGTTCCATGAGCATGAATTATGAATGTCGCAAGCCAAATTGCAAGAAAATTTTATTTCATTTTAGGCAAAAGAAGGCTATGACATTAAGGTCCATGCTAGAAAAAATTATGCAAATAAGGTTGCTAAGTCTTGATACATTAAGGTCCATGCTAGAAGAATTAGCTATTGGTTTCTGTCTTCAATTTCCTCTCAAAATGAATGTGTACGTGCTTTTGAGAGACACACTAGAGGAATAAATTCCAAATTTTTGATGAAAATGTGCTATGAAAGTAAAGGGTTAAAGGCAAACATGTACAAGGCATAGTTGAGCCAAATGTTGTTGAGGAAGGGCCTAATTATTTCTAGGTCTTAACCATGGAAAACATGATGGAGAATGCTCCAAAGCCAAGGAGGCACATGAAGCTGTTCTAAGAAGGAATTTATTTCGTGTTCATTACCTCAAGCTTCAGAAGTTTGTGTTCATGATGAATGGAAAAGTTTGACACCCACTTTGCAAGAAGATGTTAATAAACATGCAACTAATGAGAATGTAAAAGAAGAGGATGTTGAAAGCTCTATCTAGTAATTGTTCATTCATTGCTAGTATTCAGAGGAGAGCCACTACCTCATCAAATTCACCTCCTCAAGAAGGCCACAATGGTGAATGTTCAAAGTATAAATTTGCCTTTAATCAAATTACTTTTGATTATGATAAACATGGTAAATATTCACATAAGGTATATAAAAGAACTTGCACATGTTCCTTTTGTGGTTTGAATAATCATAATGTTTATATATGTTGGAAGAAGGTATCCATGCACATTGAAACTTTCTAAATAAATGAGGAAAAAATTCAAAGGCCCATTGGACAAGGAAAATGATGTTGAAAGTAAGATGCAATTGTTTATTACTCATTGCCATAAGAAAGGTCACCTTATGGACAAGTTTTGGACTTTGTATCCAACAAGTCATCCACAACATTTGAAGGAGGTGGAAAGAGATAACGACAATAATGGAAAAGAAGATTCCATAATCGATGAAGGTCAAGATGATTCACAAGATGAAGTGTAGCTAAAAGATGCGCCATTGAAATGGTTTGCTAACAGATGGTTAGATTTCTTATCCAATTAAGGCCTTGCATGTATTTTGATGTTTCATGAATTTCTTTACAAATTAAAAGTATGGTGCATGTTGCATGAAGCAAGACGTTGAAAGTAGAGTTACGTTGACACACTTAAATGCAACAAATATGGAAATTTGTACATGAGCTCTATTATTTGACTTGAGAGTCAGTTGTTTGAAGAGGCATGTTTTGTCGATTTGTGTTTGGTTGATGGTTTTGTACACCAATATGTAAGAGTACATGGAGATATTCACATGATGTGAATTTTTTTCTTTGAAGGAGAAAAATGATATGTCAGTGAGCTATGTTTCTTGCATGATGTGTTTTCAGTTTGATGGTTTTGTTTGTGACAAGACGTCACAAGATTTTGGGAAGGTCCACTCTTGAGCGAGAGCCTCATGATTACAACCTAATCACGAGAATCAAATGGGAGTGCATCCTTATTTTGAAAACAAATAGGATTCTGAGCTACCTAGGACTCAAACCATTATTTTTAAATTTGAAATATCACGGTGTGTTGTTTCAATGCCTAAATCCACAACCCTGACATAAATTGTTTTATTCCTTTTTTGCAAGATTTAGTTGGTTACATTAAAAGTCAATTTGAGGCATTAAATGACATTTCTGGGGGTCAAACGATTATCCCTTGTGCCAAAATCTTGACCATTATTCTACACTTAAAGACATATCTAATGGTGCAAGAAAAACATCAAACGAAGTTCATTCAAAATTTATGCATTTAGTAAGTTGACCTATCATGTTGACCACCATGGTACGAGAGAATGACATCTTAGCCCCATTACTCATGCATGGAAAGCTAGCTACATGTGGAATTTTAACAAGACTCTAAAAGGTCTAAAATCACAAACCTCGTTAATGGTTGACAGAGTCAAATCTTACACCTAGTTGGCTATCACACTAGGTTAAATACTTGGCCCCTAGGAGGAATAAGAGTTCCATTTTGTGTTATTGTATTTTTTTCCATAGTTGAAAATACAACTATGAGTGTGAAGTTAGAGAGAAAAAATGTATGAAGTTAAGTTTTTATAGCAACCTTACACGCTAAAAGTCTTAGCTAACTCTAGAGAGATTACCTCTTTCTTTGTACTCACATATTTTCCATACCAGAAAAGAGAGAGTAGTGCATGTTTACATTTTAGTGTTTTTTTTCTCCCATAAGGATTTCCTAGGGAAAAAGGAGTCAAAAGCATCATTATTTTTTCGGGTTGCTTGTCTCCCATATAAGGATTTCCTAGGAAAATAATTGTGTTGATTGTCTAGAGATATTTATGTGCATGTTTCGTTATGTTCTCTATTTCTTACGTTGTGTTTCATTATGTTTTATATTTCTTACATTTCTGCCCTCCTATTTTTCTTTCCAATCAAGGTTTATAAAATAACATGAGAAGCAACATGAGACTTGGAACAATCATTTTCATTATCTATATGGAAGGCAAGAAGGATTATATGCCCTTAAGCTTAAGATTATGTATTTTATCAATTTTTATCATATATTTTTTGGTAAGGGTAAATGTTTTTTTATCTATAGTACAAGTCATGAGTTCCCCAATTTTACCTCATGTAAAGAATGATTCTAGGATTACTACAATTTGTACTTGGTTTTTTATTGTGATGATGCCCTGTATCAATCACTTGGCCATCTCTTGATGGGTAGTTAAATCTTTATAACAATACTTAATTAAAATTTATATCTATTTGTATTATGTGAAATTATGTAAAAAATGGTATACTACTTTTCATAAAATTGGGTTGAGTTTATCATATATTTCAATGAAAGTTGATTAAATATGTTTTCTTTAAAAGGATCTAACAATTTTGGTAAGGTATGAATTTGTAATTTTGTGTGGCTCTCTATCAACCTTCACTTAATCATTTCTAGAAAAAATCGACTTGCTCATTCGTATACCCACTTTCTATTCAAATGCATGAGTTTTGAACTCTCAGTAACTATGTTTTTCCATGCAGGAAAATTATGTCACATTTTATACCAACTCTAAATATTATTTCGATGTTTGAATTACTGTTATTCTTTTATATAATTTAACATTAGATATAAGTTTAAATTGAAAGCTACTTAGATGAAATATAGCTTAGATATGGCATTTGCAAATTATTAGCTATTTATTGAACTAAAGGAAATAATTATTACACATGTTTAATTTACATTCAAATGCTTCTTTGATTTATCTTCTATAGCTTAATGTAATTCTAGATATATAATTTAATTTTAAGGCCCATGAGATACATATGACTTCTATGTGACATTTGTATTGAATCATCTATTTGTTGTGTTATATGAACATAATTGTTACACATATATAATTTTTATTACTAATATGTCATGTCATGCTTCTTTAATTTATCTTTTATAGATGACCAGAGCATCCCTTTTTAATCTATCCCTTTTGACTTCGGATATGTGGGTAATACTCATCCGAATATTTTTCTATCATAAAGCAATGAGTAAAATTGTATTCCATTTGTGTCCATGTTAAGGTTAAGCACATGGATTAAAGTTTTATATAAGATACATTGCCATGTTGTACATTTATATCTAAAGAGTCCAAAACCTCATTCAATACCATATGTTTTGTTGGTGTAGTTTGATTGGTTATATTGCATTTCTTTTGCAGTTGTTGCTGTGGGCCTCACCATCTAGTGATTTTAGGTAAAAAAGTTATTTACATGGAATTTTTATGTATCCTAGAATGTTTATTATTTATCACTACTAGCCTTGGTGATTTAGTTGTTTGTTTTCATGCTACTTGGTTACCCATATTTAATAGTTGTTCATGTTTAATTCATTGTTAAGGCTTTTTATTGGCCTATCAAGATGTATTTTTCTGAAATCCATAATGGCTAAAAGAATGAAATTTATCTATGAAAAAGAGAGGTCATATGGAAAATAAATTGTTTGCAAGTGTTCTTTTGAACCCATAGAACTTGCAACCCAAATATGGATACAATAATAAGTAATACATAGCCTTCGCATCTAACTTAGTCAGGGATTTGCAATACTATATTTGAGTTGGCTAGCTCCATTTCAAGATATTATAATGTTAGATTATTATTTCTATAGATTTTGATTATGGTAGTAAAATGTTACAAAAAACCAGAAACTACAAATAATATTATTCTAGATATATGTAAAAAGGACATGGTAGAGAAAATCAAACAATATTAAACTTTTCATAAATAGTTTCTAGATATAAAAACATTTTCTAATTTTGATTGTAAACTCCAAGGCTTAAAGAAATAATTTTTCTAATAATTTTTTTTAATTAATAAATAAAAAAGAAGCATTTTCAATCAAAATCACATCCAACATATAATAAAAATTATAAAAACAATTTAAAACTTCATACCATGACATTACTATATGGCAAAGAGCATAAAAATATACAAGCGTAAAATCCTTTTATATAATAATGGAGAGCTTCAAATATACAAGAAAAAAAATCTTTCAGTTTTAAACAATCATATTTTAAACAATTAAAACTTGGAGAAAATCATCTGTTTTTGAATTTCAATTATATAAAAAATTAGTCAAATATTTCAAGTCTGTTTTTTATCCTGGCATGAGGAAGGTAGGCATGCATGAGGGAGGGTAGGCATGAGTGCGCCCAGAGGATGGCATGCTCGTAAGTAATATGCT
Organism: Pinus albicaulis; assembly: GCA_034641835.2. Lineage (NCBI taxonomy): Eukaryota > Viridiplantae > Streptophyta > Pinopsida > Pinales > Pinaceae > Pinus > Pinus albicaulis. The sequence goes on along the minus strand of CM076571.1, from coordinate 772,474,274 downwards.
AGGGTAGGCATGCATGGCAGTAGTGCCTAGCTTGGCCACCTACCATCCATATCATACCAGGCTGGTAGGTGGGGTGCCTATGCCTGGTTGGTAGACTATGGCGGGTATGAGAAGAAAATATTGCTGCAATTTCCTCAACGGACTTGACAGTCCTCAATATAAATGGTATCCACATGCTCTGTTTTTTGACGTGGTAGATAGTAATGGTTTTCAAACGACCCTAATGTCTTTTCAAGCGAGCCTGTACTCACTTGTATGATGTTCCATAGGGGTTCGTTTTTTTACTAGACTATTATCCGCACAACAAGCCTGTCAATTGCATACTACCCATTGTTGCTGATCAAAAGATGCTTTCCAGTACTCAATATGAATGGTACCCACAAGGCTCTATTTTTTTTTGGACGTGGTAGATTGTTACGGCCAGCAGGTGAGCCTAATATATCTAAAATAGTGATACTGCGTAGATTGTTAGAGCAGCAGGCGAGCCTAATATTTGGTAGACTGTTTCGCATCCTCTACATTTGCCGTTGCCTGAAAGGCTTGCAAAAGTGGTGTATTTTCAAGGACTCACGTATAGAGAAACATCATACCATTTGGGCTAAGGTGGGGTATCTTCTCTTTGTCAGCCAAATTTGTGGAGTTAACTAGAACGCATTTTTGGGCACTATTTTTAACACTAATAACAAAAAAAAAATAACATTACATGGTTCAAAAGTGAGATTATTTAGAGGGAATTAAAGCCCAATGGAAAAGGATGTCAGGGATAATTTAATAGTCCTCTCAATTTTGACCCTTCTGGAAAACAAATCACAGACTTTTTGCACCTCCATTATCCCTTAAGAAGGGATAAGAAGGGATATTTTGAGTATAAGAAAAAGTAAAAAAATTATTAAGCATAGTATCACTGTTAAGCGAAACTCATAGCCTACATCTGTACAAGATAAATAAAGGTATTCTCTATACCAGTGCATAAGGTACTAGCATAATAGTGATGGCACATTCGCGAATAGTGATGGCACATTGGTGGCAATTGCAGAATCAAACACAAAAACTTATCATTAGATACACAACTGATTAGAATTTGAAATATGTCAAAGTAAAAATGTACTCATACACACAACTTTTTTAGCTGGTGTGATTTCTTGCAGGGATATTTACTTTCATTATATCCGCATTTGAATAATGATGCAGATCATTTACTTTCTGAAATTCCCAGTTACTTGGATGTATAGGCTCATTGAGGAAGAGGCAACTAGGAAGTCTTGCAAATGGCAGGGCCATACTTTTATTTTTTCCTCATTCACAAGTGTCTGACGCTAGAGCTCAGTCTCTATTAAATATAGAAGTCATGAGCAATACTTAGATATTGCAACATACGAAAATAAATCCAAAAACATTGTTTTTTCTGTAGAACTGGAAAATTGTAACGAATTCTGTGTAACTGAAACAGGGTTTTTTTGGTTTGTATTTTTGGAAGTTGCTTTAGAAACATACCTTGAAGGCAAGGACTGCAGTACATAGCACACAATTCTTTCTAACTTAGGTGCTAGATCTGAGAGTATCTATTCCACCAAAATTTCTGGTGGCAGGTTTTACCCAGCTTCAGGCCTTTTGAGATGGCAGTTGGAAGGAGCAGGCCATAGCAAAAATGAAGCCCCGGTACCTAAGCATTGTCTTAATAAAATTGTTGTTGGCAATTTTTATCGAGCTTCACCCCTTTTGCGATGCCAATAGGTTGGAGTAGGCCACAGACAGAGAAATTAAAACTGAAATGCAATTAATTGATTATATGGCAAAGGAAAATTACAGTCCACTCACTCCTTGCACAAAGCTTCATGCCGCATTTGCTGGATAAGGAGATATCGGTGATGACTTCATGTATTTGTGATTTTGAAATGAGACTACAAAACAAATTTTCCTGCTGCTGTGAAGTGGGTATGATGAAGAATGAAATAGCTTCCGTTGCAGTATACGGTTCATTTTCACTACAGAATCCCTTTCAGAAAATTTACAGAGAGGAGGACGTTAATAATGGGTGATGTTCCAAATATTAATTTTAGAGACTATGACACTAGTCAAGAACACGCCTCTCTTCGAATTTGCGAATTTATTTCTGTAGGTTTGGAGCAGTTAGTTTAAGAAAACTTGTCAAAACAAAACTGACTTTAATCTATCAACAAGAATTCACAATTTTTTTAACTATACAACATATGAACATAGGATTAAAAAATTAAAAAAATAATAATAAATTAAATTAAATTAAATGATACAACATAAGAGAGAGATATTTACGAATTTGCTATTTTTTTAAATCCTTGCATGCAACAAATTGGAAATTTGACAAATTGTATGCACTGTGGAATACAATCAAAAGACTATTTTTTCAGTAAACTTGACCCCAAGGGAGATAAGCTAATTTTATTAGCGTCCGCAGAATTGGATCAATGGAACTAAAAAAATATGTCCAAAGTGAGTACAACGTGAGAATGCAAAAACTCTTATAAATAGTGAGGGAAAATGTATGAAAAAAAAACAAAAACTTACATCATAAGCAAGCATCTAAATGATTTTCTATAAAACAAGCTTTCATCCCACTTCCCAAACAATGTTTAATGTTTAATATATCTATAGGATATGGTTTTTCCCTTTAAAGATTCATCTTACAAATATTTAATTAAAATAAATTTTAAAACATATTGGAGCAAGATTTGTGATTATTTGTATTGAATTAAGTTTTTCATTTCATTTACTAGATGACATTAACTTTAGTAAATCTGAGTAAAGATGTTTAATATTTTACCTAATTTGGAATTTTAATGAGATCAAATTTTGTGTTAAAGGTAAATTTATCATGCATTGAAATTTGAACTATTAAAATTTATGAGAAATGAGATAAATTACTATCCATTGAGATTACACATAATAATGCATAGTTATATTTTAATAATTATTCTTAATCCATTAATAAATATGACATGAGTCACAGTGGGTTCTAGAATGTGCCTCTAGACACAATAAAAAATAATGCATATCAATTTATATTATGTTTTAATTAATACTTTGAATTATTTATTAAAGAAAACACTTATTTTTATACATCCATTAACATGTACTATTTATTGTTTATTATTGATATTTTATATTTATGTATATATCTTAATAAGTTTGTTTTATACACTCGAAATTCTGGTTGTATTTTTTATGGTTTTTTATCTTCATAAAATATTTTTTTTTCGTAATCCATATTCTATTCACCATATTAATAAATTCAGATTGGTCGTGCTCCTCGTTGCTAAAGCCTTCACATTGTGCATTGTGCTGCAAATTCGATAAGCTTATGAACACAAAGAAATACATATCACTTTATATTATTGTAACACTAGATTAATTTCTTATATTACTTTAAATTATATAGTTGACTTTTTAAGAAAAGTAGGATTAATAAGTAAGTTAATCAAGTGATGAACAAGATTTATTTTTCTTTTGAATAAATGATTTTTTTATGATGTGGTTTCCATAAACTGATGGGTAAAACTTCCAACATTTATTCCTTATACTACTTTAAATTATACATTTGACTTTTTAAGTAAAGCATGATGATGAACAAGATTTATTTTTATTTTCAATAAAGAATTATTTTATGGTATGGTTTCCATAAACTGATGGGTAAAACTTCCGAGATTCTAGAGTAGTTAGATTCTGACGATAAAATGGAAATCCCAAAGAGGAAAAGGGGTTATGTGTAATGAGAAGAGAACAACTAAAGAGATGTAAGGTAAGAGTGGTCCAAAGTTTGTTTGATGACATTGGAGAAGAGGTTGGATAGAGCTCTGGAGGTCTTTCTCTAGTAGAACTGCTAATCAATCATTCTATGGTGAGGAGCACAGGGGGATCTAAGGACGTAATTTCCTCTCTCATGGCTGGGAGACTACCATCAGCTTTGAGGACGTAATTTCCTCTCTCATGGTTGGGAGGCTACCATCAGCTTTGCTAAACTGAGATAATTCTTATAAACGAAAAACAAAAAGAAAGGAAAGGAATTTAATATGATTTTATTAAGTATGTTTGTCTCTGTAAGGAAAGGTTTTTAATATGATTTTATTAAGTATTTTTATCTTTGTAAATTGTGAATATTTATTGCAGTGAAAATTAAATATTTATTTCGACAAAACTATAATATAGACTAAATATGACAGATATATAACTACTTAATTCAGAGTGGTTGTACATATTCTAGAATTCTTTATGATGTTTATATAATTAAGGAAAAATATTTACATGCATAGAAAATTCTAAGAAAGCATAAATATCACTCCTGAAAATGAAGAATAGTAGATTTGACTCTGTAGAAACTAATGAACAGAATGGAAAAACTCTCCAGAAAACACAGAGGCCATGGAATGAAAAGGGACAGTTAGTCCATATGGGGAGGGGTAGTCCCCTGACCAGACAATATTTCTTATGAAGATATAGGAAAAAGCTTACATGGACTAAGGGTTTTAGAAATAAAACCCATTTTGAACTATGGTTCGGTCATCTGTAGTCCTAAAACTTGAAAGAATATTGTTATTAAAAAAGGCACTCAAGTCAAAAATAATTTGGTGTTGATACTGCTGAGTATAATAAGTGAATATTATAAAACAAACATAGGAAGCATGTATATAATTTATATCAATATAGTTAAGGGCCATTGTGATGTATATAAGACTATAGCAATGAAAGACATTTAAAACATAGAAACCCTCAGAAGGAGGTAAATTGAATGTGAAAAGAACATGCCGAGCATGAGTGCACTGTTTTGGATACTTCTGCAATCATATATTAAGTAATTGGAGGCAAGGTGTTAAAACCAGAAGAACTAAACTTATTAAGAGCTAATTAGAGACTTTGAAAGAATAGCAGGGATTTCATAGCAAAACATTGTGATTATACCTTGCTAGTATAAATGAAAATTGACAGAAAAACTCAAAGGGAACTCAAACAACCGTAGATACAAATGGATAGTTATTTTTCATAAAAAAATACATCCTTGAAAAAATACAGACCTGAAATATATATAAAAGTATATATATACACTTATTTTCTAGCCAAATTTCAAAGCCAAATATGGAAAAGAGTCAGAGTAAGTACCATATTCATGATATAAATAAAAATAGAGTCTCATGGTCCATTTAAATACTAGATCGTGTTCAAATTCACTCTTAGAGAAAATCAGCTAATACATTAAATAATATGTCCATCAAGGGCTAAATTACATTCACGGTGGGCAAGAGCCTTAGTGGCCTCATGTAAAAGATAGAATAATGCATTTAAACATTGAAACAGAGAGTAGTCTAATCTAGGACCAGAACATGAAACATTTCGGAGGATACCCCTCTGGAGTTTCCAAAAATACCTGGAAAAATGGACTAATGGTCACTAACTAAGGTAAGAATTTTAATAAAACATGGTTTCTGGCGATGTTTAGAGACTCAAAAATACCTACAAGACAATAAAATATGTTAGAAGACATGTAGGTTTGGATTGAATGAAAAATAGTGAAGGTAAACGAAAGCATAGTAGCAAAAATGAAATAGAATACCTTACTGATGCGTAAGGGTTCGAACAAGAAGACCTAAGATAGAAAATGATATCAAACTCTGAGATTTTGACTATGTATTACTCTAAACACTGAATCTATTAAATAGAGAAAGAGGGAAGAGTCACCACTTACCTCTCTTGGCCACACCGATGGTGGGCATCTATCCTTCCAGACATATATAAACCTGGAGAAATGTAAAACTCCATGAAGACCGAGAATGAAAGGTTGAACACGCAAAAATATTGCCGAGAAGAAATAGATATGAGGGGAAACCTTCTTACACCTAAAGAAACATATAAAGTTGCAACAAGAACAGAATATTGAACACCCAAGGGAAAATAATACTCGTTAACCCAACAGTGGTAAGTGACAAAGAAACCATCAATTAAATGTTACCTCAATCTTCAGGCCGAGGGTGAAAGGAGGAGACAAATGTCTGAGGAGAAAAATTGCAGAGCTCGAGTTGCCTCGCAACAACAAGAAATGGATAGAATGATTAGGGTTTGGGGGTAGGGTATTACCCTAACCATCCCAGCTATAATCACAACCATCGATCAAGAACCCATAAATGGTTTAGATCAGTCCTAGGTGTCAAGAAATTTAATTAACAACAGATTTGATACCACAAATAATTTTGTTAAGATAGAAGTGTGTGAGTAAGAAATAACAACGTACCAAAATCTAAATATTGTGATTGGTACAAATCCAAGGTTTAATCATCACAAAAATTAAACATATTAATGGCTCCTAACCCATAGTGTTACCAAATTTGTTTTATAGTATGTGTTTAATGAAAAGTCTCGGTAATGAGATAGGATTTAATTGTATTATAACATGTATATAGAATTAATAATATCCTTAAGTTATTTATGCTTGCAATATAATTAAAGGCATTTTTTTTTCCTGTTATGGTAAGATGTTACAGGAGGTATCAGAGCAGCGGTCACACGCTGGGACCGAGATGGGCCACGTAAATAACATTGGATGTGTGTAAAATTGTGCACAAAAATAGGAATGAGGGGTTGCCAGAATATAATGAGGAGGGGGTCCATATATCAAGCTCTGTGAGATACATGGGAAGCTCACCCCCAATTTAACACATATATGAACCCGTAAATGTTGGTACAATTGAGCATGGATCAACATCAGCAAACCAACAGACTACTCAAGGAACAACAATGGAAAAGTAGTAGAATTCTGGATATGGTGCAATAATAGCAGGAATAAATGGTTTGAGTAAGAAGTGATAATGAGAAGTTAATGTGGGAATAGGAGAGTATTATTAAAAGCCTCTCAGATAGCCATAATCAAGGGACAACCCAACCGAGCCTAGAGAGAGATACCCTAGAATAGGGTGAACATCGAAAATAGCTAATGATAAACCGAGAGGAAGCCAAACCCAACGAATTAATAAAAACATGACTTAGAACGAAGGGGAGTCAGGAAATGTTCTAGATCAACACAAGATGAAAAAATAGAAAGCAGAGCTGCAAGGTGAATTCCAAAAAATTAAAACTCCCACATTCAATGGAGAGACCTAAGAGGTAGCAGAATCATGAATAATTAACATGAAAAAATATTTTCAATTTTATGAATATATCAGGAAACTCAAAACTCACTTGGCTATTTAGCAACTGTGGGAAAAAGCCACATTATTGTGGGAGGCAGTTAAAAATGTTCGAGGAATCGAGGGCTAGAATGTGATTTCGGACGAGTTTGAGAAATATTTTAAAGAAAAATACCTAACAAAGTGCTTTTGTAATGAAAAATCTTGAGAATTTCATGATTTGAAGTTGGGAAAATTGTCTATGGATGATTTCATAACCAAATTTACCTCCTTATCGAGGTATGTGCCAAATCTGAGAGATGAAAAGGAAAAAATACAACAATTCGTGGGTAGCCTACTTGCTCACATGAAGGAGAGGATCGAATTTGTGAACCCAAAGACTATGGATGAGGTGATTCAAAAAGCATGAATGTGATATTAGCAGTCCAAGGGAAAAGGAGAAGATGGTAGGAGTTGGCCGCCCAAGAAAGGGCATAAAAGTACTTCAAATTTTAAAGGTAGGAGATACAGAAACTATAAAATATTGCAAGAAACCCAACAAATAGACAATATGGAAGAAACCAACAAAAACCCAAATGGCCAACATAAGAACGACCCACTGAAGCATCTAGTAGACTAAATCATGGGAAAATCTAGAAACCATCTTTGTAGTGTTGGGGATGCAGTGAAGCACATTATTATAGGAACTATCCTCACCGTGGGAGAAGTGAAATTGCATCCAATATGCAACAGAAATCCACGATGGGGGATGTTGCACAAAATATTCAAAAAATCAATGCGACACTATAGGATCAGCAAGCATATTAGCAGTTGGCCATGATAGAATTGGAAGGTAAGTTATATTCCCAATCTATTTCTATTTTGGTTGATCTTGGTGCCAATTTAAGTTATTTAAATCCTCAGATAGTTGAAAAATGTGACTTGCAAAGCCATAAATTTAAAAGTCCCTGGTTGCTACTATTGGCCACTGGGGAAAGAGAAGATTTAACGCTAAAGTCTGAAATTGTCCCCTAGAAATTGGAAATCAATATATAAGGTTGAGCTGAATATTCTACCTTTGGGTTCCTATGATATATTACTGGGAACAGATGGGTTAGAAGGGCATTGGTCACTGGTGGAATACAAAGAGAAAATCATCTATTTTAAGGCTCAATATGGAACTTGCCAAGAGTTTCAAGGAATTAAGAAACCACTTCAATTGTGCCCCATCACTGCATCCCAACTAGGTAAATGGATTAGAAAAGGATGTCAATTTTATGTTATTCAAGTAGGATTCACCAATTATAAAGATATACCCCCATTTTTGAAAATATATCGGTGGTACAAGAATTTATGGATGTGTTTCTAGAAAATATATCGGGACTACCTCCAAAGTGGGATATCAATTTCACCATCAAATTAATGCCTAAGGCGGCATCGATGTCACGAGCACCATACTGAATAAGTGTACCTGAACTGACTGAGTTGAAACTGAAACTATAGGAATTGTTAGACAAGGGATATATTCATCCTAGTGTGTCTCCCTAGGGGGCGCTAGTACTATTACTGAGGAAGAAGGATGGTACGATGCGAATGTGTATGGATTACAAGAAGCTTAAAGAATTGACTATTAAGAACAAGTACCCATTGCTACAGATAGATGATCTTTTTGATCAAGTAAAAGGGGAAAATGTATTTTCAAAAATAGATCTATGATTTGGATATCACCAAATACAGATAAAGGATGAGGATATATATAAAATAGCTTTTCGTGCTCGATATGGGCATTATGAGTTTGTGGTTTTACCGTTTGGATTAACCAAAGCACCCGTAACTTTCATGAGTTTGATGCATGTAATTTTTCAGTAGTTTTTGGATAAATTGTTTTTGATATTCATTGATGATATATTATTTTACTCAAAGACCATGGAGGAACATAAATAAAATTTATGAATGGTACTAAAAATGTTGAGGGATCATCAAATTTATGCCAAACTCAGTAACTGTGATTTTTACAAAGGACAGATCCAATATTTAGGCCATGTTATTTATGTTGAAGGTATAACAGTAGATCGTAACAAAATAAAAACTATTATGGAATGGAGGGTACCCAAAATCGTATTAGACATATGTTCTTTCATAGGATTGGCTGGCAATTACCGACGTTTTATCGACAGATTTTCTAAAAAAAAAATTCCTATTACCTCCTTGTAGTGAAAAGGGTGAATGTTTAAGTGGACTAGCAAATGTGAGACAAGATTTGAACAGTTAAAAAAACTGCTAATTACAGCTTCCATATTCAAGGTAGAGGATTCAAAAAGGATTTTGAAGTTTGCATCGATGCTTGCAAGGGAGGAGTGGGATTAGTGTTGTAACAAGATAGAAAATTCATTGCATATGAATATGGGAAGCTGAAAGATCATGAAAAATGATATTCCACCTATGATATAGAGTTATTAGTGGTATTGCATGCACTCTCAGCATTAACTGGAGCTACCATAGCATCTTGACTAGTTATTGTAAACATGATAACTTGAATGCTTGCCAAGCAAGTTCAACTTAGCAATGTGGGTGCAATTAAGCATGGACCAACATCTCTTGTCCAATCCTGAGGTAAACCTAGAAATGTGGGTGAAATTAAGCGTGGACCAACACCAACAAACCAGTAGATTACTTGAAGAACAACAACTTCAAACAAATATATTGTTAGATACTGTGCAACAAATTTAGACATAAATGATTCGAGTATGAAGTGATAATGAAAGGTTGATGAGAGAAAAAGAAAGGATACTTGAAAGTATCTCGGATAATCATAATCATATCTTTTGCATAGCCTAGTCCGGAAGAGGGACAACCATGGAGAAGGAGGGCAACAACAACAAGTTCATGACAACCCGGAGAAGGGAGTCGTAGCGAGTGGAGTAATAAGGAAGTAGACTTATAATGAAGGCCAGATACGGTAACGTTCAAATCATCAAGAGTTGAAGAGGCGGAAAGTAGAATTATAGGGTGAGTTATAGAAAATTGAAGCCTCATACTTTCGATGGAGAGGTTTGAAGAAGTGGCGGAAGCTTGGATAGTAATATGAATAAGTATTTCCACCTTTTGGTATAACAAAAAACTCAAGGATTTCCTAGTTATTTATCAATTATGGGAAAAGGCAACATTATGGTGGGAAGAGGTAAAAAATGTGTGTGGAATTGAAAACCGAATGTGACTTGGGATGAGTTCCAACGATATTTCAAGGACAAGTACTTAACAAAATGATTTTATGATGAAACATCTGAGAGTTTCATGATTTAAAGTTGAATCATTGTCTATGGATGAGTTATTCACTAAATTTACATATGTTAAGATACATACCTTATTTAAGTGACACAAAGGCAAAGGTACATCGATTCTTGAGTAGTTTTCATGCGCACATGAAAGAAATGATCGATTTTTTAAACCCAAAAACTATGGATGAGGTAATAAGAAAAGCACGAATGTGCTATCATCAGTCCAAGTAAAAGGGTGAAACTAGAACAAGTTGGCCACAAAAGAAAGCGCAGAAAGACCCCTCAAATTTTAAAAACAATAGACTAGGAAATTATAAAAATGCTCCGAGAAATTCAACAAACAAGAAATTTGGGAAAAATTGTAAAAGCCTAGATGGGAAGAAATTTGAAGAACGGAATGCGAGGCTTCCATTAGGAAACTCTACAGTCGGTCCCAAAGCCACCATTATAATGTTAGGGATGTGGTGAGGTACATTATTTTAAGAATTTTCCTCATCGAGGAATGAATGACATTACGACCAATCTACAAGATGCATCTACGTTAGGGGGATGTAGCGTGAAAAATACCAAGATAAATCTTTGCACTAGTGGATCTACAAGAAGAGGATTACCATCCAACTATGATAGAACTAGAAGGTAAGCTACAAACCCAATTTGATTCCATTTTGGTTGATCCTGGTGCTAGTTTAAGTTATATAAACCCTAGTAGTTGAAAACTATAGTGGAGAAGTCATAAATTTAAAATTCCATGGATGGTACAATTGGACACGGGAGAAAAGAGACAAGTTAATGCCAAAAATTTTATTGTAATATGAATATGAGACAACAACAAATAAGCACACGTAGAGCGAATATTCTACCTACGGGCTCTATGGCATTCTATTGGGAATGGACTGGTTAGAAAGACACTAGTCATTAGTAGATTGCAAGGATAAAGTCATCCATTTTAAAGTAGAAGATCGTACACGTCAGGAATTGTAGGAGATTATGAAGGCACGTCGATTGTGCTCCATTACTGCATCCCAGCATGGTAAATGCATTAGAAAGGGGTATCAACTCTACACGATTCAGGTGGGGTTCTCTAACTCCAAGGATAAGACCCTTATGTTGGAAAATATTCAAGTTGTCCAGGAATTCATGGATGTGTTCCCTGAAAATATTCCAAGATTATCCTAAAGAAATGAGACATTGAATTTACTATAGATTTAATACATGGGGCAGCACCTGTGTCATGAGCACCATACAGAATGAGTGTGTCTTAATTGATAAAATAAAAAATATAGATGTAAGAGCTAATGGACAAAGAATATATTTGGCCAAGTGTGTCCCCTTGGGGAGCAACAATGTTGTTTTTTAAGAAGAAGGACGGTTGTATGCAGATGTGCATTGATTACTGACAACTCAATTAATTGAATATAAAAACCAAGTACCCATTAGCACATATAGATGACCTCTTTGATCAGGTGAAGGGAGAAATGGTATTTTTCAATATTGGTCTGAGATTAGGCTATCATCAAATGCGGATTAAAGATGACGAAATATCCAAAAACTTGTACCGATATGCATATTGTAATTTGTTGTTGCCATTTGGGTTAACCAATGCACCAACACATTTCATATGCTTGATGCATGGTACCTTTCACCCCTTTTTTGATATATATTTTTTAATAATCATTGATGATATCCTGATAAATTCTAAGAATATGGAAGAACACAAGGGACACATATGCTTGGTGCTAAAAATGTTATGGGAACACCAAATCTATGAAATATTTAGTAAATGTGACATCTACAAAGAACATGTCCAATACTTGGGCCATGTAATATACCTTTAAGTTTTTGTGAACCCGAAAAGATAAAGATGATTACAAGATGGAGATTTCCCGAAATGTAGTAGACATACGCTCATTCATGAGCTTAGGCACGTTATCGGGACGATTCATTGATGGCTTCTCTAAGATAGCCTTTCCCATTACCTCCTTGCGGTGGCGAGGATGAATCTCTTTAAGTGGACTAAAGAATTTCAAAGCGATTTTGAATGATTAAAAGAACTACTAACTATCACATTCTAAATTACTAGATCTAATGCAGTAGATTGATACTGCACTAATTCCCGCAAGGAAGGGGTGGGGTAGTATTGACCCAAGAAGGTAAGGTCATAGCATATGATTCCACAAAATTAAAATATCATGAGAAGAGTTACTTTGCCTATATATGATTTGGAGTTAACTACAGTAGTACATGCCCTTAGAATTTGGAGAGATTACTTGTTGGGAAAAAGGTTTCTGCTGAAAATCGACCATAGTAGTTTGACTAGCTATTTTAAACAATCGGATTTAAATGTAAGCCAAGCAAGATGGAATGTGTTCCCAAGTGAATTTTATTTTGACATTCAATAAGTAAAAGGTAAGGAGAACCATGTTGATGATGTTTTAAGAAAAGAATTACGTTGCATCTATGAAATTTATTTTAACCGGGTTGAATCTAAGTTCTAGGATCAGATTATGGAGGCAAGAAAGAGGGACCCAAAATATCAATTCCTATGGAAACAAACAAGAGAAGCCAAAAAGGAAGGAAGGAAATCATATTATGAAATTAATGATAAACAATTCTTGTTATTTCGAAGGAATTTATGTATTCTGAATCATATGCACTTAAAGGGGTTTATTTTGGATGAATATCATCGGAGTTCCTATTCCAGACATCCCAAATATCAAAAGATATTAATAGCAATTAGGAAAGATTATTTATGGCCGATAATGCGTAAAACATTTTCTGAATACCTGACCTAATGTTTGGAGTTTTAGTAAGTCAAGGTGGAGCACCAACATCCAGTAGGGATTGCACTTGAAGCCTATCCCGTCTTGGAGATAAATGGGAAGTCGTTACTTTATTTCATCATCGGGTTACCAATAAATACAAGACACAATGATTCAATCATGCTGGTAGTGGATAGGCTCAGCAAGGTAACTCATTTCATACTTTTCCACTAAACTTACAAGACCATACAGGTTGCTGACATCTTCATCAGAGAAATATTTATACTCTATGATATTCCAAGAACTTTCATCTCAGATGGAGATGTAAATTTTACATAAACTTTATGGAAGACATTATTCACTAGTCTCGAAACAAAAGTCCAGTTTTGTACGCATAAATCCTCAAACGAATGGGGCGGTCAAAGATGGTGAATCAAATATTGGAGGATACACTATGCATGTATGTAATGCAACAACCCACAAAGTGGGAGGAGTATTTGCATGCAATTGAAGCTTATAATAACGGATATCAAAAATCCCTCAATATGAGTCCTTTTGAAGAATTGCATGGAAGAAAGTATGTTGAATCGATAAATTGATGTTCCGAAACTAAAATGATGCTTGGAACATATATGCTTGAGGAAATGGAGTGTGAGGTAAGAAATATTTGATAGAAGTTAAAAGAAACTCAAGACATGAAAAATATATATGAAAACAAGAAGAAAACTTTGCATGAATTTGAAGTGGGTGACCACGTATATGTGAGGATTAAACCAAATAAGATTACTTTGAGGTGGAGTACTTGTGCCAAACTAGCTCCGCGTTGTACGGAACCCTTCAAAATTTTGAAATGGATAGGACTGATGGCTTATCGACTGGCTCTACCTAGTCACATATTGGTACATAACGTGTTCCATGCTTATCTATTGAAGTGATACATACATGATCCCAAGCATGTGATACACTAGCAGAGTATACATGCACGTTATTTTTACATTTTCATTTGTAAGTGAGAAAGATTCTTAATTAAATTAATTCAATTTGTTGCTTGCAGGTAGAACCGGACGACGAGTTTCTAGTAGAACCTTAATGTATTCTTGATCGAGGAAAATAACGCTGCGGAGGCAAGTCATCCCCCGAGTTAATGTGCAATGGAAGAACTTTAGCCCCGGAAGGGAGGCTACGTGGAGGGATGAAAAAATTTATTTGAGAAGCATATCCTAAAATGTTTTCAATGATAAGGTAACATCGAGGACGGTGTTTACTTTAAGTCGGGAAGATGTAACACCATTTTTTTATTTTAAATTATGATTGACGGAATTTTATAAATACATTTGAATTATTAAGTGAAAAACGAATTAACGGATTTGGCTATTCATTAATAATACTTGATTTTATTTCATAAATAAATTTGATAATTATCTTGAGAGTAAATGGATTAACTAAATTGTAAAGAGTATTCCAAGATTCCGGAAGTAAAAAGGAGAGGTAGTTTCTAACACTTACATTTCGGGAGGATAAGAGGGGAAATCTTGGGATTTGGAAGGGGTTGTATTCATGAAAGAAATAAAGAGGTTAACAATATTATGTTGTAAATTAAAGAGTTGTCGAGCTAGTAAGAAACGGTGGAGCTCTAAAACCCAAGGGAAGTGCGAGAGTGGATAGAGTTCTGAGGCCTAGCTTCTAAATGTTACCTACTACCTCGGACTACTGGTGTGGAGCATGGAAGTAGAAGACATGATATCCTCTCTCAAGGTTGGGTGGAACCATCGGTTATCAAAAATAAAATATAGTGATAAGTATTTTCCATGTTCTATCACAACTCTAGAGATAAAAATAATTGTGTAAGGAAATGATTACATGGATTCTGTTAAATTAATTATCTCTGAAAGCATTGAATAGTACATAATTTCTTAATGAATCAAAGTAGAGGTAACGGTTGGAAATTATATTACAATAACCAAAAAAGAAAAAATTGGAAAATAGTTATTTAAATTTTATATGTTCATCCTGTGACATGCTAACAAAATTTCTATAAATTGTTGCTAACTTTAAAATACGTAGCAGAAGGAAAATTCATATGACTTACACAAAAAACCATGTATTAAGAGAAATAATTTCCTTTTCCATATAATTTTTGAGATATTGATCAGTCAGCGATAAAGTCCGAAAATCAAACAAGAAAATATAAAATTTGTATATACATACGAGAACTATATCATTTACAAAACATAGAAATGATGAGGCGGCGAGGTTTAGCACCCAATCTCGTGGAGAATGGAGTTTGGGGTCATGGTACTGCAGCCATTACATTCCCAAGAATGAAATAAAACGTCATTAATAGTGAATAAAACAATTGTATGAAAATTTTAACTGAAATTAAAACAAATATAGGAAGAAAGCTCAGTAAATTATACATTCTATTATGAATAGCTAAAACAATAGAGTTCTATGAAAAATGTACGGACATGTTAACCTAGAACCTCACTTGTAAGTAACTAACTGAATTACATCTAATCTCTAGACCCTTGGGTGGAGGGAGATGGAACAATAATTGAATCAAACCTTTTGATCACTAGTGCGTAAAATATTTAATTTGTCAAATAACAATCGGTGCATGCCTATGATTTTTTACATTGCTTCTGAGATATTTACTACGAAAAGAAAAACAAAATAACATTATGAACACACAGTTTAATATTAAATCTTGGAGTATAGAACTACTAGACTGAGAGGACGAGAAAAACCGTTGAATGTTAAAACCATCCAAGGTAACATAGGAGAGAAACAATAATATTATTCTCACAAGAAAACCCTTAAATGAAACAAGTGATTCAAGTTTGGCGCATGCCTAAGAGCAACCATGACCCAATGTCATAAACGAGAGAAATGGAATCATGTAAATCTAGACAGAAATAAGGGCTTACCTATGGTGGCTACCTTGGAAGCGCAATGCTAAGGACCTGAGACTCCGTACATCTTCCTCCTAAACGGACACTGCAACAACCATAGAATTGAATGCGTTAACCCTATTTTGAAAATGCAAAGGAAACAAACCCTTAGGTTTGCAACATGATAGCAAACACTAAGTTAAATGCGAAGGGAAAACATGAAATGAATCTTGAATGATTACTGCAAAGGTGACGAAGATGAGCGAGCTTTCATCCTTGGTTCGGGGCGTAGAAAACTTCCAAATGAAAAGCAATGCTTGAAAGAGTCGAGAAACACCAAGTTTTAATACCCTTCCAAGGGTTATTCACCAAACAACAAACCCATAACCATCCAGCTAAAAACCATGGAGAACAACAAAGCATACCTGGCTCATGGAGACATTAAACGTATTAGCACTGTGGAACAATAATTTTTTTTAACTAGTAGCAAAATTGAAGAAGACTGCGATGCTCATGGCTAGACTAAAATCAATATTTACATATATGAGCTTGGCTTGAGGAAACAAAAAACAACTACCTGGTTCTTGTTAAATTCGTAAAGGAAAAGCGCAAACAATGTTGGTAGATCTTACCTCTAGTGCATAAATAGAGTTTTCACGGGGCTACCTTCGAGCCGAGGGTGGGCAGAGAGGAGCCAAACTGAAGAGGAAACAATTGAGCCAAGTTGTGAGGCATGGGTGGATGGTTGCCTAACCATCCTGTTTACCTATGGGTCTTCCGATCGAGAGGTTCAAGGAAGACAACGATGGACAAAGCTCGAAGATGGTTAGTGCGTTCAACCCATCCATCCAATTGGATAGATGGCCAAGAGTTCCAAATTTATGAGGGATCAATCATAAATTTCATTAACCCAAAATCCCATGCAAATTAGAACATGGCATCATCGTAAGGATTTACCAAATCCTTGTAAAAAATTGTAAATCATAAATACTAACCAATAAACCGTGTAGTCATATCAACCAAGATCAGAAGTACCAAGTAATGCATACATTAATTATGACCTTAATGTTTACATTGCATATGATGCTTAACAAAACGATTAATGAATAATGTGAAATATGTCCCTTTTCAGCTTGGGACTTATATAACATTTATATGGATTTATATAACATTTATATATTCTTAAACAATAATATAATTTAGTTATATATCTTTGTAGTAATAAATATCAATTAGTTTGAGCATGATTGAGTGTAGGTATGTGTATGGTAGTAGCGTAAAGATAGAAGTTTTTTTTTTTTAATGGTATGAGTAATAGTCGTGAGTGTAATTTATGTGTTATTTGGTTGGTTGCAATACAAGAAAAATAAATTTAATTAAAAATCAACAGATTTTTTTTTATAGAAAAGCATTTATCATTGCATGTAAACGTAGTCCTGCTACACAAATTTGAAAGAATATTTTTAATTAATTAATAAATTGAACCAAGTTATAACACAAGAATTTAATTCCAAAGCGATGGACGTGCCAGTGTCATTTACATGTGCAATTTCCCTCATATGAAGTGTGCATATTGACTTTAACCCATTTTCTTTCCTTTTTAGTAAATTTGAGAGAAATATCACATAATGCAAAGAATTATCCAACAAATCTAAATATATGAAATACTATTGAAAATCCAAAACATTTGATTTTTTTTTTTAATTTCATCTTTAAAATGAGATAGTGCAAGTTCTTACATCATTCCATACAAATAATTAAATAAATCTTATAATTTTGTGTCACTTATTGACCTAGTATCGTGATATACTTCATTAAAGGTAGTAATCGTTCCGTATAATTTAATTTGACGTATCATTAAAACTCAATGTAATTAACAAAAATTAATTATAAATAACAAAAATTTTCAAAAAAAGCTTTCACATATTTTACTCTATATATTGTATAGACGACTAAAAAATTCCCAACCAGTACAAAAGTCCCAATGCCTTTAGATAAGGCATTAATGCATAACTGAGAAGTGGATAGCAAGGACATGATGATAATGAGGAGAGGAGGTCTTTCACTTCAAATCTACCATGATTGTTGTTTTTATTAATTTTTTTTGGATTTACAAATAAATTCAGAACTGTAACCGTAATAAATTTTCAAATTCATTTAAAAACTAATAAAATTTAAATATTTAATAAAAAAACATTTTTAACTATTTATTTTTCAAATAAATAAGGATTTGAGGAAAAATATAATGTCATGCAATTATAATAATATAAAATCTATTACAAATTAATAAATTATTTCAATAAAAAAAAAGTATAGTGTAGTGTGTCTTTAACACAAAATATAATGTCAAGCAATTGTAATAATATAAAATCTACTACAAATTAATAAAGTATATCAATAAACAGTATAGTACAGTGTGTCTTTATCTAAGTATATCTTTTGGAAATCTATGTATATATTTGTTAATTTTTTATTCAATATTTTTAAATTTATGATATTGAATTTTAGAATTTATATGATTTGTTTTATTTTTAAGTATTCAATTAATTTATACACTTAGAAAAAAAGAAAAAATATAATAATAGAAAGGAAAATGTTTAGTAATTAAAGTAAAACCAATGAAATTATGTATGAAGAATTTTTATATCTAAAACAAAATAGATTTATATTTGTAATCCATATAGTGTACGAGATCCTTAACAATAAGAGGTGTACCTTGAAAATTATTTGCTTCATAAACCTTCAAAATAACATTACAAGTAAACAAAGTTCTTTTCTTTCCTATGGAGGAAAAGAAATATTACTCATGGTTATTATTTCTCAAGCCTTTGTAATATAAACGTTAATATTTTCAATAATAGTTGTCATATATCTTTAAGTGAAAAATAAAAAATAAAAGCATAATGTTTAACACATAATTTACATTGGTTAACTTGTTATGATATATTTAGCTGCCTAACATACATACATTTATTTATATACATATATATATATATATATATATATATATTACTGATTATTTTGAATATACTTTGCTTGCACACATTTATCATATGTATAGTGCGGCTTGTGTTTAGTAACATAGTATTATATGGGGTTACAAATTTTATTACATTATATACACTTTAAACATAAATGTAAATTAATATGAGGTTAATTTTTTTCTTTGTTTTTCACACTTTATTAATCGATGTAGCCATACCACCACCTAGCTATCACCAGAATGAATGTGGTAAGTTCGAAGTTTCCAAACAATGCCTTTCGGCTCAGCACTTGGCATCGACCTCAATCCTCGAGCTTCTCTACAGCACAGACAGAAGGACTATTTATCTAAAATGAAAAGTTGCTTTGGGTTAGGTTTTGGTAACTATAAGAGAAATCGTCCACCAAACTCATTCATGATGTACCCACATTCTTGGGAGTTTGATCGGCTCACTTCAAATTTGTGCGGGGTGTCTCCCTTCCACCCTCCTTGGTTGATTCTATTCATTATGGTGCAAAAACAAAACATTACGGCTTCATTGCCAACACTCGGGTATGAGAATGAAACTCTTTTGCGAACAATTACATACTATTACATGGTCATTTACTTTCCGCCTGCGATTTTCATTGTTCTTTTGCTCGGTTCTTACCGAGAGCTGTTGACAGGTAAAGAAATTTAGTGTGGAAAATTTTCATGGTTTTGTAATAATTGTTTTAATTTTCTTGCAGTTTACTGACTTATCCTAGATGGTTCGGGTAGGAGCTGACCAGATGGACATCATAGAGTATGAGGTAAATATTTTATGTTTCTTTAAGATAAACCCTCCTATGGTTTTCCTTTTTCCAAATATACTTCTTAAAAACCAAAACATACCATCATTTATTTGTTGTAAAATACGGTACCCGCTGCCTCAAGGGTATGGCGACGTGCAAAGATACTATGACTCCCTTCTATCCCGGGTACTTGGGGTTGGATTTATTTACATTGTGTTAAATAGGCTGTTGACTCATTCCACAGACATACATAGGTAGAATGGCTTTCTAGTTCTAAAATTATGGGTAGCGATAGATGTTGTCTTGTATCACACTAATTAAATTATTGTTTGAAATGTAATTTCAGTTCTTATATTTGAGGGTTTTACATTTTTCTGTGTTGTAGTGTTTTAAAGGTTTCCTAAATTTAATATTTCGGTCGATTGTAGAATACTCCATCGGTTATATTTTGGAATTTGTTGCTACTCTAACTGAAACATTTTCTTGGCAAGAGTTTCATTTTATAGATCATGTATTATTGTTATGTGTTGTACATGTTGTCTGGATGTGGGTATTATTTTCCTATGTGTAATTTACAATTTCTGACTATAGTTTTCTACCAGTTGGTATTAGCATTTATTATGCAATAAACTTGTTTATTGTTTTTCACTCTTAAAGAAAACAGTATTACGGGGTTGTTTTCTTCCTAATAAATTTTAGTTAATTTTTAATAGGCATTAGTTTAATAGGATTGATATATGAACATTTATATATGCCTGGTATAAATTTATTCTTTTGAAGTTAATATATAGGGAGTGTTACCATACTAGGCCATTATAGTAGCTAATCCAGGAAACTAACCCATGCTGCCAAGTTCTGTCTGACCTTAATTTCCCTCAAAGGATTAAACAGCATTGTATTTGTTGTGGGCTCTACCAAAGAAAATTATTATTTGCATTATTTGTTTTCCTACAAATTATTATTTTTACTTATCCATTCACCCCTACATGATTACCATAGAAATGCATAAGGTAGTTAATTTAGTTTCTAAATTATCATAAGATTTCGGTTTATTTTAAAAGAGTTCGTAATAGTATTAACATAATCTTCCACTCAACGAATTCATTCTACCTCTGTTATTATAGACCCATTTACATGCTTTACTATCACATTTCCAATTAAAAAAAAGTAAAAAATACTTATTAGTACTTATATTGCACATAAAGTCTAGGGCATCTTGCGAGAAAACAATGCCTTATCATCCCAACTTACAGAGACGAGTTACATTTGTGTCTCTTTTCTGCTAGCACTTACTCACGGGGTGTTAGCAATAACTTCGAGATAGTTAGCTTCTATGATTATCTAATCCTCACTAAGCCTTAGTCTAAGCCTTATTGTTGCATGGATCTTTACGACATTTCGACATGAGTTTTCTAGATCATAACATTTCTTTTTCTCTTCTTCCTTTTATCCTCCGCATACCTCAAGTAAATATTACTATTTTGGTTTATAATTTTATTATTCTCAAGGATAGGTTATTGTCGGGGTAACTTCTGACATAACCGACTAACCACCACAAAATGTAAGGCACAATTAGGTATGTTTTCCTCAAATTTTTATCATAATTATTGCATTATTATAAACATGAATTCTTATTAAAAATAAAATCAATTATTCCTTCCTAATATATTTAAATTTTCTAGAAATGTCGGCATTGTGTTATGTCTTTTGATTGAAGTAACTTATTTATTTACAAATTTTCGAAGGGAATGTTATCTATTCACCCAAACCAAAAATCATCCCAATGTTTTCGCGATTACCGGAAAAGGCTTGGGTAAGCTCCTCATAATATTTTCATCTTCCCAAGTAGCCTCTGGCCTTCTAAAATGTTTGTACTACACTTTAACTTAGGTGACAACTAGCCTCACAAGAGTACTCTCTCCAATCAGAAGTATATTAGCAAGAACACGATTACGAGTTAGTCCTTCGGCCTCAACAACATACACAATATTAAAAAGCTAATATTAGATACTCATCATAATTTAAAAAAAAATGTACAAATATTGTTGTCTCATAGGTTACCTGTATATCATGCCAATTTATGATATGTTTAGGATCATATATATATATATATATATATATTTCTTTAGTATAGAAACATGAAAGATGATATGTACACGTATATGACTAGGTAAGGCAATCTAATAAGCTACTAGTCTAATCCAAGCCAAAATATGGAAAGGACATCAAAATTGGGGTGCTAGTTTAGCGCAACTTCCGCATTGTAAGAAGATTACTGCTTCTGGTTTTATAAGCATGTATGATATTGAACCTAGAATTTAATAACTAAGTTTCTTCTTTCTAGCGTGAGCCATTTATGATCTTTGTGACCTTCAAATTCATCCTTACTTTCTTCTATTAGTTATAATTTCTTTTAACATGTCGGGTCCCAACATTAGTTTGTCTTTAGGGCCTCCCCAATTTATGGGTGTCTTACATCTACCTCCATAAAATACTTCAAAGGGACTCATTTTTAGGGAGACATGATAACTTTTTTGTAAAAGGTTCTGAAATGTATATAATCCTCGCATTTAGACTGTTGTTTCATTGCATACATTATCAACGTATAATCAATTACTTGATTTACTTGCTCGGTATTCCAATATGTTTGAAGGTGATAGGATGTACTAAATTGCATTTGAATGCATAAAACTTTGAACAAATACTTCCAAAATGCTGACTTAAATTTTAAATCTCTATCTATAATTATGGCTTTTGGTATTCCGTGGAGTCTAAAGTTTTCCTTGATAAATATGTTAGCAATTTAAGCAATCTTAAAGGTAGACTGTATGAGAGAGTAAAATGAGCATGTTTTCTTAATTTATCTAAAACCACCATTATAGAGTCATTTTGTGTCTTGGTCTTTGGTAAACTAGTAGTAAAATAAATTGTAATCATTTTCCACTTCCATTCGAAATAGGCAATGGGTGAAACGAGGGCGAGTTGGATGTTGGTATCGGTCTTCACCTTGTTGATATTATAAACAACAAGCCAAGTAATAATCCACTTCCTTCTTCATTATGGGCCATAAGTATTCTTGTTTTAATGCACTAATTAATTTTTGGTAATTGTGGTGAGCCACATAAGTGCTTCTATGGTACTCATAAATAATTCCCTAATTGACACTTTTTTGGTTGGGAACATACATTATGTCTCAGTAGATTAGTATATTTTCTTCATTTACCTAGAATGTTGATCGCTGTTCATTTTTGTTCATAATTTGAGTTAACTTCCCATAAAAGGCGATATTTGAGATTTAGTCAAGAATCTTATTTAATTTTTATGAATAAATGTCATCTTTGCTAAAGGAAAGTTCATAAACAAAATTTAATTTTATGACTAGAGGCACCTTTGCTACTTTCTGATTCTCTTTTCCTTTTAAATGTTTAATTTCATCAGTTAACAGGAAGGAAACCAACGGGCACCGCTTAGCTTGTTCAAATTAGGCTTCTTAAAATAGTTAGCTAAACTATGGTGATGTGTCATTAGCTAAAATTTCTTCCCTAATAGATAATATCATCCAATAATAGTGCATGTATCACCCATTTTTTTTGCTCTAAGTCATAGGATAATTGTTTTTTCTCATGTTATTTTAGTTTTTTCATTTTATAGGCTACTAGCTCTACCTTCTTGCATTAATACTACCGCTACGCCTTCCTTACAATATAAATTCTAAAGACATTATATTCCTTGTATTCGCAATAATTAGAATAGGACCAGTTGTAAGCAGCCATTTTAATCGGTCAAACTGTTTTGATACTCATATTTCCACTTGAAGGTATGACCTTTCTTTTGTAAGGAGGTAATAATGTACACTACTATGGAGAATCCTTCGGAAAATCTCCTATAATATCTAAAAAATCCCATAAACTATATTATGTCAGTTACATTTTTTGGAATTGGCCATTCCGTTATAGTTTTTATTTCTCGGGGGTCTAACACTACCATCTTTTTTATATGACATGTACCTAAATACGCTGTATTTTTCCTTAAAAAATCACATACGTTGTATTTGGCATAGAATTGATGTTCCCTTAAGGAGTGTAAACAATATGAAAATGATCCTTATGCTCTTCCATGTTTCGATAATATACACGGTATGTCATCAATAAAAATAAATATAAAGTTATCCAAATATCGATCAAATCAATTATTCATAAGACACATAAAAGTGGCTAGGGAGTTAGTGAGCCCAAAGGGAATGATGAAAAATTCATAATTCCCATAGTGAGTCTTAAAGGATGTTTTGAATATATCTTCTTATTTTATTCGTATTTGGTGGTAACTTGGTCGAAGGTCAATATTAGAGAATATTGCCAGCCCTTTTTACTTGATCAAACATGCTTTATCATCAATACGAGGTAAGGCGTACTTGTTCTTGAATATCAACTCATTTAAATGTCGGTAGTAAATAAAATGGAAGATACCATCCTTATTTTTCGGAAAAAGTGTAGGGGCTCTCTCAGGTGACACACTTAGGAGAATGTAATTTTTATCTAATAATTCTTGTAAATTCATTTTAAGTTTTGTTAATTATAGAACACTCATACGGTAAGGTGCTTAAGACCTTTGGAGAATCTCTAGGAATTAATTCAATGGTAAAATATATATCTCATTTTGTATGAAATGCAAGAATATATTGAAGGAAAAACATCTCAGGAAAATTTTTGCACAAAAAAGTGGATTTTCTAAGGTGAAACCTTATATTTTTCAATTTTTGTATCCTACTTTCACAATGTAAATACGCCACCCTTTAGAATACATTTTTTCAGGCGAGAGACTATTACCAATATTAATTCCGGGGGTCTTTTCACTCCTTGAATCTACTATATCATTCGTTTTCATCTATTAATCAATAGTTTTATCTTTACAATTAATGAGATATTTAATGGATTTCTAGAGAATCCATACCTATAAGAGCTATTATAAAATCCTAGTAGAAATTTTTTACGTACGATATAATTAGTCGGCTTTCTAGTCCCAAGGATGAGTTTGTAACCTTAGAGAGCACCCTCCTTTTGTACTTGTGGTTAGCTTCATATCCATGAATTTTTTAAAATTTTACCATCTGCAAACAACATTTTTCTTGCTTGGGGCTTATATAACTCAAGCTAGCTCCTAGATAAATTGAAATAGACACGGTTGCCCATAAATATTACCTTCAAATTATAACATTGTTGTTTGGTATTTATCACGATGTTATATAGCGGCCACTAATTACAGGTAATCTCCTTGCCACTTATCCTATGGTTGATGCTTCCTGAATCTATCCTACATTCTTTGTTCAATTGTGGTAGATATAATTTTTAACATTGTGTGGTCTTGTGTTGAGATTCAACAAGATGATGAGCTTAGTGAAAAATGTGCACTTTAGGAAAGTGGTCGCGAGCTATTTTTAGGTGTATGTATATTTTTATACATGGTGAGCATATTATATAAGTTTCGGGATGTTATTTGTAGATGGTTGGTCAAATGTGGAAAATAGATGAAATTATATTTTTAGAATATTGGGTGAAATATATATATATATATATATATATATATATATATATATATATATATATATATATATATATATATATATATATATATATATATATATATATCGTCGACCTAAAAATAGGTGCATGTCGATTATTATTAACCCTTAATAATAATACGACAATAAACATCAACTTATTCTCTTGGAGCACTTTATTTCGGTGAACAAATTTGGCAAATCGGTGGGGTACACGGAAGAATTCACCAATTCCTAGGGTTTATTGGTGGCTCATGCATGGAGGACTCAATTAGGGCGGTGGAAAAGTTATGACGAGTTGAAGGAGTAGTTTATGGAGTTTTTATTCATTTTAACTCAATTAAGTGAGTTAAACTCGGTTAGACTAGTTGTATCTATTCTAAACTGAAGATACACTAGTCGGAGTTAAGTGAATTAATTAGTTAATTAATTCACAACTAATAGCTCACTAAAAACTGAACAAAAACATGAGTTAACTATAGTGCATGTTAGTTCTAGTGGATACCCAGTGGAGAGATAGGTGAAAGGGGGATATGGACTATTTGTTGTGACTATAGTGATGCATTCAATGCATATGACACACATTGGAGTTGCCAATAAGAGTTGTGTAGTCAAGGCAATGCGGTTCGAATTAATTCAGGGTCTTCTTCGGCGGGGATTGCACGGTGGAGGCGGGCTATCACGAGGCAAGAAATTGGTGCATGGAAGTGCAAATTTCTGCATGACAGTGTGTAATGGATCTACATTATACTGACATCTTGATGTACTAAGATTTGTATGAGATTATTACATGATTCCATTGATATAAATAATATATTATATTTTTCGTTTTTAGCTTTAAGCTTTCCCATTAAACAATTTTGTTATGTGCGATTTAATTTATTCACATGTGTTTGCAATTGATTTTTAAATTTTTGCAAGTTTAACAGTGGAAGGATTTTGTATTTAGCAAGAAGATAAATATTGTTAGATTAAGAGGATATGGTAATACATCATTATTAATAAATTTTTACATGGTATCAGAGCAATGTTGATCACTGGAGATTTCATTTGTGAATAAGTGTTTAGTTTTGTCTTTGGTGGACAATTCGAATTTCTTTGCGAAATTTCTTGGTACGACAGTTGAGTATTCATATTTCTATGGGTTGCAATTAGATTATGACCTTGAGAGTAGCTCGAATTACATAGCCTGGAAGGATAGGATGGAGGTGGTGCTTGAAGATAATGGGCTAAAGGAGTTCATCGATAGCGATCTTCCTAAGCCTGCTTCTAGCGATGATAAAGGACTTGATGTAGAGAAAAAGAAGGTAGCAAAGACAAGAATAATTTTGTTGGAGGGTATGAAGGACCATGTTGTGTCAAGACTTCATGGGAAAGCCACTCCATTTTCAATGTGGAAGGCTTCGACAGATCTTTTCCAAAGTAGCAGCGACCAAATGAATTTGGCGCTGAAATATAAGCTCAGAAAAATAAGAATGGAGAAGGGCAACAATATTCAAAAATATCTCATGAAGTTTTTCCATTGTAGGGATGAGCGCGAGTGTGGGGATTATTGTTCATGATTATGACTTGGTGACTTGGCTCTGCTGGGCTTCTAAAGAGTTGGCATAGCTACCAAGACTCTGTCAATGGAGAGGAGAAACTGCCAGGTTGGGAGCGACTTTGGTTGGATCTTGTGCAGGAGGAGATAAGACGAAGTACCAGGGATGGCTCTTCATCGAAGAATTGATGATGAAGAGAATTGCACTTTGGTTGCCAAATCAAGGAAAGGACAGGGGAAGAAATCTCGTCCAAAATCCGAGGCTAAAGGCAAGAAGATGGATTTCTCCAAAGTGAAGTGTTTTCACTATCACGAACATGGGCATCTTGCCACTAAATGCCCATAAAAAAAGATGAAAAAGAAGGTTGTTGGAGCTACAGCCGGAGAGGGCTTAGCCTTGCAATTTGAACTTGATTTATCTTTGATCACATGCTTGGTTTCAAGCTCAATAGGATTGGTTTGGTATCTTGATAGTGGTGTGTCTTTCCATATGATGGGAGACAAGGAATTGATTTGACGACTTGGAGGAGAAGGATCTCAAAATACATATAGAGATAGGCGACGATGGCGGATACGGTGTGACCAGCATTGGAACCATTACCTTTGAGAATGGCGACTATTTATGTTGATGAATGTTATGCATGCCCCGGGTACGAATAATAACTTGGTCTCGGTCGCAATGTTGGAAGACGGAGGTTATGACGTTTTTTTTAGCGAGGGAAAAGCTTTCTTGTGACATAAAACAATGGGTCAAACCAAGGATAACAGTTCGAGTTAATAATCTCTACAAGGCTGGAGGTAGATGGCTATGCTACAATGATGGGAAAAGAAGAAGAAGTGGTGAGCCGGGATGAGGTCGGAATTATGGCACGAGGTGATTGGGCCATCTTCAACATGGCGCCTTGAATATTTTGTAGTAGATTTATCTGGACTTCCCAAAGGGCACTCTTGCACAGTTAGATCAGTGCGAGGGATGTAGTATGGGTAAGTTTGTGAAGACCACCTTTCATGAGAAGGAGAATCGTGCTTTGGTGATCCTGGAGAGAATTCACAAAGACGTGTGTGGACCTTTCTTAGTTGCTTCAACAACAAAACACAGGTATTATGTTATATTTTTTGATGAATATTCTCATATATGTTGGATATTCTTCATGCAGAAGAAGAGTGAAACATTCTCAAAGTTTTGTGAGTTTAAATCATTGGTGGAGGAGTCGGGGAAGCAAGTGAAGGCTCTATGGAGCGATAATGGTGGTGAATATATCTCAAACGAATTCAAAGACTTCTGTAGAAAAGAAGGAATTCAAAGAGAACTCATAGCACCTCATAACCCACAGCAGAATGGGGTTGCAGAGAGGAATAAAAAAATGATCATAGGTGCTACGGGATCTATGCTACATGACCAGGGCCTATTGATGCACTTGTGGGCAAAAGCATGCAACCTTGCGAGTTTATGTGGTCTTTTTGTCCTCTAGAGTACTTGGCATGAGTGCACGAAGAATATTTCTTGGTAAGCTTGATATTTCTCTTGAAGATTTTGGCTCATTTTTTTACATTCATGTGACAAAAGGATGCCGGGAAGAATCTAGAGGCGACTTCAGAATTTGGGATATTTGTGGGGTACACGGAAACACCCCAAAATTATCGTGTGTATTTTTCAAACAGTCGAATGACTATGGTGTGACGGGATATAAAATTCAATGAGGTGAAAGCCATGAAGTTGTCGCTTGAGAGGGAGCTACACTTGCATGCAGAGGAGGAACTTCTTGTTCCAAAATATGAGCCTATAGATGTGGATCAGCCACAGGAGGAGATTCATGGAGTGGAGGAGTCCACTCATGCAGAACCAAACATCGAATAGGAATAGTACCCACGAAGCTAAGAGAGCTGAAGCTTTATGTGACGAGAGAATGTAGGAGTCCCTACATTACGGTGCGACAGAGACGATCACACAGGCGATTTACTTGATACATGGCTCTTATGAGAAAGTGTATCGTGACAGAGCCATATTATTTTTAAGAAGTAGTGCAGGAGCCCACATGGGTATATGCGATGGTGGAGGAGTATGACTCCATTGTTAGAAAAAATGCTTGGCAGATTGTTCCAAGGCTTGTGTGTACATTAGTGGTAGATTCAAAGTGGATCTACAAGGTCAAGCAAGTTGTTGATGGGAGCGTTGAGAAGTATAAGGCAATATTTGTTTCCCAAGGCTTCTCACAGATCGAGGGGATTGATTATGAAGAAAAATTTGCACCTGTCGCACGGTATTGTTCCATAATGACCATCCTTGCTCTCTCAGGGCAGATGGGTTGGCACATTTATCAGATGGATGTGAAGACTACGTTCCTTAATGGGATCATTGAGGATGAGGTATACATTGAGCAGAATGAAGGATTTTAGATCTTCAGAAGTGAGTCTCATGTGTGCAGACTCAAAATAGTGTTGTATGGGTTGAAGAAAACACTACGTGCTTGGTACACAGGGATCGATAGCTATTTCACTTGACTTAGCTTCACCAAGAGTGAAATGAGATGTGAACACTTGTACCAGGTGGTGGAGGGTAAGCTTTTAATCATTTTCATATGTTGATGATTTAATACTAACGCATTATCGACGTTTGATACACTCATGCAAGGTATATCTTGAAAAGGAGTTCGAGATGAAGGATTTTGGGATCCTTCATTATTCCCTTGGATTGGAAATATGAAAGCGAGAAGGTGAACTGTTTGTGTCTCAAGGAAAGTATGCTTAGGTGATACTTGGTAAGTTTCACATGGAGGACTACAAGCCCATTGATACTCCTCTTCTAGGAAATTGGAGGAAAGAGGATTCTACATCGGCAGAGGTAGTGGATGCCACTGTTTATCGACAGTTGGTGGGTTTGCTCATCTTCCCAGTGAACCAACTTTCACAAGCAATGCATTAAGCCTACCAAGCTCTTTTGGAAGGGCGACGAAGCATGTCCCTAAGGTATCTCAAGGGGACATATGAGTATGGCTTATGGTATAGACGGATAGATGAGGTGAAGTTGCATGGCTTCACGGATGCGGACAGAGGCGGGTAGCTCAATGAACGGAAAGAGCACATCGGGGAGGGTTTTCGGTATCGGATCTATGATTTCTTGAGTACGGCAAGAAACAAAGATCCATGGCACTTAGTTTAATAGAAGCGAATACATGGCGACGAGTCAAGGCACATGTGGGCTATCTCGATGAGAAGATCTGAGTCGGTTGTTTGGTTCATTTGAATCCCTACAGTGATACATTGTGATAATCATATTTGCATTAAACTCTATATTAATCCTATGTTTCATGATACATATAAACATATTGATATCCGGTATCATCATATCAGAGATTGTGAGAAGTGGAAGATCATGTTGCTTTAGTACATTCCTATGGAAGATCAGGATGCAGATATTCCGATGAAGGCGCTCGACAGGAGAAAATTCGAATACCATAGAGGCAAGATCAGGTTGAAGGATAATCCATATCTTGTTGAGAGGGAGTGTTGAGATTCAACAAGATGATGAGCTTACTGAAAAGTAAGCACCTTCACTAAGTGGGGCCCGCCAGGCTATTTTTAGGTGTATGTCTATCTTTACACATGGTGAGCATATTCTATAAGTTGCAAGATGATATTTGTAGATGGTTGGTAAAATGTGGAAAATATATGAAATTCTATTTTTAAAATATTGGGTGAAGTCTATTTATAGATCGTCGATATAAAAATATGTGCATATCGATTATTATTAAACCTTAATAATAATCCAACAATAAACATCAACTTATTCTCTTGGAGCAATTTATTTCAAATAACAGATTTGGAAAATCAGTGGGTTGAAGGAATTACGCAATTCCTATGGTTTATTGGTGGCTCATGCATGGAGGACTCAGTTAGACCTGAAGTGGAAAAGTTATGATAGAGTTGGAAGAGTAGTTTATGGAGTTGTTATTCAGTTTAACTCAGTTAAGTGAGTTAAACTTAGTTGAGATAGTTTTATCTAGTCTAACTAAAAGATACAGTAGTGAGAGTTAACTGAATTAATTAGTTAATTAATTCACAACTGATAACTCACTAACAATTGAATAAAAACAACATTTAACTAAAGTTCATGTCAATTCCAGTGGAGACCCAGTGGAGAGATAGGTGAAAGGGTGAGATGGACTATCTATTGTGACTATAGTGATGCATTCAATGCATCTGATACACATTGGAGTTTCCAATGAGGATTGCATAGTCAAGGAAAGGCCAAATTGAATTCATTTAGGGTTCTTCTTTAGCAGAGTTTGTGCAATGGAGGCAGGCTGTCAGGAGGAAATAAATTGGTGCATGGAAGTGTAAATTTCTATGTGACAGTGTGTAATGAATCTACATTGTACTGAGAGGTTGATGTACTAATATTTGTATGAGATTATTACATCATTCCATTGATATACATAATATATGATAGTTGGGGTTTCTAGCTTTAAGCTTTCGTATTAAACAACTTTATTATGTGCGATTCAATTTATTCACATGTGTTTGCAATTGAGTTTTAAATTTTCGCTAGTTTAACAGTGGAAGGATTCCATATTTAGAAAGAATATAAATATTTTTAGATCGGGGGAGGATCCGTGTACATCGGTATTAATATACATCCACCACATCCTCAACATTGTACAGGATGTCTAGTAGTTGTTGGGTGTGGATCATGATTATCTTCCTTATTAGATCTATCACCGTGTTGGACGCTTGTTCTTAGCGAGGCAGCAACACCGCCCATTGTTTGATCACCATTACGAGGGTCTAGCGGGGGGTGACGATGATCGTTTGGAACCCCCCCCCCCCCCCCCCGGGTGATTTTTGGGGAAACACCCCCGAAGCTATAAACATATCTAAATTTTCCTTCTAAAATATTTCAATTTCATAGTCAATATGGGTCGTTCATTAGGCTGATGATCTAACGGTAGAAGTGATGTTTAATTTAGGTTTTTTTTTCCTTAGAAGGAAACCCCTCTGTTATATGGGGGTATTGTAATTTTTTGTGTGTATAGTGTGTATACTTGGAGGGAGAAATACCAAGGGAATCATGTGAGAAAGTAGAGGATATTACAACGGATCTTGTGTAAGTTGTGTCTCTTCATTTTGCTGGATAATATAAAAGAAGCAATGGTTGTCTCTGTGGATGTAGCCCAAGTTGGGTGAACCACATATATTTATGTCTCTCTTGTTCTATATTTTATTCATGTGTTTTTTTTTTCTGCATATTTTATGTGTTCAATTTCTGTGTAATATATAATTTTCTAAGAGTTGCTAGTTCCACTTTAATTTTATTATACTTTTCATAGGCCTTTAATTCATTCTGATCTAAACCTCTTTTGGTTCTTACTAGTATTTTGGTTCTGTTGCTAATTTTTGTAGGTTCCTTTAACATCTTAGGAGTTATTTCCCTTAGCTCCTAATGGCTTGATTCTTTTCTTTTCGGTCCATATTTTCCCCCATCATTTTTCTTTAAACAACGATAACATATACGTGCCTTCCTCATGACTTCATCCATGGTTTACGGAATATCAAATTATATATGGTACTTCATGAACGTAGGTAAATTTTTAATAAATCATTGAACCTTTGCCTTTTTCTTGTGTACATAAGGATCGTATACGTAAACGGGGATGTGAATTTGTTTATGAATTCTTCCATGGTCACTTAGCCTAACTAAATATTGTGAAATCTCTTCACTTTTTCATCATAAAATATTTTGATTCTCTACTTGTCTTTCAAATGTTTCTAAAATTTTTACTGAAGTCACATTTTGCTCATTGGTTCCACATATTCTTTTAACTTCATCCCACCATAAAGTGGATTTTACTTACAGCTTGGTAGATCACCAATTGATCCTTTAAATTATGATCATATGCCTTGTACAAATGGGCTGCCATTTTCTTGCGGTAAGCCAGGCTTCAACATCCTCTCAGCTATGATCAACCTATTTGAGGCTTTTACCACTGCAATTCACCTTCACAATTCATATTCTATCTCTTATTCCTTTTATGATCAGATATTTTTTTTTATTCCTCTTCTTTCCTCTCTTGATCATATTCTAGTCTTTGTATTTTCACCCTTGCTCTTGATTGGCAATAGGATTCTTTGGCTCTAGGTTGAATGGGTTGTCGATGGTTTTGTTTATCATACAAGGTTTTTTCATAATTTTTCTTTGTTCATCCCTCAACATACTTTCATTTTGGCTCTTAATATGTCCATTCCATTCTTCATCTCTTGGACGGTCTCCAAAATAACAAAATTGGTGGTTCTTGATTCTTCTCCCAACCGCACCCACATTTACGAATTATTTTCGAAAATAGGGGTTGAACCTTTCCATGCGGGTTTCACTGCGTGGAAATCATGATGTTCTCACATAGTCTCTCTCTCTCTCTATGTGGCAGAAAATGCAATGTTTGTTAATATTTTTCAACCCAGAGGCCACAAATTTAAAACTATGGCCTGCGATACCACCTATCATATATCCCTAGACATATCCCTAAGTAAAAATAAAAAAAATAAAAAATAAATTCTTAACACATAACTTGCATTGGTTAACTTGCTATGAAAAGTTGACTACCTAACATAATACCTTTGTTTATTTCTATAAACATATATGTATTACAAATTAACCATTTTTAATATATCTGTAACACCATTTCTCATATGTATGGTTGTTACTTGTGTTTAATAACATAGTGTTTTATGTGATTGCCAACATTGTTACATTGTATAGAAATAAATGTAATTAGTATGAGGTTATATCATTGATTCTTGGTTATTCACACACTTCTAGTGATCTATAAACCTATACATACCCAAAACTTGTTCTCTTCAAATTAATGAGGTAGATTTGGGTATTTTCTAAATTCTTGGTCTTAGAAGCAACACCTAGCATCGACCTTGAACCTAGGACTTTATCTGAGGCTCATATAAGGACTCATTATCTACAATGGAGATTGATTTGGGTTAGGCTTTGGTAACTTCCAAGAAAAACCATCTGCCTAACTCATTTTTTTTTTCACAATGAGGTTTTGATGTCGGCTCCTCAAAATTTGTCACAAAGTGTCTCCATTTTCCCTCCTTGGTTGTTGCTATCCATTTTGGTTCCAACACAAAGAGCATTACACCCATCTCCAACTCACAAGTTTGATAATGAAATGCTTTTGTAGAACAGTTATGCTACTACATGTCCATTTTACTTTCACCTATGTGGTTTTCATTATTCGGTCCCTCATTTCTTACCGAACCACCGATCGGTTAAGGAATTAAGACGTGGAAAATTTTCGCCAGTTTCATGGTGTTTAACTCACTTACATTTGCACGAACCATTTCTGAACGGGCGTGGACTCCGGTTAGAAGTGGTGAAAAAACATATAGTGTACATGTAAATTTTTTATGTTTCTAAGATAAACCTTCTTTTGTTTTAACTTTCCATTCTACTTCTTAAAAAAATGACAATGATCTATTTTTGTTGATTGTACCCGCCTACAAAACCTAGTTATGTATCCAAGAATTCCTACGACTCTCCCTACTAGACCGTACTTAGGGTTAGCTTATTTCCATTGTATTCAATAAACTATTTTTTGTTCAGTTGTCATAGGCCTAAACCACTTTCCGGTTCTAGATTGTGGGTAGCGAGAGATGTTGTCTTATATCACTAATTAAATTATGTTTGAAAGATAATTTAGATTTATTTTATTTGTTGAGGTTTTATAGTTCCTTGGGACTACGGAATTTTAAGGGTTATACTGATTAATATTTCGGTCCATTGTAAGAATAATACTCAATTAGTTATATTTTGGGCCCAATTTCTCTTGTAACCCCAATGTTTGTCCTTCTCGATTTTTTTTTAATAGATCATGCTCACTTATTTACGTATTGTACACGTTGTATGATTCTCTCAATTTTATTTTCCTATGTGTAACTTAGAATTTCATGACTATTGTTATTATAAGTTCGTATTGTGATTTTATTCCATCCAAGAAACTCGTTTATTATTTTGGAACATCGTGGTATTCTGGGGTTGTTTTCTTTCTAATAAACTTTAGTTAATTTTGGAAATATTGGTTCACTGGTTATTCTATAAAAAATTCTATATTCTTACTATTATAATTCATTGTACTGGAGGTTAATAGCCAAGGATTGTTCCCCTGCTAGGCCATTACCGTGCGTATGCCAAGAAACTAACTCTAGCTCAATGAGTTTATACGACATTAATTCCCTTTAAGGTTCTCAGCATTGTATTATTAATACCTAACTTTACAGAATAAAATTGTTCTTTGAATATTCGTTCTCCTACAGATTTTTTTATTAATTATCTATTCAATCTTATATCATTAGCACACAAAAATACACAGACTAGTTATTTTAATTTCTAATACACATACTAGTTAATTTAGTGCTTCATCCTCCCAACCAAGAGACCAGTGCCCAATATGTTACCAATTGTGTTGTGCTTACATTAAGGGTGTTATCAATAACTATGCATAGTTAGCTTCTACGAAAAAAATAAAATTAGATTACATCATCATGTTTTAGACGGAATATATATATATATATATATATATATTCATCTCATATTCTCAACTTATCTCCCTATGGGTTTAGTCAAATTTCAAGCAGGAAAACTCTTTGGATGCATAATTTGATTCCTCATCCAAGGAGTATCCATTTAACATAACTTCAATCGACCCCGCTACACGAAAAATTATAAATGCATGAAAAATCTGATTGCAAGCACATTTTTTCATGTATTTAACACGTTTCTTATAGAAAGGTCCATCGAATGTATGCAACATGGGTACTCCTTGGATGAGGAATTAATTTTTTCATACAACGAGCTCTCCCGCTCCAAATTTGAGTAAAACCTTAGGGAGATAACTTGAAAATACAAGTTGAAAAAATAGTTTTATTATTTTATTATTTTTTAATATTTTACCTTTTTACCTCAAAAATGGTGAATCATCCCCCATGGTTGACATCATCATCTTGAATGCTATTGGATTTTATAAATTTTATTTGGGTTGTACATTTTGTTTAGGAGGCCTATTTTAGACCTCCAAAGTTCTCTAATGAATAAATGAGTACTTGCCATAATAGGTATGGTATTCATAATCATGTAAATGAGTACTTGGAATAATAGGTATGGTATTCATAATCATGTAATTTAACACTTCTGAGCTTATCCACATTTTTAAAAATAATTATGCCTGTAATTTCACTAACACACCTCCTTCACCTCGCGGACCGCCTCTCTGCCATAACCTGTTTCGATTTAAAGGGGCGGAACTGCCTGAACCTATTAAACTTTGAAGGGACAAATAATCGACTTTATTTTGTGTATAAAAGTATATGATCGAGCATAGGAGAAAGCATAGTCCGGATGCACTGTCCCGGGTAGTTTTAACATAGTTGCGGCTACATGATTAGTTGTTTGATGCTATATAAATTCATGTCTCAATAATTGGAGGTTTGTGTTTTCCTCATAACTTAGGAAACCACAATAGTTAGGAGGAGGACATAACTATTTTAGAGACAAGACAAGGTATATAATAAAATAATTATAATAAATAGAAACCCATAATTCATTATAATTATAATAAATAGAAAATATTCTCCCATAATAAATAATTATAATAAATAGAAACTATTATCCCATAATTCATAACAAACTTGCGATAATAACCTGTTGTTAACTTAAGAAATCCTCGCAAATGCTTTAAGTTTGTGGGGATTTTTATTCCTTAATGGATTTTATTTTGTTAGGGTCTACCTTAACACCCTCGTGAGATACAATATGACCCAATAATTTAGATTAAATTATTAATTATAATTATTTTTATGATTGATTGTAAAAATTAATTATAATAATCCCACTTTTTTTTTACGTTGTATAAATTCATGTCTCAATAACAAGCACATACGTGCTTGTTTTCACATCCTTTCCTGCGGTATCGGAAGCGAGTTGAGATCATAAACAATAAGTTATTGAATGAGTGTGATGTAGTGTTGTGGGAACTTGTAGTGGTGCATTGTCTATTATTTTAATTGAGAAGAATATTATGTTGTGATCATTGAAGAATATAAGGTGTTTCGGAGGTCGTGGGAGATACCCTTATGAAAATAGTGAAAACACCCAAGGAAACCATGGTGGGAAAACATTATTTGACTTTTTTTATTAATTTTTCATGTTCATGATACTATTTTTATCCCATTATAGCTCATTTTTCTCCATCTGTTACAAATTTCATAGTTGGTTTCTTCTGTAAAAATTATGGGAATCGTGTCTGTTGCAAGAAGGTGAAATTTTTGTATACAAGGAGTTGAGCGCAGCATAGTAGCCAGTGCGAGTTGTGTTTTTCTGCGCGCTTTCAACAACTTTGACAACATCTAGAAAGTAGATGTTGATAATTCGAGTCTTGTGTGGATTGTAAGCTCTCATGAACCCATTTCATTCAAACCACACACATAACAAAATCCCAACAAGAAAGATCACGAGAAAGATCGTGCTGGTGTCGGTTCTGATGAAAGCGTGGGCCCAAAAAATATAATGAGGGGTAGTTTAAACGAAGGGGAAGTGAAATATACTGCTTGTGAAGTACTTCGATCTTGGGACCAAACTCATTAACTACTCCTATGACATACAAAAGAGTGAAATCGTAACACTTCAAGGCGATCATCTCTATCAAGTTTTGGTTTTGGTCTACCCGATTATCTTGTGGATGTGAATTCTAGAATCACTGGGATTCGTAATAAGCATCTAGATACGAGAGGTTATATTGCATGCCGAATCCATCGAATTAGTGCCTAATTTTTGAATCTATTCCTTGGTGTGTAGGCCCCTGCATAGGACGGTGCTTGATATAGAGCTTGATGTTCTTTTTAAACAAATTGCCACCAAATATGGTGAGAGAGGAAGAGATTCAAATTGATGTTGAAACAACGAGAGACAAGAAACGACAAAAGCATTTTTGAGAAGCTCGTTCATGGTTGACTATTTGTTAACATCCACATGGACTCATGTTTGAAGGTAGTGGTAGCGGCACAAGTCAAAAGATTGAAGGGTTTTTTTTATTCAAAAAAACAAAATGGTTTTTGAAAGGTGAAGAGATATTTTGTGAGCTTATACATATGTGTGTCAAGGAATTTATGATGTTTATTTTTTAATAGGGATTGATCAGATCTATTTTAGGCTCGTTTATGAAAACAATTTTTTTAATGGTAGGATATTATAAAGTGGGTTTATAACAACAAAAATGGTTTGATTGGAAATAAATTTTGATTAGAAACAAAGTTAGATTAGAAAGAAAGTTCTAGGTTTTGCAAAAAAATGTTTTTCTACAAAATATATTGTTGTTTTCTCAAGCATGGCATGGTTTTTTTGAGTGAATATTGTGATGGGGGCGCATATTAAAGATCATATTTTTTTCAAGGGCAATAAGAAAGATAGCTTTATGAAGTTAGGGAAACAACTATAATACAAAGGAAATATATTAGTCATGGGTCACAAAAGACAACTAAAGTGGATTAATAAAATGAATCGAAAAGGAAAGGAAAAGATCGCTACGATTCATCTTTGGAGGGCGATGAACCTAGAATTGTAGCAGAAGATGTAGAAGAGATTGAAGGTGAATGGTGTAGCTTTGATCTGTTTCCACTGCCTATGTTTACTGGTAAATATTATGATTTTTGGGTTAGCCAAATGCTATCTTGTCTTCAAACTAAATATTTAATTGAGTATCACTCTAATAACACATATGATGAAGTATGTGATTCTTTAGCATTGGATTTTATCATACAAGTATTGGGTGAGATGCTTTTTTGTAAGGTACCAAAATCTAAAAATTCCAAGGAAGCATGGAAGATCCTAGAAGTAGAATTTGGTGCAAGGGGGAGTAATCAAGTCAAAGATCGTAGTATCGTACAGCATTGTAGTAGTGCTTCAAGATGCATACGTAGCAACATGTTTACGAGAAAGATGAAATTTGATCACAATGTTGATGGTGTGTTACTAGCAAAAGCTGATTTTGGCATAGATAATGTTTCTAATGGAGCAATAATTGATTTAGTGGATCCAACAATTGAAATTTTTGGTGTTAACTTTGATGAAGAAAAATTAACTAGTGATGAGTGGTTGAAAATGATGCAACAATAAAATATCATTGATGCATTGCTATTCGGTAGCTAAAAAACCCACTTATTTCTGGAAACCAAGTCGAAGAAAAATTGTTTACAAAAGAAGAGGTGGAGAATCAATATTATAAGGCATCGCGAGAGTCAAAGAAGGAACAAAAAAATAAAGGTCTCATTCCATAGCGGAATGAACATAACCAATATGGTTCTAAATATTTTTTTCATATAAAATTAACATTGATTTTCTGTGTGCATATGTTAGAAGCAACCCAGATGAAAGAACAAAATTTGAAGAATAATTAAAGTTCATTGAAACATGGCTTGAAACACCATGTGTTGATGATGTCTGCATAGAATTTGCAGCAATAAATGTTGAAGACAACATGAACGAAGTTAAAAATGAAAATGTCAATGAAATTTTCATGTATTGGAGTCTAAAGAGATAAAATTCTATTATGAACTTATGTTGCAATGAATTTATAATCAACCAGTTGATGAAAAATAACAAGCTATAAAATTTTATATGTGGTAGTTGTCCAGTTACAAACATGTTTCTAAAGAGGAAAAGACATCCATGAACACCTAAAATAATTTTCTATGTTCTTTTGATAGACCAAAATTTAACAATGGAAGAGCTGCAACAAATCAAGCGAAATTTAGAACCTACACGAAAGATGGAGCCATTCGGAGGATAGAAGATTTGGAATAAAAGGAAAAATAAATCTATTAAAGAGTTGATTTCAAAGTTTTTAATTCATTGTAAGCATCTTAGACTTAGGCTAGTATCCTGTTTATTTTATGTTAATTCATGGTTAATTTGGTCGTAATTAAGGAGTGTTAAAAAAATTTACCCCTTTCATTTGTACAACACCATAGCCTTGACTCTGCACCACCTCACCCAGCCATAACATGTTCATATTTAAAGGGTCACCACTACCTTAACCTATTAATAATAGAAGGGCCAAATAGGCGGCTTTGTTTTGTGTATAAAAGTAGATGATCAAACGTAGGAGAATGCATAGTCACGGGCGTAGAGTCGAGTAGTTGTAACACAATTTTAGCTATATAGTTAGTTGTTTGGCATTGTATAATTTTTATGTCTCAATACATAGTTGTGCTTTAGCTATTTTATTTGTGACTTTCCTCGTGCGGGAAAATATAAATATTGTAATAAAAATCAAACGCAACATGCAACAGAAATAATGTAGGAATAGAAGCTAAACTAATGTGAATAATTTAGAAAAGGAAATAAAATAAGAAATGTAGTGTTACTTACGAAATACGACTCTTTGCTCCTTCAAAAGAACTTTATAGGAAAAATTACCAAATTCAATACATAGTTATCAATTTGAAATATGCCTCCCTACTCCTTCAAAAGATATTTATAGGAAAAAAAACCAAATTCAATATATAGCTATTGAATACAAATGAATATGAGAATATATTATTTTGAAATAAGAACTCCAAATTTACTTTTTCCACAACTTATATTGTTTTTCATCCCTTATTTATATGTTACTATTGACAAAATATGGCATAATCAAATTATTGAAAGTTTCTTGGTTAGTTCTACTCTGGAGACTACACCGAAGGGGCTAACGTCCATCCGTCACTCTACATTCTCATTGAAATCAAACAATATATAGGTTACATGCAAATAGAGAAGTTATAACCAACACACAAAGAAATAGGAAGAAACTCTTAATCTAAGTTCCAATTGAAGTGACCCTCTCTAATATAGTTTCTCCATTATCTACAACACTCCCCCTTAATGGAGAAAGGGTTCAAATATATTCCTATCATGTCCCTAAACATATGAAATTTAATTCTACGAAGAGGATTAGTAAAAATATCAAAAATATTATCACCGGTATTACGATATTCAACATGGATTTTTGGGCGAACTTTCTCACGAAGAGTGGAACTATGTATCAATGTGCTTAGTGTTTTAGTGAAACATCAGATTGTTTTCAAGTTTGATGGAGCTATGTTTATCACATATGATAACTATTGCAACTTTTTTCTTCTCCTACATCTTGCGAAGTTGCCCCCGACAATTGTCTTCACAAGTCCTTCACACATCGCTTGGTACTGCGCGCCTGCCCCGAAGACAAGGAAATTATGTTTTTCTTTTTACTACTCCATAAAATTACCCCAGACCCAATGCTAAACTTATAGCCAGTTATGTATCACCTCTGATCTATGTTTCCAACCTAGTTGAAGTGTGAAAAACTTGTCAATTTCACAACACAAGAATCAGTATACAAAATTCCATAGTCTAAGGTTCCTTGTACATACCTTAAGACACATTTAGCTACAATCCAATGGCTCTCAATTGGATTGGACATAAATTGGCTCAATGGAGTGACTGCATAAGCCAAATCTACTCTAGTAGTGGTCAATTAGATTAAAATCTTGACCAAGCTTTGCACAGCCACAATGTTGCATATAACTCCTTTGAACCATCCTCACCTTTGAAGTTTATTCTATTGTAAGCGGCATTGCTACAAACTTATGCGATCCATTCTAAAAAAATTCAAAAAGACTCATAACATACTTACGATGT
Organism: Pinus albicaulis; assembly: GCA_034641835.2. Taxonomy (NCBI): domain Eukaryota; kingdom Viridiplantae; phylum Streptophyta; class Pinopsida; order Pinales; family Pinaceae; genus Pinus; species Pinus albicaulis. The sequence goes on along the minus strand of CM076571.1, from coordinate 772,432,647 downwards.
GTTAGAATAGCATGTCACCGAATCTCTCTAGATCTCTAGACCAAAACAATAGTGATTCTCGGTGAGTCTTTCATCTCGAAAACATTTGTGACATACCGCACCTTGATTTTTTCAATGAGTTTATACGCATTTCTGTAATTAAGAGATCATATACATATAAATAAATCAAAAAAATTTGCCCCTTTTCGTCAACACAATATAGAGATTAGGGTCATTTTTGCTTCTATTGTAGTTGTGCTCGAAGAATGAATCAATTTTATTAGCACCATGTACGGGATCTTGTTTTAGTCCATATAAATCTTTCTTTAATCTAGAGACTAAATGTTCTTTTCCCTGTTTGAAAAACCCCTCGAGGTTTCTCTAAATATACCTCCTCTTTCAATTCCCCATTCAAGAAAGCAGATTTAACATCTAGTTGGCACATCATCTAGTGATATTTAGTAGCGAAGGTTTTAACATTCTAATTGTATTAATTTTATCTACCAAGGAGAAGCTTTCCTCATATTCCATACCTTATTTTTTTGAATACCCCTTCGCAATCAGTATAGCTTTATATTTATCTATTCTCCCATCTACTTAAAATTTGGGTTTGTATAACCATTTGCAACCTATGGTTTGTTTACCCTTAGGTAATTCAACTAGCTCCCAAGTTTTGTTTTTTAGAATTGAATCATGCTCTTCTTTCATGTCTACCCTCCATTCCTTAGATTGACTTGATTATTTATAAATAGGGGGTTTGAAAACACTTAACATGCTAGTTATAAAATCATTCTCTCAATAAATAGTTAGTAGTTATGTTTTCCTACTTCATCTCCTGCGCATCGGAGTGGTAACCAACCTGTCCTGCTTATCCCTTGATGGACTTGCTTGAGTATTTATCTAAACTTTACGCTTCTTCCCTTTTAAGTTGCTCTTGCTTCTTTTTCTACTACTTTTGTTGATGGTTTCTCCTATTTCACCATTCCCCTTCTTCCACCGCGATAGGTCTCCATTTGTCATCATTATTTTCTACTATTTCCATCATGTACCTACTCATGAAACACTACATCTCTCCTCGCAAAAGCTTTAAAAGCAGAGGGATCAAACAGTTTGCAAGCTTTAAATTCTATAGAATAATCAACAAAAATACATTTGATAGCCTTTTAATCCAGTTTCTTTCTATCCTTCTTTGGAACATGGGCAAAGGATTTGGATCCAAAAAATATTAAATTCTTAACAACATGTTTAAATCCTAGTAAAGCTTCAAAAGGAGTTTTAAATTCAATACTCTTTGTAGGACTCATGTTTTTCAAATACATCGTAGTGTTTCTTGCTCTAGCCCAAAATTCGTTAGAAATATTCTTACCTTTCGGTATACGGTGAACATGATGAGGATTTTGTTTCTCCTGCAACCTTGTTCCGCTAAGGAGTGTGGGTGTTGTAAAATGCGACGGTATTCCATGTTCTTTGCAATATTTGTTGAAGTCAATCTTCTTTTGTACTCTCCCCCTTTGACCGAGGGGGATAATCTTGATGTGCTTTCTTGTCTTGCATCTCTATCATGCTTCTAAATTTCTTGAAATATTAAAGAAACATGACTCCTTTTGCTGAGAAAATATACGCACATAAATCTAGTACGATCATCGACAAAAAATGAGAAGTAATATGCACCTCCTAAATATCTTATTTGCATTGGCCCACATAAATCGGTGTGGACTAACTATAGTATATCTCTTTGTTTTCTATTAACATTAACAAGAAATTCATCTCTGTGTATCTTCCCAAGAGAACACACTTCACAATCAACATCAATATGCTTTAAATAAGGAAGACTAGTAACCATTCCTTTCTTCTAAAGTAACTCCAAATCTTTGAAAAATATATATGGCCGAATCACAGATGTCGTATTTATTCCATAGACATACATGATGATGTGAAGGCTTGATGTGGCGCAGTTCTCACATTCAACTTGTAAAGACCTCCCACATGAATCCATGTTGCAATTATTCACATGTGTTTGCAATTGAGTTTTAAATTTCCGCAAGATTAACAGTGGATGGATTCCATATTTAGAATGAATATAAATATTTTTAGATCGGGGAGGATCCGATAATACATTAGTATTAATAAATTTCTACATCCACCACATCCCCAACATTGTACAGGAGGTCTAGTAGTTGTTGGGTGTGGATCTTGATTATCTTCCTTATTAGATCTATCACCATGTTGGACGCTTGTTCTTAACGAGGAAACAACACCGCCCATTGTTTGATCGCCATTACGAGGGTCTAGGGGGGGTGACGGATATCGTTTGGAGCCCCCCTCGAGCAGGCGATTTTTGGGGAAACACCCCCGAAGCTAAAAACATATATAAATTTTCCTTCTAAAATATTTCAATTTCATAGTCAATCTCGGTTGTTCATTAGGCTGATGATATAACGGTAGAAGTAATGTTTAATTTAGTTTTTTTTTTTTTCCCTAGAAGGAAACCCCTGTTATATGAGGGTATTGTATTGTTTTTGTGTATAGTGTGTATAATTGGAGGAGAAATAGCAAGGGGAGCCTTTGTGTGTGAGAGAGCAGAGAATATTACAACGGATCTTGTGTAAGTTGTGTCTCTTCATTTTGCTGGATAATATAAAAGAAGGAATGGTTGTCTCCATGGATGTAGCCCAAGTTGGGTGAACCACATATATTTATGTCTCTCTTGTTCTATATGTTATTTATGTGTTTTTGTTTCTGCATATTTTATGTGTTCCATTTCCGTGTAATATATAATTTTTTAAGAGTTGCTAGTTCCACTTTAATTTTATTATACTTTTCATAGGCCTTTAATTCATTTTACAGTCTAAACATCTGTTGGGTCTTACTAGTATTTTGGTTATGTTGCTGATTTTTGTAGGTTACTTTAACATCTTAGGAGTTATTTCCCTTAGCTCCTAATGAAAACTTGATTCTTTTCTTTTCAGTCCATATTTTCCCCCCATCATTTTTTCTTTAAACACTGATAACGTATAGGTGCCTTCCTCATGACTTCATCCATTATTTTTGGAATATCAAATTATAGATGGTACTTCATGAACGTAGGTAAATTGTTAATAAATCATTGAACCTTTGCCTTTTTCTTGCGTACATAAGGACAATATCGTAGCAGGGATGTGAATTTGTTTATGAATTCTTCCATGGTCACTTAGCCTAACCGAATATTGCGAAATCCCTTTACTTTCTCATCATAAAATATTTGAGTTAGATACTTGTCTTTAAAATGTTTCTAAAAAATTTCTGAAGTCACATTTTTCTCATTTATTCCACATATTCTTTTAACTTCATCCCACCATAAAGTGGCTTTTACTTGCCAGGCGATAGATCACCAATCGATCCTTTAAATTATGATCATATGCGTACAATTGGAAAGATTTTTTCATGCGATAAGCCGACCTTCAACATTTACTCTTCTGTTCATTATCAACTATTGGAGGTTTTATTTTCTTAAATTCTCCTTGCAATTCATCTTCCTATCTCTTATTTATTTTATGATCATATATGTTTTCGATTCTTCTTCTTGCCTCTCTTGATCATATTGATTACGTATTTTCACCCCTTAAATATTTATTACCAATAAGATTCTTTGGCTCTGGAATTGGAATGGGTTTTCGATGGTTTTGTTTATCATACAAGGTTTTCATAATTTTTTCTTGTTCATGCCTCAACCTTTCATTTTCATCTCTTAATATGTCCATTTAACTCTTCATCTCTTGGACTGTCTCCAATATAACAAAATTGGTGGTTCTTTATTCTTCTCCCAACTGCACCCACATTTAAGATTGTTTTCCGAAAAAGGGGTTGAACCTTTTTCCATCGCAGGTCTCACTCGTAAATCATGATGTTCTCATAATATCTCTCTCTCTCTCTCTCTCTCTCTCTCTCTCTCTCTCTATGTGAAAACCACAATGTTTGTTAATATTTTTCAACCCAGAGGCCACAAATTTAAAACTATGGTTTTGATACCCTCTATCATATATCCCTAGACATATCCCTAAGTAAAAATAAAAAAAATAAAAAAAACAATTCTTAACACATAACTTACATTGGTTAACTTGCTATGAAAATTTGACTACCTAACATAATACCTTTGTTTATTTCTATAAACATATATGTATCACCAATTAACCATTTTTAATATACCTGTAACACCCATTTCTTATATGTATGGTTGTTATTGTGTTTAGTAACATAGTGTTTTATGTAGTTGCCAACATTTGTTACATTGTATAGAAATAAATGTAAATTAGTATGAGGTTATATGTTGGTTCTTAGTTGTTCACACTTCTATTGATCCTCGACCTAACCATACCCAAAACCTAGCTATCTTCAAATGAATGTGGTAAGTTCGGGAATTTTCTAGACACTTGGCTTCGGCTTAAAACCTAGCATCGACCTTGAACCTAGGACTTCATATAGGGCTCAGATCAAGGACTGATTATCTATGATGGAGATTGATTTGGGTTAGGTTTTGGTAACTTCCAAGAAAAACCATCTGCCTAACTCATTTTCTTTTCATAGTGAGGTTTTGATGTCGACTCCTCCAAATTTGTCCTGAGAAGTGTCTCCATTTTCCCTCCTTGGTTGTTGTTATCTACAATGGTTCCAACACAAGAGCATTAAACCCATTGCCAACTCACGAGGGTTTGAGAATGCAGAAGTAACTGCCAGAATAGTTATGCTACTACATGTCCATTTTCTTTCACCTATGTGGTTTTCATTATTCAGTCCCTCATTTCTTACTTGAACCACCGATCGGCTAAGGAATTGAACTTTTGGAAAATTTTCATGGTTTATCATGGTGTTTTTAACTCACTTCCATTTACACGAACCATTTCTAGAAAGGCCTGGACTCCAATTAGAAGTGATGGAAAAAACATATAGTGTACATGTAAATTTTTTATGTTTTACTGAGATAAACCTCCTTGTGTTTTTAGCTTTCCATTCTACTTCTTAAAAAAAATGACCATGATTTAATTTTGTTGAATTTACCCGCTTCTAAAAACCTAGTTATCAACATCCAAGAATTATATGACTCCCTCCTAGCCCAGGTACTTAGGATCAGCTTGTTTCCATTGTATTCAATAGACTATTCTTCTTTCAGTTGTCATAGGCCTGAACTGCTTTCAAGTTCTAAATTGTGGGTAGCTAGAGATGTTGTCTTAGATCAATAATTAAATTATGTTTGAAATATAATTTAGATTTATTTTATTTGAGGGTTTTTATAGTTCCTTGGGACTCTGGAATTTTAAGGTTTCTCTGATTAATATTTTGGTCCATTGTAAGAATAATTCTCAATTAGTTATATTTTGGAACTATTTCTACTGTAACCCTAATTTTTTTCCTTCTCGGGTTTTATTTAATAGATCATGCTCACTTATTTACGTAATGTACACGTTGCATGATTCTCTTAATTTTATTTTCCTATGTGTAACTTAGAATTTCATGACTATTGGTATTCTCAATTGGTATTGTGATTTTATTCCATGCAAGGAACTCATTTATTATTTTGGAACATCATAGTATTCTGGGGTTGTTTTCTTTCTAATAAACTTGAGTTAATTTCGGAAATATTGGTTCATTGGTTATTCTATGAAAAATTCTACATTCTTACTATTATAATTTGTTATCTTTGGAGGTTAATAGCCGGGGAATGCTCCCCTGCTAGGCAATTACCGTGTGTATGCAAAAACTAACTCTAGCTCAATGATTTTATCTATAACATTAATTCCCTTTAAGGTTATCAACATTGTATTATTAATACCTTACTTTACGAGAATAAAATTGTTCTTTGAATATTCGTTCTCCTACAAATTACGGTATTAATTATCTATTCAATCTTATAGCGTTAGCACACAATCTGAAACTAATTATTTTAATTTCTAATACACATACTAGTTAATTTAGTGCTTCATCCTCCCAACCAGAGAGACCGATTGCCCAATATGTTACCTCTTGTGCTATGCTTACATGCGGGGTGTTATCAATAACTTTGCATAGTTAGCTTCTACGAAAAAAATAAAATTAGATTACATCATCATATTTTATATATATATATATATATATATATATATATATATATATATATATATATATTCATGTCATATTTTCAAGTTATCTCCCTATGGGTTTAGTCAAATTTCAAGCAGGAAAATTCTTTGGATGCATAATTTGATTCCTCATCCAAGGAGTATCCATTTAACATAACTTCAATCGACCTGACTACACGAAAAATTATAAATACATGAAAAATGTGATTGCAATCACATTTTTTCATATATTATTTCTTGTAGAAGGGTCCTCAAATCTTGTACAACATGGGTACTCCTTGGATGAGGAATTAATTTTTTCATCCAATTAGTACTCCCGCTCCAAATTTGAGCAAACACTTAGGGAGATAACTTGAAAATACAATTTGAAAAAATAGTTTTATTATTTTATAGAGGAGAGGAATAACCTATTTCTGAGTTTTTTTATTAATCACCCAACGTTTCGGACTGTCTATGTGAGTCCATCATCAGGAGGTAGACGTCAAAGGTTCTTTGAAATTTTTTTATTATTTTATTATTTTTTAATATTTTTACTTTTTTACCTCAAAAATGGTGAATCATCCCCCATGGTTGGCATCATCATCTTGAATGCTATTGGTTTTTAAAAAATTTATTTCAATTGTACATTTTGTTTAGGAGGCCTATTTTAGACCTCCAAAGTTCTCTAATGAATAAATGAGTACTTTCCATAATAGGTATGGTATTCATAATCATGTAATTTAACATACGAGCTTATCCCATTGTTAAAAATAATTATTCCTGCAATTTCACTAACACGCCTCCTTCACCTCGCGCACGCATATCGCCCATAACCTGTTTAGATTTAAAAGGGTACTTCTTTGCCTTAAGCTATTAAACGTCAAAGGGCCAAATAATCGACTTTTTTTTTTGTATAAAAGTATATGATCGAGCATAGGAGAAAGCATAGTCACGATGCACAATCCAAGTATTTTTAACGTAGTTTTAGCTACATAGTTAGCTGTTTGATGTTGTATAAATTCATGTCTCAATAATTGGAGCTGTGTTTTCCTCATAACTTAGGAAACCACAATAATTATGAGGAGGAAATAACTATTTTAAGAACCAAGACAAGGTCTATATTAAAATAATTATAATAAATAGAAACCCAGTAATTCATTATAATTACAATAAATAGAAACTTTTATCCCGTAATAAATAATTATAATAAACAGAAACTATTATCCCATAATTCAGAACAAACTTGCGATAATAACCCGTTAAACCAAGAAATCCTCGCAGATGCTTTAAGGTTGTGGGGATTTTCCATTCCTTGTGGATTTTATTTTGTTAGAGTCTACCTTAACACCCTCCTGAGATACAATATGACCCAATAATTTAGATTAAATTATTAAATATAATAATTTAGAAATTAAATTATTAATTATAATTAATTTTTTATGATTGATTATAAAAATTAATTATAATAATCCCCATTTTCTTTTGACGTTGTATAAACTCATGTCTCAATAACAAGCACATACCGGTACTGCGTTGTTTTCATCTTCCTCTAATATCGAGAGAGGGGTGAGATCATAAACAATAAGGTATTGAATGAGTGTGATGTAGTGTTGTGGGAACATGTAGTGGTGCATTGTCTGTTATTTTAAAGGTGTTTTGGAGGTTGTGGGACATACCCTTATGAAAATAGTGGAAACACCCAAGGAAACCATGGTGGGAAAACATTATTCGACTTTTTTATTAATTTTTCATGTTCATGATACTATTTTTCTCCCATTATAGTTCATTGTTCTCCATCTGTTACACATTTCGTAGTTGTTTTCTTTTGTAAAAATTATGGGAATCGTGTACATTTGCAAGAAGGTGAAATTTTTGTATACAAGGAGTTGAGCGCAGCATAGTAGCCAGTGCGAGTGGTGTTTTTCTCTGCCTTTCAACAAATTTGACAACATCTAGAAAGTATATGTTGATAATTCAAGTCTTGTGTGGAATGTAAGCTCTCATGAACCCATTTCATTCAACCCACACACATAACAAAATACCAACAAGAAATATCACGAGAAAGATCATGCTGGTGTCGGTTCTGATGAAAGCGTGGCCCAAAAAAATATAATGCGGGTTATTTTAAACGAATGGAAAGTGAAATATACACCATGAAGTACTTCTTATCTTGGGACCAAACTCAATAACTACTCCTATGACATACAAAAGAGTGAAATCATAACACTTCAAACTCATGATCTCTGTCAAGTTTCGGTTTTGGTCTGCCAGTATCTTGTGGATGTGAATTCTAGAATCATGGCATTTGTAATAAGAATCTTGATCTGAGAGGTCACCTCTGCATGCCAAATCCATCGAAGTAGTGCCTAATTTTTTAATCTATTCCTTGGTGTGTAGGCCCCTACACAGGACGGTGCTTGATATAGAGCTTGACGTTCTGTTTAAACAAATTGCCACCAAATATGGTGAGAGAGCAAGAGAGTCAAATTGATGTTGAAACAACAAGAGATAGGAAATGACAAAAGCATTTTTGGGAAGCTCATTCATGGTTGAATATTCGTTAACCTCCACATGGACTCATGTTTGAAGGTAGTGGTAGCTGCACAAGTCAAAGGCTTGAAGGGTTTTTTTTATTCAAGAAAACAAAATGGTTTTTAAAAGGTGAAGAGATATTTTATGAGCTTATATATATATGTGTCAAGGCATTTATGATGTTTTTTTTTAATGGAAATTGATCGGATCTATTTTAGGCTTGTTTTATGAAAATAATTTTTTTAATGGTAGGATATTATAAAGTGGGTTTATAACAACACAAATTGTTTGATTGGAAATAAATTTTTGATTAGAAACAAAGTTAGATTAGAAAAGATTTTCAGTTTTGCAAAAAAAATGTTTGTCTACAAAATTAACATTGATTTTGTGTGTGCATATAAAATTAGCATTGATTTTCATATAAAATTAACATTGATTTGTGTGTGCATATGTTAGAAGCAACCTAGATGAAGGGCAAAATTTGAAGAATGATTAAATTCCTTGAAACATGGCTTGAAACACCATGTGTTGATGATGTCTGCACTTAGAATTTACATTAATAAATGTTGAGAATAGCATGAGCAGAAGTTAAATGAAAATGTCAATAAAAATTTTCATGTATTGGAGTCCTAAAGAGATAAAATTATATTATGAACTTATGTTGCAATGAATTGATAATCAACAGATTGATGAAAAAGAAAAAGCTATAAAATTTTATACGTGGTAGTTGTCCATTTACAAACATGTTTCTAAAGAGGGAAAAGACATCCATGAACACCCTAAAATAATTTTCTATGTTATTTTGATAAACAAAATTTAACAATGGAAGAAGTTGCAACAACAAATCAAGAAATTTGAAATTTTAGAACCTACACCAAAGATGGAGCCATTCAGAGGATAGAAGATTTGGAATAAAAGGAAAAATAAATCTAGCTAAAGATTTGATTTCAAAGTTTTTAAGTCATTGTAACCATCACTTAGACTTAGAATAGTATACATGTTCATGTTATGTTAATTCAAGGTTAATTTGCGAGTCGTAATTAAGGGGGAGTGTTAAAAAAATTTACCCCTTTCATTTTCACCAACACCACCGCCTTGACTCTTGCACCACCTCACCGCCACTAACATGTTCATATTTAAAGGGTCACCACTACCTTAACTATTAATAATAGAAGGGCCAAATAGCTGACTTTGTTTTGTGTATAAAAGTAGATGATAAAACGTAGGAGAATGCATAGTCAAGACATAAGTCCGAGTAGTTGTAACACAATTTAGCTATATAGTTGATTGTTTGGCATTGTATAAATTCATGTCTCAATAGATAGTTAAACTTGCTTTAGCTATTTTATTTGTGACTTTTACTCGTACGAAATAAATCTTGTAATAAAAATCAAACGCAACATGCAACAAGAAATAATGTAGGAATGACTAAACTAATGTGAATAATTTAAAAATGAAATAAAATAAGAAATGTATTGTTACTTCGAAATACGACTCACTGCTCCTTCAAAAAATTTATAGGAAAAATTCCAAATTCAATACATAGTTATCAATTTGAAATATGCCTCCCTACTCCTTCAAAAGATATTTATAGGAAAAAAAACAAAATTCAATATATAGCTATTGGGCCACAAATGAATATGAGAATATATTATTTTGAAATAAGAACTCCAAATTTACTTTTTCCACTACTTATTTGTTTGTCATCCCTTATTTATAAGTTACTATTGAAAAAATATGGCATAATCAAATTATTGAAAGCGATGTGGTTAGCTCTACTGCGAGAGACTACACCGGGGAGGAACTGCGTCGTGAGATCACACTACATTCTCATTAGAAATCAAACAATATATAGGTTACATGCAAATAGGGAAGTTATACCCAACACCTAAGAAATAGGAACAAACTCTTAATATAAGGTTCAAGTGAACCAACCCTCTCTAATATAGTTTCTCCATTATCTTCAAAACTCCCCCTTAATGGAGAAAGGGTTCAACTATATTCCTATCATGTCCCTAAACATCTGAAATTTAATTCTACCAAGAGGATTAGTAAAAATATCAAAAAATATTATACGGTATTACAATATTCAACATGAATTTTTTTTAAATCGAACTTTCTCCCCGACAAAGTGGAACTATGTATCAATGTGCTTAGTGTTTTAGTGAAACACCGAATTGTTCACAAGTTTGATGGAGCTACGAGATTTATCACATATGATAACTATTGCAACTTTTTTTCTTTTCCTACATCTTGTAAGTCGCCCCAAACAATTTGCTTCTGAAGTCACTTCTTTTGTCGGTTGGTACTACGCCTGTGAAGACAAGGAAATTGTGTTTTCTTTTTACTACTCCATACAATTACCAGAGACCTAATGCTAAAATTATAGCCGGTTATGTATCACATTTGTGATCTATGTTCCGGCTCGGTTGAAGTGTGAAAAACTTGGCAATTCACAACACAAGAATCGGTATACAAATTCCATAGTCCTAAGGTTCCTTGTAGATACCTTAAAGACACATTTAACTACAATCCAATGGCTCTCAATTGGCTTGGACATAAATTGGCTCAATGGAGTATGTTGCATAAGCCAAATCTAATATAGTAGTGGTCAATTAGATTAAAATCTTGACCAATTTGCCTATACAATGTTTCATCTAACTCCTTTAGACATCCTCACACTAAAGTTTGTTGTTCTATTGTAAAGCGGCAACTACTTTGCAACCTTATACTGATCCATCTTAAAAAAAATTCAAAAGACTCCTAACATACTTACGATGTGTTAGAATAGCATGTCCTAAATCTCTCTAGATCTCTAGACCCAAACAATAGTGAATCTCAGTGAGGTCTTTCATCTCAAACATTTGTGACATCTACACCTTGATTTTTTCAATGATTTTATCTCCATTTTTACGTAATTAAGAGATCATATACATATAAATAAATCAAAACAATTTGCCCCTTTTCGTCAACACAATATAGAGATTGGGGTCATTTTTGCTTCTATTGTAGCTGTGCTACAAGAAGAATGAATAAATTTTATTGTACCATTCTTTGGGATCCTGTTTTAGTCCATATAAATCTTTCTTTAATCTAGAGACTAAATATTATTTTCCCTATTTCAAAAACCCCTCAGGTTTCTCTAAATATACCTCCTCTTTCAATTCCCCGTTCAAGAAAGCATATTTAACATCTAGTTGGCGCATCATCTAGTGATATTTAGTAGCGAAGGTTTTAACATTCTAATTGTATTAATTTTAGCTACCAGGGAGAAGCTTTCCTCATAGTCCATACCTTCTTTTGTGAATACCCCTTTGCAACCGGTATAGCTTTATATTTCTCTATTCTCCCATGTTGCTTAAAATTTGGGTTTGTATAGCCATTTTCAACCTGCGGGTTTTGTTTACCCTCGAGGTAATTCAACTAGCTCCCAAGTTTTGTTTTTAGAATTGACTCGTGCTCTTCTTTCATGGCTACCCTCCATTCCTTATATTGACTTGCTTATTTATAAATAGGGTTCAAAAACACTTAACATGCTAGTTATAAAATCATTCTCTCAATAACTAGCTAGTAGTTATGTTTTCTTACTTGATCTCCTGGGCATCAGAGTGGTGACCAACCTATCCTGCTTATCCCTTGGTGGACTTGCTTCGATATTTGTATCTAAACTTTTTGCTTCTTCCCTTTTCTACTCTTTCTTCTTTTGCTACTACTTTGGTTGATGGTTTTCTCCTATTTCACCATTACCTTCTTCCACCAGCGATGGAATATCGCTATCATCATTGTTTCTACACTATTTCCATCATGTACCTACTCATGAAACACTACATCTCTCCTCGCAAAATCTTTAAAAGTAGAGGGATCAAATGGTTTGTAAGCTTTAAATTCTATAGAATAACCAACAAAAATACATTTGATAGCCTTAAAATCAAGTTTCTTTCTATCCTTCTTTGGAACATGGACAAAGGATTTGGATCAAAAAAATATTAAATGTTTAACAACATGTTTAAATCCTAGTAAAGCTTCAAAAGGAGTTTTAAATTCAACACTCTTTGTAGGACTCATGTTTTTCAAATACATCGTAATGTTTACTGCTCTAGCCCAAAATCAATTCGAAAGATTCTTACCTTTCAGCATACAGTGAGCACACTCGATGAGGATTTTGTTTTCTCCTTTCTGCAACCTCATTCCATTGAGGAGTGTGGGTGCTATAAAATGCAACAGTATTCCATGTTCTTTGCAATATTTGTTGAATTCAATCTTCCTGTACTCTCCCCCTTTGATCCGAGGGGATAATCTTGATGTATTTTCTTATCTGCATCTCTATCATGCTTCTGAATTGCTTGAAATATTAAAAAACATGACTCTTTTTTCTTAGAAAATATACCCACATAAATCTAGTACGATCATCGACAAAAAATAAGAAGTAATATGCACCTCCCAGATCTTAGCGCATTGGCCCACATAAATCGGTGTGGACTAACTCTAGTATATCTCTTTGTTTTCTATTAACATTAACGGGAAATTCATCTTTGTGTATCTTCCCAAAGAGAACACGCTTCACAATCAACATGAATATGCTTTAAATAAGGAAGACCGGTAACCATACCTTTCTTCTAAAGTAGCTGCAAATCTTTGAAAAATATATATGGCCGAATCAGAAACGCCATATTTCTTCCACAGAACATACATGACGATGTAAAGGCTTGATGTGGGATTTTCTCACATTCAACTTGTAAAGACTGCCCACATGAATCCATGTTGCAATTATTCACATGTGTTTGCAATTGAGTTTTAAATTTCCGCAAGTTTAACAGTGGATGGATTCCATATTTAGAATGAATATAGATATTGTTAGATCAAGAGGATCTGGTAATACATTAGTATTAATAAATTTCTACATCCACCACATCCCCAACATTGTACAAGAGGTCTAGTAGTTGTTGGGTGTGGATCCTAATTATCTTCCTTATTATATCTATGCCAAGTGTTGGACGCTTGTTCTTAATGAGGAAACAACACCACCCATTGTTTGATCGCCATTACGAGGGTCTAGGGGGGGTGACGGTGATCATTTGGAGCCCCCCCTGGGGGGGAGGTTTTTGGGGAAACACCCCCGGACCTAAAAACATATGTAAATTTTCCTTCTAAAATATTTCAATTTCATATTCAATCTCGGTTGTTCATTACGCTCATGATATAATGGTAGAAGTGATGTTTAATTTAGGTTTTTTTCCCTAGAAGGAAACTTCTACATTTATATGATGGTATTGTATTGTTTTTGTGTATAGTGTGTATAGTTGGAGGGATAAATAGCAAGAGGGAGCCTTGTGTGAGAGAGTGAGGATATTACAACGGATCTTGTGTAAGTTGTGTCTCTTCATTTCTTGGATAATATAAAATAAGGAATGGTTGTCTCCGTGGATGTAGCCCAAGTTGGGTGAACCACATATATTTATGTCTCTCTTGTTCTATATATTATTTATGTGTTTTTTTTTCTGCATATTTTATGTGTTCCATTTCTGTGTAATACATAATTTTCTAAGAGTTGCTAGTTCCACTTTAATTTTATAATACTTTTCATAGGCCTTTAATTCATTTTACGGTCTAAACCTCTGTTGGGTCTTACTAGTAGTGATTCTTGTTGCTGATTTTGTGTAGGTTACTTTAGCATCTTAGGAGTTATTTCCCTTAGCTCCTAATGAAAACTTGATTCTTTTCTTTTCGAGTCCATATTTTCCCCCATCATTTTCTTTAAACACGCGATAATGTATACGTGCCTTCCTCATGAATTCATCCATTGTTTTTGGAATATCAAATTATAGATGGTACTTCATGAACGTAGGTAAATTGTTAATAAATCATTGAACCTTTTCCTTTTTCTTGCATACATAAGGACCGTATCATAGCAGGGATGTGAATTTGTTTATGAATTCTTCCATGGTCACTTAGCCTAACCCGAATATTGTGAAATCCCTTCACTTTTTCATCATAAAATATTTGAGTTAGATACTTGTCTTTAAAATGTTTCTAAAATATTTCTGATGTCACATTTTGCTCATTCATTCCACATATTCTTTTAACTTCATCCCATCATAAAGTGGCTTTTACTTGCAACTGATAGATCACCAATCGATCCTTTAAATTATGATCATATTTTTTCATACTGATAAGCTAGCATTCAACATCCTCTTCCTGTTCATTATCAACTATTGGAGGTTGTATTTTCTTAAATTCTCCTTGTAATTCATCTTCCTATCTCTTATTTCTTTTATGATTAGATATGTTTTCTGATTCTTCATCTTGCCTCTCTTGATCATATTCTGATTCTGTATTTTCACCCCTTAAATCTTTATTACCAATAAGATTCTTTGGCTCTGGAATTGGAATGGGTTGTCAATGGTTTTGTTTATCATACAAGGTTTTCATAATTTTTTCTTGTTCATGCCTCAACCTTTCATTTTCGGCTCTTAATATGTCCATTTCACTCTTCATCTTTTGGACTATCTCCAATATAACAAAATTTGTGGTTCTTGATTCTTCTCCCCATGCACCCACATTTAAGATCGTTTTCCGAAAAAGGGGTTGAACCATTTTCCATCGCAGGTCTCACTTGTGGAAATCATGATGTTCTCATAATCTCTCTCTCTCTCTCTCTCTCTCTCTCTCTCTCTCTCTCTCTCTCTCTCTCTCTCTATGTGAAAATCACAATGTTTGTTAATATTTTTCAACCCAGAGGCCACAAATTTAAAAATATGGCTATGATACCACCTATCATATATCCCCTGAACATATCCTAGTAAAAAAATAGAAAATAAAAAAATAAAATTCTTAACACATAACTTACATTGGTTAACTTGCTATAGAAAAGAGAATTTTGACTACCTAACATAATACCTTTTTATTTCTATAAACATATATGTATCACCAATTAAACATTTTTAATATACCTATAACACCCATTTCTTATATGTATGGTTGTGATTGTGTTTAATGTTTGTTGTTTTATGTAGTTATAACATTTGTTACATTGTATAGAAATAAATGTAAATTAGTATGAGGTTATATGTTGGTTCTTAGTTGTTCACACTTCTATTGATCCTCAACCTAACCATACCCAAAACCTAGCTATCTTAAAATGAATGTGGTAAGTTCGGGAATTTTCTAGACACTTGGCTTCGGCTTAAAACCTAGCATCGACCTTGAACCTAGGACTTCATCTAGGGCTTAGATTAAGGACTCATTATCCTCGTGGAGATTGATTTGGGTTAGGTTTTAGTAGCAAAAACCATTTTCTAACTCATTTTTTTCTTTTCATAAGGGAGGTTTTGACGTCGACTCCTCCAAATTTGTCACGAAGTGTCTCCATTTTCCATCCTTGGTTGTTTTATCTATTGGTTCCAACACAAAGAATTACACCCATCGCCAACTCACGGGTTTTAGAATGAAATGATTTTGCGAACGATTATGCTACTACATCATTTCTTTCACCTATGCTGGTTTCCATTATTCGGTCCTCATTTCTTACTCGAACCACCGATCGGTTAAGGAATTGAGCTGATGGAAAATTTTCATGGTTTATAATGGTGTTTTTAACTCACTTCCATTTACATGAACCATTTCTAGAAAGGCACGGACTCCGAGTTAGAAGTGATGGAAAAAACATATAGTGTACATGTAAATTTTTTATGTTTCTTTGAGATAAACCTTCTTATGTTTTTAGCTTTCCATTCTACTTCTTAAAAAAAATGACCATGATTTAATTTTGTTCAACGTACACTTCTAAAAAAGCGTAGTTTATCAACATCCAAGAATTATATGACTCCCTCCTAGCCCAGGTACTTAGGGTTAGCTTGTTTCCATTGTATTCAATAGACTATTCTTCTTTCGGTTGTTATAGGCCTGAACCGCTTTCCAATTCTAGATTGTGGGTAGCAAGAGATGTTTTTTTTTTTTTTTCTATGTAAGCATAATCTATTTATCAGCAAAAATATGTACATCAGGTCTCTTCCAGAACCATGCCCGAGTTAGAGGCATATTGAACAAAAGATCAGAGTTGAGCACTGCCCTCCCCGAGGGAAACCGATGCTGAGTGTTTTCCAAAAAATCCCATGCAAGGGAGGCTAATAGTTCAGAATATATATAGCATAATTAACAGAAACTAGAACCTAAACCTGAACAGAATAACAAACATGAGAATTTTCATAATGACTGACAGAGACAGAGCAAAAAACCAGGAAAGGAGGGAGGCGCTACTCGTCAGGTGCTTCTTCAACGACCCTGCACCAGAGTTCATCCGGTTCGCCTTCAGCCCTGTACAGGTCCTCAGTTGAATGAATCACCTTCCCAGTAGCAGAGGGACCCTTCACCTCGCTCGCTTGATTTCCATTTCTCTGTTGCTTGCTCTCATCCCCATGATCTGGTTTTTCATTGAGCTGCTCGTCCTGTACATAACCAATGTCGATATTCATCTCGTGCGGCTCCAAGCTAGGCAGAACAGCTTCACCTTGGCTGGCACCGTCCTGGTTGGCATTAACCTCCATGTCCTGCAAGTTCAAGCTGCCCGCACTATGCCTCAGAGCTTGAGCATCTGCACTACTTCCAGCCCCCCAACCAGTATTAGGAATCACGTCCTGAGGAGTTTCCCGAAAGACAATCGTGACGGAGGTTGTGACTCTTGGATAGTTTAGAGAGCTGTTGAAAGAGAAAGGCATAGTTTGGGAATGAACAGAAGACTACGGAGGAGTAGGGGAGCGAAAGCTTCGCCCAGAACAAAGAAGACGACCCCTGTTTGCTCGGGAAGTGCTGTCGGAAGTAGGAGAAGTCTCAGCAGAGGTGCTGGAGGAGGTGGGGGAGAAACTCATCTGTCACCGAGAGGAACCTCTTCTGCACCTCATTCAGTGTCTAAGACGCGGCATGTTCTCTGTCAAGTCTACAGACTGGGGGTGCGGGAGCAGGGCAGAAGCTTGGGGCGACGACGAGGTCCAATTCACCGTGGCAAGCATGCAATTCCCAGCAATTGAGTAGTGGAGACTGTCACTAAGCTCCAAACAGTAGTGGAGCTTAGTTCGTTTGCCTTTGACAGTGCGCTCTGAAGAGAGCCTAATATTCGGGGAGCAGCGACTCGTTACAGGCTTGGGAAGACTACTGGAGTTATGATCGCTCTCCATCCTATTAACAAATAAAATCGTGCTACTGAAAACCTTCTACATTAAACCATCATAAATTTGAGCAAAAGACATGTCCAGGTCGCAGCGTGTGGAATGGTCTCGAGGTTCGGAGGCTTGGTTGTTATGCACGTCGGGCTGTAAATGCATTAAACTTTGCTCTCGTCTGTAGATGCGCCGAAGGAAAATTTCAAGGCAGGTTGGCATATGGCTTCCCATAATGCCACCGGACCATCCCATCACCTTAATGCTCCTCAGAACCACCTGCATCCGGGACTTTTGCATCTCTTTGGACCAGCATTTGGCATTCCTATCTTAGATCATCATTTTTAAGTATTTCAAGAGTCCCTGTAAGAAGGTTGTGCTCGTTTTCAACTCCCATGTTGGCAAGTAAATTAGCAACTTTGTTTCCCTCCCTTATGATGTGCTTGAAGAGGAGAGCTCTGTTGTTGATGAGCCAATCCTCAATGTTCTTCAGATGAGCCTCAAGTCTCCAGCTGTGAGCAATTTTTTGCGCGTGAGCCCCATTGAGGAGCTGCTTGGCAAGGTTGATAAGTATTTGAGAATGTTGTCTCAGATCACTAATTAAATTATGTTTGAAATATAATTTAGATTTAT
This sequence comes from Pinus albicaulis, assembly GCA_034641835.2. Taxonomy (NCBI): domain Eukaryota; kingdom Viridiplantae; phylum Streptophyta; class Pinopsida; order Pinales; family Pinaceae; genus Pinus; species Pinus albicaulis. Next base: position 772,414,280 of record CM076571.1, on the reverse strand, counting down.
TTTATTTGAGGGTTTTTATAGTTCCCTGGGACTGTGGAATTTTAAGGTTTCTCTGATTAATATTTTGGTCCATTGTAAGAATAATACTCAATTAGTTATATTTTGGAACTATTTCTACTGTAACCCATATTTTTTTCCTTCTCAGGTTTAATTTAATAGATCATGCTCACTTATTTACATAATGTACACATTGCATGATTCTCTCAATTTTATTTTCCTATGTGTAACTTAGAAGTTCATGACTATTGTTATTCTAAGTTGGTATTATGATTTTATTCCATGTAAGAAACTCATTTATTATTTTGGAACATCATAGTATTCTGAGGTTGTTTTCTTTCTAATAAACTTCAGTTAATTTTGGAAATATTGGTTCATTGGTTATTCTATGAAAATTTCTATATTCTTACTGTTATAATTTATTGTACTGCAGGTTAGTAGCCAGGGTCTATTCCCATGCTAGGCAATTACTGTGTGTATGCCAAGAAACTAACTCTAGCTCAATGATTTTATCTAAAATTAATTCCATTTAAGGTTATCAACATTGTATTATTAATACCTAACTTTACAGAATAAAATTTTTCTTTGAATATTCATTCTCCTACAAATTTTGTTATTAATTATCCATTCAATCTTATAGCGTTAGCACACAAAAATACACAGATTAGTTATTTTAATTTCTAATACGCATACTAGTTAATTTAGTGCTTCATCCTCCCAACCATGAGACCAGTGTCCAATATATTACCCCTTGTGCTGTGCTTACATGCAGGGTGTTATCAATAACTATGCATAGTTAGCTTGTACGAAAAAAATATAATTAGATTACATCATCATATTTTAGAGGGAAAATATATATATATATATATATATATATATATATATATATATATATATATTCATCTCATATTTTCAACTTATCTCCCTATGGGTTTAGTCAAATTTCTAGCAAGAACACTCTTTCGATGCATAATTTGATTCCTCATCCAAGGAGTATCCATTTAACATAACTTCAATCGACCCCGCTACACGAAAAAATTATAAATACATGAAAAATATGATTGCAATCACATTTTTTCATGTATTTAACATTTTTCTTGTAGAAGGGTCCATCGAATGTATACAACATGGGTACTCCTTGGATGAGGAATTAATTTTTTCATCCAATGAGTACTCCCACTCCAAATTTGAGTAAACCCTTAGGGAGATAACTTGAAAATACAAGTTGAAAAAATAGTTTTATTATCTTATTATTTTTTAATATTTTTACTTTTTTACCTCAAAAATGGTGAATCATCCCCCATGGTTGACATCATCATCTTGAATGCTATTGGTTTTTATAAATTTTATTTCGATTGTACATTTTGTTTAGGAGGCCCATTTTAGACCTCCAAAGTTCTCTAATGAATAAATGAGTACTTGCCATAATAGATATGGTATTCATAATCATGTAAATGAGTACTTGGAATAATAGGTATGGTATTCATAATCATGTAATTTAACACTTCTGAGCTTATCCACATTGTTAAAAATAATTATTCCTGTAATTTCACTAACACACCTCCTTCACCTCGCGCACTTCCTCTTTGCCATAACCTGTTTAGATTTAAAGGGGTGGCACTGCCTTAAGCTATTAAACGTCGAAGGGCCAAACAATCGACTTTGTTTTGTGTATAAATGTATATGATTGAGCATAGGAGAAAGCATAGTCACGATGCGCAATTTGAATATTTTTAACGTAGTTGTAGCTGCATAGTTAGTTGTTTGATGCTGTATAAATTCATGTCTCAATAATTGGAGCTGTGTTTTCCTCATAACTTAGGAAACCACAATAATTATGAGGAGGACATAACTATTTTAAGAACCAAGACAAGGTCTATAATAAAATAATTATAATAAATAGAAACCCATAATTCATTATAATTACAATAAATAGAAACTTTTCTCCCATAATAAATAATTATAATAAATAGAAACTATTATCCCATAATTCAGAACAAACTTGCGATAATAACCCGTTAAACCAAGAAATCCTCACAGATGATTTAAGGTTGTGGGGATTTTCCATTCCTTAATGGATTTTATTTTGTTAGAGTCTACCTTAAGACCCTCGTGAGATACAATATGACCCAATAATTTAGATTAAATTATTAAATATAATAATTTAGAAATTAAATTATTAATTATAATTAATTTTTATGATTGATTATAAAAATTAATTATAATAATCCCACATTTTTTTTTGACGTTGTATAAATTCATGTCTCAATAACAAGCACATACTGATGCTCGTTGTCCTGTCCTTTCCTCTAATATCAGAGCGAGTTGAGATCATAAACAATAAGGTATTGAATGAGTGTGATGTAGTGTTGTGGGAACATGTAGTGGTGCATTGTTTGTTATTTTAATTGAGAAGAAGATTATGTTGTGATCATTGAAGAATATAAAGGTGTTTCGGAGGTCGTGGGAGATACCCTTATGAAAATAGTGAAAACACCCAAGGAAACCATGGTGGGAAAACATTATTCGACTTTTTTATTGATTTTTCATGTTCATCATACTATTTTTCTCCCATTATAGTTCATTTTTCTCCATCTGTTACACATTTCGTAGTTGTTTTCTTTTGTAAAAGTTATGGGAATCATGTCTGTTGCAAGAAGGTGAAATTTTTGTATACAAGGAGTTGAGCGCAGCATAGTAGCCAGTGCGAGTTGTGTTTTTCTCTGCCTTTCAACAACTTCGACAACATCTAGAAAGTATATGTTGATAATTCGAGTCTTGTTTGGAATGTAAGCTCTCATGAACCCATTTCATTCAACGCACACACATAACAAAATCCCAACAAGAAAGATCACGAAAAAGATCATGCTAGTGTCGGTTCTGATGAAAGCGTGGGCCAAAAAAATATAATGCGGGGTAGTTTAAACGAATGGAAAGTGAAATATACACCATGAAGTACTTCTTATCTTGGGACCAAACTCATTAACTACTCCTACGACATACAAAAGAGTGAAATCGTAACACTTCAAACTGATCATATTTGTCAAGTTTCGGTTTTGGTCTGCCAGTATCTTGTGGATGTGAATTCTAGAATCATGGCATTTATAATAAGAATCTTGATCTGAGAGGTCGCCTCTGCATGCCAAATCCATCGAAGTAGTGCCTAATTTTTTAATCTATTCCTTGGTGTGTAGGCCCCTACACAGGACGGTGCTTGATATAGAGCTTGACGTTCTGTTTAAACAAATTGCCACCAAATATGGTGAGAGGGCAAGAGAGTCAAATTGATGTTGAAACAACAAGAGACAGGAAATGACAAAAGAATTTTTGGGAAGCTCGTTCACGGTTGAATATTCTTTAACATCCACATGGACTCATGTTTGAAGGTAGTGGTAGCTGCGCAAGTCAAAGGCTTGAAGGGTTTTTTTTATTCAAGAAAACAAAATGGTTTTTAAAAGGTGAAGAGATATTTTATGAGCTTATACATATATGTGTCAAGGCATTTATGATGTTTTTTTTTAATGGGAATTGATCAGATCTATTTTAGGCTTGTTTATGAAAATTATTTTTTTGAATGGTAGGATATTATAAAGTGGGTTTATAACAACACAAATGGTTTGATTGGAAATAAATCTTGATTAGAAATAAAGTTATATTAGAAAGAAAGTTATAGGTTTTGCAAAATAAATGTTTTTCTACAAAATATATTGTTGTTTTTTCAAGCATGACATGGTTTTTTTGAGTGAATATTGTGATGGGGGTGCATATTAAAGATCATATTTTTTTCAGGGGCGATAAGAAAGATAGCTTTATGAAGTTAGGGAAACAACTATAATACAAAGGAAATATAGTAGTCATGGGTCACAAAAGACAACTAAAGTGGATTAAGAAAATGAATCGAAAAGGAAAGGAAAATATCGCTACAGTTCAGGCTGGAGCTGATGAACTAAGAATTCTAGCAGAAGACGGAGAAGAGATCGAAGGTGGATGGTGTAGCTTTGATCCGTTGCCACTGCCTATGTTTACTGGTAAATATTATGATTTTTGGGTTAGCCAAATGCTATCTTGTATTTGAGCTAAATATTTAATTGAGTATTACTCTAATAACACATATGATGAAGTATGTGATGCTTTAGCATTGGATTTTGTCATACAAGTATTGGGTGAGATGCTTTTGTGTAAGGTAGCAAAATCTAAAAATTCCAAGGAAGCATGGAAGATCCTGGAAGTAGAATTTGGTGCAAGGGGGAGTAATCAAGTCAAAGATCGTAGTATCGTACAACCTGTTGTAGTAGTGCTTCAAGATGGATCTATAGCGACATGTTTACAAAAATATGAGAGTTCATCACAATGTTGATGGTGTGTTACTAGCAAAAGCTGATTTTGGCATAGACAATGTTTGTAATGGAGCAATAATTGATTTAGTGGATCCAACAATTGAAATTTTTGGTGTTAACTTTGATGAGGAAAAATTAACTAGTGATGAGTGGTTGAAACTGATGCAACAATAAAATATCATTGATGCATTGCTATTCGGTAACAAAAACTCACTTGTGTCTAGAAACCAAGTCGAAGAATTTTTTTTGCAAAAGCAGATGTGGAGAATCAAGATTATGAGTCATCACAAGAGTCAAAGAACGAACAACAAAATAAAGCTCTCATTCCATAGCGGAATGAACATAACCAATATTGTTCTAAAGATGTTTTTTCATATAAAATTAACATTGATTTTGTGTGTGCATATGTTAGAAGCAACCCAGATGAAAGAACAAAATTTGAAGAATAATTAAAGTTCCTTGAAACATGGCTTGAAACACCATGTGTTGATGATGTCTGCATAGAATTTGTAGCAATAAATGTTGAAGACAACATGAACGAAGTTAAAAATGAAAATTTCAATGAAATTTTCATGTATTGGAGTCCTAAAGAGATAAAATTCTATTATGAACTTATTTTGCAATGAATTGATAATCAACAGATTGATGAAAAAGAACAAGCTATAAAATTTTATACGTGGTAGTTGTCCAATTACAAACATATTTCTAAAGAGGGAAAATACATCCATGAACACCCTAAAATAATTTTCTATGTTTTTTTGATAAACAAAATTTAAGAATGGAAGAGCTGCAATAATAAATCAAGAAACTGAAATTTGGAACCTACACCAAAGATGAAGCCATTCATAGGATAGAAGATTTGGAATAAAAGGAAAAATAGATCTAGCTAAAGAGTTGATTTCAAATTTTTTAAGTCATTGTAACCATCACTTAGACTTAGACTAGTATGCATGTTTAAGTGATGTTAATTCATGGTTAATTTGCGAGTTGTAATTAAGGGGGAGTGTTAAAAAAATTTACCCCTTTGATTTCTCCAACGCAATGCCTTCAACTCCTACATCACCTCACCGCCATAACATGTTCATATTTAAAGGGTCACCACTACCTTAACCTATTAATAATCGAAGGGCCAAATAGCTGACTTCGTTTTGTGTATAAAAGTAGATGATCAAATGTATGAGAATGCATAGTCTGGACGTAGAGTTTGAGTAGTTGTAACACAATTGTAGATATATAGTTAGTTGTTTGGCATTGTATAAATTCATGTCTCAATAGATAGCTATGCTTTACTTATTTTCTTTGTGACTTTCACTCATGCAAGAAAATATAAATCTTGTAATAAAAATAAAACACAACACACAACAAGAAATAATGTAGGAATAGAAGCTAAAATAATGTGAAGAATTTAGAAAAGGAAATAAAATAAGAAATGTAGTGTTACTTCTGAAATACGATTCCCTGCTCCTTCAAGAGAACTTTATAGGAAAAATTCCCAAATTCAATACATAGTTATCAATTTGAAATATGCCTCTCTACTCCAAAATATATTTATAGGGAAAAAACCAAATTCAATATATAGTGATCAATCCACAAATGAATATGAGAATATATTATTTTGAAATAAGAAATACAACTTTACTTATTCCACAACTTATATTGTTTGTCATCCCTTATTTATACGTTACTATTGACAAAATATGGCATAATATAATTATTGAAAGTTGTACTGGTTAGCTCTACTCTGAGAGACTACACCAGGAGGGACTGCATCCGTAAGTCACTCTACATTCTCATTAGAAATCAAACAATATATAGGTTACATGCAAATAGGGAAGTTATAACCAACGCCTAAGAAATAGGAACAAACTCCTAATCTAAGGTTTAGGTGAACTGACCCTGTCTAATATAGTTTCTCCATTATCTTCAACACTCCCCCTTAATGGAGAAAGGGTTCAAATATATTCCTATCATGTCCCTAAACATCTGAAATTTAATTCTACCAAGAGGATTAGTAATAATATCAAAAATATTATCACTAGTATTACAATATTCAACATGAATTTTTTTAGACTGAACTTTCTCCCCGACAAAGTGGAACTATGTATCAATGTGCTTAGTGTTTTAATGAAACACTGGATTGTTTGAAAGTTTGATGGAGCTCTAGTTATCACATATGATGACTATTGCAACTTTTTTTCTTCTCCTGCATGTTGCAGAATTTGCCCCAAACAATTTGCTTCACAAGTCACTGCACACATCGCTTGGTACTCTGCTTCCACCGAAGACAATGAAATTGTGTTTTTCTTTTTACTACTCCATACAATTACCCCAGACCTAATGCTAAACTTATAGCCAGTTATGTATAATCTTTGATCTATGTTTCTAGCCCAGTCAAAGTGTGAAAAACTTGTCAATTTCACATCACAAGAATCAGTATATAAAATTACATAGTCTAAGGTTTCTTGTAGATACCGTAAGACACATTTAGCTACAATCGAATGGCTCTCAATTGGCTTGGACATAAATTGGCTCAATGGAGTGACTACATAAGCCAAATCTAGTCTAGTAGTGGTCAATTAGATTAAAATCCTGACCAACTGCCTGTACAATGTTGCATCTAACTCCTTTGAACCTTCCTCACACTGAAGTTTGTTGTTCTATTGTAGCGGCACTGGTGCAACCTTATACTGATCCATCTTAAAAAAATTCAAAAGACTCCTAGCGTACTTATGATGTGTTAGACTAGCATGTCCCGAATCTCTCCAGATCTCTAGACCCAAAAAATAGTGAATCTCAGTGAGGTCTTTCATCTCAAACATTTGTAACATCTGCACCTTGATTTTTTCAATGAGTTTATCTGTATTTCCTGTAATTAAGAGATCATATACATACAAATAAATAAAAACAATTTTCCCCTTTTTGTCAAAAACAATATAGAGATTGGGGTCATTTTTGCTTCTATTGTAGCTGTGCTGCAAGAAGAATGAATCAATTTTATTGTACCATTCTCTTGGATCCTGTTTTAGTCCATATAAATCTTTCTTTAATCTAGAGACTAAATGTTCTTTTCCCTGTTTGAAAAACCCCTTAGGTTTCTATAAATATACCTCATCTTTTAATTCCCCATTTAAGAAAGTAGATTTAACATCTAGTTGGCGCATCATCTAGTGATATTTAGTAGCGAAGGTTTTAACATTCTAATTGTATTAATTTTAGCTGCTAGGGAGAAGCTTTCCTCATAGTCCATAACTTCTTTTTGTGAATACCCCTTTGCAACCAGTATAACCTTATATTTATCTATGCTCCCATATGCTTAAAATTTGGGTTTGTATAACCATTTGCAACCTATGGTTTGTTTACCCTCAGGTAATTCAACTAGCTCCCAAGTTTTTTTTTTAGAATTGAATCATGCTCTTTTTTCATGGCTTCCCTCCATTCCTTATATTGACTTGCTTATTTATAAATAGAGGGTTCAACAACACTTAACATGCTAGTTATAAAATCATTCTCTCAATATCTAGCTAGTAGTTATGTTTTCCTACTTGATCTCCTGGGCATCGGAGTGGTAACCAACCTGTCCTGCTTATCCCTTGATGGAATTGCTTCGATATTTGTATCTAAACTTTTTGCTTCTTCCCTTTTCTGCTCTTGCTGTTGTTGCTACTACTGTTGTTCATGGTTTTCTCCTATTTCACCATTCCCTTCTTCCACCAGCGATGGAATATCGCTGTCATCATTGTTTTCTACACTATTTCCTCATGTACCTACTCATGAAACACTACATTTCTCCTCGCAAAAGCTTTAAAAGTAGAGGGATGAAACAGTTTGTAACCTTTAAATTATGTAGAATAACCAACAAAAATACATTTGATAGCCTTTGAATCCAGTTTCCTTCTATCCTTCTTTGGAACATGGGCAAAGGATTTGGATCCAAAAAAATATTAAATGCTTAACAACATGTTTAAATCCTAGTAAAGCTTCAAAAGGAGTTTTAAATTCAAGACTCTTTGTAGGACTCATTTTTTTCAAATACACTGTAGTGTTTATTGCTCCAGCATAAAATCTGTTAGCAAGATTTTTAACTTTCAGCATACAGTGAGCACACTCGATGAGGATTTTGTTTCTCCTTTCTGCAACCTCGTTCCGTTGAGGAGTGTGGGGTGCTGTAAAATGCGACAGTATTCCATGTTCTTTGCAATATTTGTTGAAGTCAATCTTCCTGTACTCTCCCCCTTGATCCGAGGGGAGAATCTTGATGTATTTTCTTATCTGCATCTCTATCATGCTTTTGAATTTCTTGAAATATTAAAAAAAATGACTCTTTTTGCTGACAAAATATACCCACATAAATCTAGTACAGTCATCAACAAACAATAAGAAGTAATATGCACCTCCCAAAGATCTTGACTGCATTGGCCCACATAAATCAGTGTGGACTAACTCTAGTATATCTCTTTGTTTTCTATTAACATTAACAGGAAATTCATCTCTATGTATCTTCCCAAGAGAACATGGTTCACAATCAACATGAATATGCTTTAAATAAGGAAGACCAGTAACCATGCCTTTCTTCTAAAGTAACTGCAAATCTTTGAAAAATATATGTGGCCAAATCACCGATGCCATATTTCTTCCGTAGACATACCTGATGATGTAAAGGCTTGATGTGGCACAGTTCTCACATTCAACTTGTAAATACCGCCCACACGAATCCATGTTGCAATTATCTTCATAGAATCCGAGAAATCTTTAACAACACAATATGATTTATAAAATTCTACCTTAAGGTTCTCATCTATTATCATTGAAAAAAAATCATATTCTTATTAATACCCGATAAATACATCACGTTCTGAATGTGCCTAATATTACCATCAAGCATAATTACAGGAACATTACCATGTCCTTTGATTTGGTACCCCCTATCATCGCCAAGGTATATTTTTTCTCTCGTGTTGGTTTCCATGAATTCTTTAATCCAATCTCCTTTTCCTGTCATGTGGGTGGATGCTCTTGAATCCACATACCATGTATCTTCTTCGTCATTCTCATCAAATTCAAACATAAAAAGTTTGAGATCTTGGTTATGGTCATCATCTAAGAAATTCTCTACATGTCTCTTGTATCTCTGTTAACCTTCATTATATTCCTTCTTTCGACAATGTTTAGCCATATGGCCAATATTTCCACAATAAAACATTTTAATTGTGGATTATTCCTATTTGGTGACATACCTTAAGATGGATTCAACCTTTTCTGTGTTGTGCCTTCACCTCTTTGTCTTCCATTCGCCTTTCCTTTGAATGGATTCTTCTTCGCCATGAGAGCTAGATCAGAATTCTGGGTTTTCAATGTCATCCAACTTTCCTCCTCTTGCATGAGAATCCCTTTCAATTATTTGAATTTGGGGGCTTTTCATCTAGCATTCAAGCTTTTTATAAACATCTGGTAGTCGTCAATCATACCATTCATAGTAATAGTTACCAGATCAATATTAATTATAACCTCTCCAATGGCGTCGAGCTTGTATTTAAGATCCTTAATGTGTGAGATGAGTGTGGCTATTGTCTCATTCTTCGCCACCTTGATGGAAATAATCTTTATTTTTAGGAATAATAGGCGATTTGTATTTCTAATTTCGTACAGGTCTCTGAGAGTTGTCCATATTTCATTTGCAGACTTACAATCTCTGATGTGAGGGATGATGCAGTCCTTGACTGCCATCTTCAACATTGTTCTTGCCTTGTTCTCCCTCTTCTCCCACTCCTGTATTGTCGCAGCTATTATATCTACTACAATTTTTGGTTTCACCTCATCTCCAGTTGCAATCCCCCATCTATTATGCCCTTCTAGCATAGCCTGTAACTCTAATTTCCAATTAGAATAATTGGAACCATCGAGCTTGTTGCTCTCATTCAAGTATACCTCTATCAGATCATTCATCTTGAAAATAAAAAAATGACTTCCGAAAATTGACAGAAAACCACATCTACAAACGAATCTATCTCAGATCCAAAAAATATAATAATATCAAGAGACATATCTACCTGTTTTTTGACCACTCTGGTAGGTTGTTCTGGGCACTGCACCACGGCCTCAGTCTGTCACAAATCACGCTTTCTGCAATCCTCCCACTGTTGTTGCCTCTTATGCCACAACTCTCCGACTCCTCTGACACGCTCTCACTAGATCTGTAGGCACGAGCTCTCTGGCTTCACAGGGAGAAGCTATCTGGGTTCAGTCGGTGATCCGTATCATGAGCACTCTGGCTCCACGACACTCCATAGCACGGGCTCTCTGGCTCTTTCAACACGAGCTCTCTGGCTCAATGACGCTCCAAAACACGAGCTCTCTGGCTCCTCTGACACAAGCTCTCTTCCTCCTTCAATCCAAGCAGATTGGCTCCTCCAATCACGAGCTCTCTTGCTCTGTTGGCACCCTAAAAACCTCTAGATCCTACGTTGGTCACGTTTGGCAGAAACTCCATAAGTACTAACATGAATCAACGCGTTCTTCGTGTGAATCCGCACTGATTTTAGAAATCAGTGCCTTTCTCGGGCACAGATCAACACTGACCGATGCGCCTGTGAGGGAGACAAACGCGTTCATCATCTTTACCTTCCCAAAAAAACAAACTTTCTCACAATCTCACTCAGGCTACCCTCAAGTCATCAAGGGCTTCTCCTCTGCCACGTGGATTATTCACAAGGATTAAAGCACTGTTGCTTTGATTCAACCGTGGAGCTCTGATATCGTGATAAAATATTGCAAAATCAAATTATTGAATGTTGTACTAGCTAGCTCTAATATGAAAGACTACACCAAAAAAAACTGAGTCCGCAAGTCGCTTTACATTCTAATTAGAAATCAAACAATATATAAGTTGCATACAAATAAAGAAGTTAAAACCAAAACTAAAGAAATAGAAACAAACTACTAATCTAAAGTTCAAGTAAACTGACTCTCTTTTATATAATTTCTCCATTATCTTCAATAACTATTTAGTTTCAATGGTTTCACTAAGTTCATCATTCCCTATTTATACTTTGCAATTTAGTTTATCGTTACTTCCTAGGATTAAAAGATTAGCGCATCTACTTATAGAATAGAGGATTCAAAGTTTGCTAGATAATTGTTGCACTAGAGATACTTTAGATTTCTAAAGATCTTCGTGTCGTCTTGTGGAATTGAATCTATGGTACGAAGTGGATAGAATCATTTTTGCGTTTCGAACATATCTCTTTCGTTGTTCATGTTCTAATATGACTATGTCGACTTGCTGATTGAAGACAATCCGTTCTCTTATAAAACATGTCTCTTTAATAAAACATGTCTAGGTCATCTAGAACCTACTACAAGTGGCAACATATTGTTTGTTCATATACTGTTAAAGAAAAAAAAGAAGTGTTTCCAGACTTAACTTCTCCTGTAATAAAAAAAAATTGAATATATTTTATTAAAAGAATAGAAAGATATTTGGAACAAAACAAAGCACTAAAATTTTGATTTGAGCAGCCTGGCCATTGTTGCAATCTCCACTCAAATTTACAGATCTAGTTCATTATAAACCGAACGTATATTGGCTGTATTGCTTCTATTAACCAACCGAATGGCCATGCTGTTTGGAAACTAGTTCTTTCCCAGTAATTTATTATTCTGAATGTAGATTAGATACCAATTTGAACATTTGAGTAAAAAAAAAATACATTCATGGAACGTTTGATTCATTCAGTTGTTTCCTCTAAGAATATACAACTAAAATTCTGGATTAAAATTGTTAAAATTGTTTAGAAATAATCTAGAAAAATCTATCTATGACTACACCAATCAAACTCTTCTAAAGATTTTCATAATCATATTAACGAAATTCTTATAAACTTCTCTCCTATAGACAGAATAATTACCATTTTCCACCTCTATATGTTTCCTATATTATATATCGCTCACCATTGGCTGAGAGATTCAAATTTCGTTGAGATGTAACAACTGTTTGATGATTGCCAGAAGCCATCTAACTTCGTTGAGATGTAACAACCGTTTGATGACAACCAAAAGGCACATATCGTCCTTAGCGTCTGTCTCTTTATTATTATTAATTTACAAAACCTTTAGATTGAACAGTGGAATCTGATATATTTTGTATCTCTTTATTATTAAAGTACTAAAGCATAAGACTGAAGAAGAATTTTATATAATATATTACATATTCATAACCACATTTGTTAATATAGATGATAAACTCTTATAAATCTATATCAACTACCCACCACATTAATAATTACATTCATAATTATAATTATATTTTTTTAAATATTAATTATTTTTAGTTATTAATAATTATTTAAATTTTAATAAAAGCAATATTTTATATTTATAAAATAATATTTATTATGTTAATAATTATAATAGTTAGTATATTAATATAATATTTCTGTTTGAAATAATGCTCACATTAATACTGTGTGTTAAATTTGGGGATTGGCTTTGAGGTTTTGTAGGAGACTATTGAGATATTCTCTCAACCTAAATATCCAAGATTGGAATTAGTTGGATCTCACTCCAACTATATATATACGTATTGTATCTTGATGTGTTAAGGTAATACAAACTATTATTTTGTGTGAATCTTTTTCAATGGATGCTCTTCCAATTTCTCATATGGTATGAGAGCCTAGCTGAGCTTAATCCCTCACGAGAGTGCCCAGGAAGATGAAATAGTTTGGGAGAGGTTCTTTGTACATACATAGATTAGGAGTGTTGAATTATTTTGTTTATGAGAGTGTTGTGTGTTTATTGTTTACCTGTAGGGTTGCCTACAGTGAAAAAAAAAGAGGAGGACCTGCTGCTTTTGAATCCATACTTGGCGAGTCTTATGGTGAAGGCTGTGACAGAGCCGCGTTGCGAATCAGCTGCACGATCATTGTGCGTGCGTGGACGACAAGATTGAGTTACGTGCGGATGTGATCTCCAACCAAATATCTGCCCACAACATTAAAGTAAATGAGCATGGGGTGGCAATGAACCGCGGTGAATTGGAGGCCACTGGCATTATCGAATCGGCGTGCAGCATTACGTTGTATTTAGACGTCTGCGTTTCGACTCTCGTAGCACATCTGGAATCCAGAAAAGCTACAAACTCCAAGGAACTCGCCACTATTGTTGTGAAGGTGACCCTGTACAAGCTGAGAAAATCTCTCTGCATCTTTAGGCTTTAAGATGAGCCGACAACCGATCATGGACCAAAGTATCCAGTCCATTGTGGATGACTATATCGAGCTTTTCGGATTTAGTCTCCGCCAGTTTCGAAAGGCCAAGATCCGGTAAACTTGAAGAATGACACACTCGGGCCCTCTAGTGGTGATGTTGTTGTTGTGGATCAGTTTCCAATCATCGAGCCCTAAAAACGCTAAGCAATCATGTGAAATTTCTCGAGGCCTCGACCAAATGAAGCTAATTTCCGAATGCAATGATCTCCAAATACAGTGTTTCAGCGGCGTCATGATAAGTTTGCATGTGACACATTTTATTCCTCTGACGGCACTCATTTCTCCGATGGCTTTTATTGCAGGCGTGCCAAACACAACGATCGAGCCACTTTTTTTGTGGAACACATGGGCGTGGATAGAGTCATTGGGACGAAAATTGAAGTGGACGCAGAGGGGAGAGCTATTGGATTTGTTGTCAAATCTCGAGTTCTCGCGGAGATGAACAAGAAGGACGTTGTTTAGAAGCTTGTTGCACATTTTATGGTGGACGTTGGAGTGGGGAAATACAAGTTCATAGGGCATTTTCTATCCCTTCGCAAGTTTCAAAAAAATGTTACAGGCATGCGAGATGTGTTGGTCGCTTTCTTGGTTGCATCCATCAAAGTTTTATGTCAAATTTGTTATTTTTATATTGTTTAAGTTGTAAAGAAGAACCAAATTTTGAACATAGTGATGTAGTTCAAACTTGTAGTTCTTGCCTGTTCTTCATTGCCACAAGAACATGTTACTAGTTTGATTATGTCCAATATGTTATAAGATGTACACTCTTGTTGTACTTCGGTGCTCCAAGATCGACAATTACAGGTTACCTTGTGAGTTTGTAAGTGTGTAGAAAGGTCAGTTGTTTAACTCATTGCTGAAAACATTTCGTACTTAGATCGTTGTCCTATATAACTGTCGAAATTTGCTCTTCGGGGGAATTCATAGATGAAAGTGTATCGATAAAATGGTTCAGTGTTGAGACTATCCTTGGGGAGGTTGAGAAGCGTCAGTTCTACAAAGATCGTCAAAGATGGTCAGAAGGTTTTGTACTTTAAATGTGTCAAATGGGAAGCTCGAATGTGTGGAGAAGAAAAGAGTGGAAGCGGGAAGATTCAGAGTGGGTGTAAGCGCTCACTAGTCAGACAAAGACAAATGACAAATTTTGTAATTGTGATTTGAGTGTTGTAAGTTTGGAAATGTAAGCATTAAAGGGGGTGTTTGAGATAATGCTCACATCAATGTTGTGTGCCAATTTTGGGGATTGGCTTTGAGGTTTTGTAGGAGACTATTGAGATATTCTCTCAACCTAAATCTCCAAGATTAGAATCAATTGGATCTCACTCCAACTATATATATAGGTATTATATCTTGATGTGTTAAGGTAATACAAACTATTATTTTGTGCGAATCTTGTTCAATGGAGGCTCTTCCAATTTCTCATAATTTGTTATTATATACAATTTTTCTAATATATTAATAGTTATATTTAAAACTTTAATATAATTCACATATAACATAATAATAACATTTAGTTTTTATTAATACTATGCATTTTACAATAATAACTATTATATGTTTATAAATATAATTAGCAATACATTTTGTATATTCACTTGTAGTATATTAATAATATACCTACTATATATTAAACTAAAATATGTTATACTATTATCTATATATAATATTATGCCATTTAATAATTAAATATTTTATAATAATATATTATTTAATTTTGTTAATATATTAATAGTTTTAAGTGAAATATAAAATAATAATAGTATTTTATTATTATTTATAATAATATATATGTCTTAAAAGTATTATTAATAATTTTTATATTTTTATTAATATAATTATTAATATTTTTGCTATATTTACTTAAAAAAAATAAAAGTAAACTAAACCAAAAAGATTAATAACCAGAAGTGATTATTAATATAATAAATAAATTTAAATATGTTTATGTAAGCTGCAAAACAAATCTCCTCCTTGATATGAAGCAATCCAATCCAACAATCCAACGATTACTAGAGCAATATAGGGAACTTGACTGCTTTTGACAGGCACAATCATGGAGTGTCCGCTAAGTCTTCCGAGGATGAACTTGTGAAAGGATGCCACTAGCCTTATCCACGACCTAGCTTTATCGTCATCTATTGACAAACGCAGTCGACCTCAATGGCCAATTCCAACGACTCCAATTCCAATGCCAAGCCTCCAAGAAAATGGGAAATTTTTGACAAAAACAAACAATTATAGCTTGAGATGAAAATGATATTACAATCATTGAAACAAAACCAAGCCATTAACCTGGTGATGTCACTCCCACAAGTTCGATCCGGTCATCGCTGCGGCTACAGTTCGTAGTGTTGACAACCGAAATGGCCGCGACTTTCGTTGGCAGATTGTGATGGATAGGTATCTTATGGCAGCAGCTCAGTCTTCCCCACAGAAGCTGATAGCGGGTCATGATGACAGGGAACAAAGGAAACGGCACCATCAATGATTGAGAGATCCCTCGAAGGTCCCTCGCAATCGGACACTTGCCCTTTCGATCACACAACAGATCAAACGAGCAGTGTGGCAATCTCCAATCTAGTCACTTACAAACCAACCGAATCTGTTAGCTCCTTGGAACCTTGCTCTTGCCCGCTAATCTCTTTAGATACCATTTTCAAAAATTGAATACGCCAATACACTAACGAAATTTTTGATTCATTCAGTTGATTCCGCTAAGAATATACAACTAAGCTTCTTTAGAAATAATCTAGAAAGATCTATTAAGGCTACAGCAGTCAAGCACTTCTATAATTTTTTATAATCAAATTAGGGAAGTTCTGCATCTTTTATTATTAAATCGAGCTCTCTATATTTGAGATTTTTTTATTAAATCGAGTTTTTTTTATGGTTGAGTTTTTTTTTGAAGTTTTATATTTTACTTTATGATTTCATTGGTTTCGAATTTGTAGAATTTATTGAAATTAAAAGTTCGATAAACTCTTCATAATCTAAATGTTTTATAACATTTGAGAATTTGAATTTTTATATATAAAAAAAAATATAAATTTAAAAAATATATATATAAAAAAATTAATTTAAACCACACAAATCAAAATTAGATCATAAATCAAATTTAATCAAACAAAAAATATCAATTGAACCTTGAAATATTATGTGATATATTAAGGATCAATCCATATGCCATTCGTCCATTTTGATACTAAGTATAATTATTCCTGGAATTACGTCATCGCGAAAAGAAAATCTCAAACTCATGAAGACTCACAAAGGAGGCAGAATCCTTTGTTTAATTCAAAGGCCCAATCCTACTCCTGTACATTATGAAAGCTATTTGCATGTCCATGTGCAGAAAGGATTTGAATTGATGAAATAATTAACTCTTTTTGTGATTTCGCTACCCATCTCTGTAGATCTTTACGATTGTGGATAGTCTATTACTCTCTCAAACAGACACTGTATGTTTTGCTAAGTCAAAAATTCCATATTGCTGTCTACCTTGGGTCAGGGGGATTATCGTGACCTATCCCCGGGCTGTGGCCGGATGATGATGGACGAAATGCCATTACTGCAATGCACTTTTTTGCTGCTACATTTTTATTCACTGACTTATTGCGATTCCGTGAAAAGATATGAGCTCCACTGTCGTTGCTTGCCAGCTTTTCAGCGTCCTCGCTCTTGGGGGAGTGGTTATGGCCACCTCTATATTTTACGGACACGTTGAACTTGGTGGCTGCGAGTTTATTCTCTGATGGCTCTACTGATCATTGTTCCTTCCTCATTTTCGAGCTCCTTCTCATTGCTTCTTCGTTGGGAGGATGCAGTGAGGAATGAATAGCGTGAAGCTTGAAGCCCATATGCCGAGCTTCTACAGTGAAGCAGGACGACAAAAACATGATAGCATGAGAGCAAATGGCATGGCTATGTTAATGGGACATAGTGGCTGGAATCTCAAGCCCACCTGAAAGGGGATGTGGCTAGTTGAGTTGTGGAGAGCCCGATTATAAATGTGTTGTACATAGGGGAGGCTCTCATCCCATGTGCATGGATGCTTTGAATTGAACATGCACAATATGTGTACAATAATCTTGTTGACGACCTCTGTCTGGCCATCGGTTTGGGGATGGAAAGCTGTGGACCTGGTGAGCTTGGTGTCGAACATTGACCAGAGGCTGGACCACAATGTGCTGAGGAACATGTTGTCCCGATCTGATATGATAGACTGTGGGATCCCAAAGTTCACCCACACTCGTTCAAAGAAGAGTGTAGCAGTGGCTTCTGCTATTATATTCTTCTTGCAAGCCGCCATAATTTCCATCTTCGAGAATCTGTCGACGACCACGAAAACACAATCATTTCCATGCTTAGTAAAAGGAAGGCCCGACATTGCCCGACATGTAATCCATGGAGATGGATTCCCAAGGTCCACTAAGGGTGGGTAGCGAAGTATAAAGGCCTTGCTTCTTGATGGTAAATTTGGCAATGGCGCAAGAAGTGTAGGATCTGATGTACTTCCCGACATCCTGTCGAAGTTTCGGCCAATAGAAATACTTTTGCAGTACTGCCACTATTTTCTCAACCCTGAAATGACCAACGACTCAGCTGTAGTGTGCTTCCCATATCATCTTGGCACGCTCGTTTGAAGGAACACAAAGGTGTCCCAGGTGACATAACAGTGCATCTTGGAGGTGAAATTTTGGAACTTGCGTACCTCCCAAGAGTTCCTTGTATGCATGGCCGAATTTTGGATCGCTCTCGTAGAGAAGCATCCAATTAGAAGTCTCATGCCCATAAGAGTTGAGAACGGCAGATAGCACCATGATTGGTGGTCGGCTGAGGCAATCTGCAACATTATTGGTGCTACCCTTCTTGTACTTGATGTTCACATGAAACTATTGTAGATATATGGACCACTTCTCATGGCGATCGTTCTGCAACTTCCCTTGTGTATGTATGAATTGTAGGGGGTGGTGGTCTGTGTGGATGATTTTTTCTTTCCCCAAAATGTAATGCTTCCATTGTCGACAAGCCTACACAATGGAATACATTTCTTTATCATAAGTTGAATACTTGTGAACTATGTCGGACAATTTCTCACTGTGATATGCCACTGGATGTCCATGTTGAGTAAGAACTACCCCAATAGCATAGTCAGAGGCATATGTCTCGATCTCAAATGGTTGTTGCAAGTCTGGTAACGTGAGAACTGGGGCAGAATAGAGGCGATGTTTCAACTCTATGAAGACCTTATGTTGATATTTTGACCAAAAGAATTTTGCTTTTGCTCCTCCCTTGGTGACTTGACTCAAGGGCCAAGTAATATGAGAGAATCCCAACACGAACCTGCAGTAGAAATTAGCCAGAACCAGAAACTTGCGAAGCTCTGTTAGAGTGGTTGGGGCTGACCAATCCCGAATGACTTGGATCTTGGTTGGATCCACATGCACCCCCATTTCATCAATAATGTATCCCAGATATTGAACGTGGGTCATGCCAAAAGTGCACTTTTCCAAATTGGCACACAACTTGTGTTGCCGCAGTGTTTGGAGGACTTGTCGGATGTGGTGTAGGTGCTCTTCCCAAGTCTGGCTAAAGATCAGAATGTCATCCAAGTACACCACTAATTTAACTCTGGTGGTGACCTGTTCTATGCAGTCTGGGTTTAACTCTGTTGGTGTGAGTTGTTATGCAATGTCTGAGGTATCTAGTAGAGGTGGGAAGTAGGGACGAAGGCGGTCCATGTTGAATATTGGGTGCAAACCAAGGAATGGTGGAATACTGAGGTTCAAGGAATTGTTCCCTACAACCTTGGTGATGGTGTATGGCCCGTATCACAACGGTCGAAGCTTGCGGTGGGGTCCAGTGAGGCACTCCTTCTGCAAATGTAGACACACTTTTTCGCCCACCTGGAAGTTGTGTGGCACCCAATGTTGATCATGTTGTTGCTTTTACTTAGCATTGGCTTTGTCCAATATGTCATGAACCTATTGGCGGATGTGCTGAATAAACATATAACCTTTTGACTTAGATCTTGGTTGGATCCACATGCACCCCGCTTTCATCAATAACGTATCCCAGATATTGAACCTAGGTCATGCCAAAAGTGCACTTCTCCAAATTCGCACACAACTTGTGTTGCCGTAGTGTTTGGAGGACTTTTCGGATGTGGTGGAGGTGCTCTTCCCAAGTCTGGCTGAAGATCAGAATGTTATCCAAGTACACCACTACAAATGAGTTGGTGAATGGCCGCAATATGTCATCCATCATCCTCATGAAGGTTGCAGGAGCATTCATCAACCCGAAAGGCATGACTAGCCATTCAAAAAGGCCCTTCTTGGATTTGAAGGCAGTCTTCCATACATCGGAGGGTTCGATTGGTACCTGGTGATATCGAGACTTCAAGTCAATCTTGCTGAAATATTTCACCCCTCTCAGTTGGTCTAGAAGGTCATCTATCCGTGGGATTGGGTACCTATTTCGGACAGTGATCTAATGATCGATAGTCAATACAAAGTTTCCATGTCCCATCCTTCTTCTGTACCAACACGATCAGGCTCCCACAGGGAGATGAACTTGGGTGGATGTGACCTTTCTGCAACAGGTCCTGAATCTGCCTCTTGAATTCATCATTCTCCAGGAGAGAGCACTGATATATCAGTCCATTGGGTAGCGGCCCACCTGGGGTTAGATCAATGGGATGCTTGACCTGATAGTGCAGAGGAA
The DNA here is from genome assembly GCA_034641835.2 of Pinus albicaulis. Taxonomy (NCBI): domain Eukaryota; kingdom Viridiplantae; phylum Streptophyta; class Pinopsida; order Pinales; family Pinaceae; genus Pinus; species Pinus albicaulis. Next base: position 772,393,957 of record CM076571.1, on the reverse strand, counting down.
CCTTGTGAAGATGTCCCCGTAATCCCCCACAACCTTGTCCATTTGTTGTTGGTGTGCAGAGGAGTGTTGTCTGGAGGTTTTGGCCACTGTCTTCTTCTTGCCCTAGGGGCGGATCATCAGGAAAACAAATTTCCTAGTTTGGGAAATAAGCTTACTGCATTGTTTTGCAGTAACCAAAGAGATAGCGACAGGCGGTGGTACCTTTGGTATCCTGTACAACGTATTTCACAAAGTGACAATAACAGCATGAGGCCGAGACTCATACACAGCATGTCTCTTCCACAATTATGGTTGGCCTAATAGTACATTAGAAACATCAATAGGAGCAACGTCACAAATATCTCATCCGTGAAGGGTTTGATGCTATAGGGAAGGCGACACGACTCGCTAATGCGCAGATCCCGTCCTTGGTGATTCCACCCAGTATTCAACGTGGACCGCCTTCGTCCCTACTTCCCACCTCTACTAGATACCTCAGACATTGCAGAAAAACTCACACCAACAGAGTTAAACCCAGAATTCATAGAACAGGCCACCACAGATTGTATCATGGACATGAAAATAAAGAGAACACAAAGAAAATAAAACCACAAAGAAGCTTGTTTTATTAAAACAGAGAACTATTGTAGAAGCTACATTGTGGCGGACAATCTGTCCTTTTACAAAGTGAGGCTTGTTATTTATAGCCTTTTTTTGAGATAGAATACCATAGGTGGATACCATGGGTAGATACCACTTACAATACCATGGGAAAATAAATATCATGGGTGAATGAATACCATGGGTCGATGCCATTTACAATACCATGGGTAAATTCCGTGGGTGGATGGATAACATGGGTAGATGAATACCGTGGGTTGATGCCATTTTCCATTCGGATCATTATCCGGATCTTGGGGGAAGACCCCCAAGATCTAAGAAAATTGAAATGGATCTGACAAGATCTGCAAAATTAGAATGCCAGAAAAAAAGAGAACACAAAGAAAATAAAACCAAAAAGAAACTTGTTTTATTAAAACAGAGAATAATTGTAGAAGCTATATTATGGCGGACAATCTGTCCTTTTAGAAAGTGAGGCTTGTTATTTATAGCCTTTTTTAAAGATAGAATACCATAGGTGGATACCATGGGCCAATACCATGGGTAGATACCACTTACAATACCATGGGTAAATCCCATGTGTGGATGAATACCATGGGTGGATACATACCATGGGTTACTTACAATACCATGGGCGAATAAATATCATGGGTGGATGAATACCATGGGTCGATGCCATATACAATACCATGGGTGAATTCCATGGGTGGATGGATAACATGAGTAGATGAATACCATGGGTTGATGCCATTTTCCATTCAGATCATTCCTCCCTCCTTAAGAAGTAATGGTCCCTATTGCATGAAGTTCCCTCCTAATAAGCCTTTGTTGAATATGAAGAGCCACTGAAGAGAAGGGTTTTGTGTAGTTAACCCATAACTGTGATGAACGAAGATCCAAGGATAGAGATACCCTGTAATGCTTGTGACCAACTGTGATATTGACAGTGTGCAGCCATAAATGGACTTCGATGAAGTGTGGGTTTGTGGATGAACCAAAACCATGACAAATGAAGATCTGAGGATAGAGATATCGTGTAATGCTTGTGACCAACTATGTGACTAACAGTGTGCGGCCTAGAAAATGTACTTCGATGAAAATGATTTTGTGCAGTTGACCCATAACCGTGATGTTGATTGTTGATGAAGTAGCAGGTGCCTACATAGCTTAGGGTGGGAGGGCATGTCTCCAAATAACCCAAGCTGAATGTTGCTATGCTGAAACTGATGAATGTGAAGCAGGTGCCTACTAAAGCGGGGTGGGAGGGCACGTCTCCAAAGGGAACCCACTCCGAATGCTGCTCCAGATTTAAAATGAGCATAAATCGATCAATATAACTCAGAATATTTATTATAACCTATTTTTGGAAATGGAATTATCATTCTTCATCTTCTCATGTTTTTGAAACCACTATCTGGAGAGTCTAGACTCTCAGATTCGCGATGGAACTGTCTCGCCGTCACAAAATTTCTGAAAAAATAGTTGATTTTAAATCAACGATAACTCCCACATCTGAACTCCGATTCGACCGATTGTTTTTTTCAACTTGGGTGATTTCTCAAGAGGAGCTCAGATGTATATCCATTCTTCTGAAATTTTGCAGTAAAAATTGTGAAAAATGACAGGAGTGCCGCCATCCATGAATTGTCGTCAGAAAAATTGCTTCAACATTGCTGATTTTGAATCAGCGATATCTCCCTCATCCAAACTCCAATTTGGCTGATTTTTTTTTTGAATTTGAGTATTTTTTTGCAAGGAATCTAGATATGGTCTTTGGTTTTGTAAAATTTTCACCAAAATTTTCAGATCTGATCTGAAAACTCGCCGCCCAAAAAAACAAAATCATGGATTTTGCTGAAGATTGCTGTGAAACATTGAAACTGAAATATGTTTCAAACCCTCATTCCCATGGAGGTGTAACCTGAATCTGATACCACTGATCTAGATCTTGGGGGAAGACCCCCAAGATCTAAAAAAACTGAAATGGATCTGACAAGATCTGCAAAATTAGAATGCTAGAAAAAAGAGAACACAAAGAAAATAAAACCACAAAGAAAATTGTTTTATTAAAACAGAGAATAACTGTAGAAGCTACATTGTGGTAGACAATATGTCCTTTTACAAAGTGAGGCTTGTTATTTATAGCCTTTTTTTGAGATAGAATACCATAGGTGGATACCATGGGCCAATACCATGGGTAGATACCACTTACAATACCATGGGTGAATAAATATCATGGGTGGATGAATACCATGGGTCGATTCCATTTACAATACCATGGGTAAATTCCATGGGTGGATGGATAACATGGGTAGATAAATACTATGGGTTGATGCCATTTTCCATTCGGATCACCACAAGTTCTGATATTCTGGGTCCCCCCTTGCTGCCTCCATAATCTAGTCTTGAAAATTAAATTCAATCTCGCTAAAATAAAGTTCATAAATGCCATGTAGTTTTCTGCTTAAGGCATCTACCACCTTGTTCTCTTTTCCTTTCACATGTTGAATATCAAAATCAAATTCGCTAAGAAATGCATTCCATCTGGCTTGATGGGCATTCAAATCAGCCTGCTTAAAGTATCTGGTTAAACTACTATGATCAGTTCCCAGTATCTGGTTAAAGAAACAAATTCGATTTTTGAGGGTCGCATTTATTGGCACAGGTTTTGAGGCATTTGGAGTGGTTTGAATAAAGTTGACTTCAGGTTTGACTGTAAATTTTACAGTAGCATTGATTGGGTTTGAATTTACTATTTTGGGTTGACTTTCACCCTCTTGGAAGACCAAATTGGACTATTGTTGACCGAGCTACTTAGAGGACATTTTGGAGCCACTTTGACTAGCATTGACTTTCTGGTTAGGGCTGCAGTTGACTGCTGATTTTAATAGGATTGTTTTGGGCAAGTTATTTTGATATGTGTACTCTCTCTCTATTGAACTATTGAAGAATAATAAGAAGAATTTGATCAAAGGGTTTTCCCCACATTGGGGTTTTTCCCTGGCATGCGCCAAATATTGTGTCCTCTTGTCTTGGCTTGTCTTCTGAATTTTGTTTATGTTCTATCAACATTTACTATCATTGTGATTAAGCTATTGTGATTGCTAAACAGGAAATTGATATTGGGCTAATAAGGAAAATTGAAGTAAATTTCACTTAAGCATAGAACATACCATTGTTATCTAAAATTATGGCCCCACCAGCTCCACAGTTACACCATGCACTTGGCAGATGATCTAGGATCTATATGATGATGTGGCATCACTTATTCCATCATACTAGCCCTTGCAAATGATCTACAGGCATCTTCAATCAGTTTGGAGACCCGTGAGGACACTTGTGTGCCCCCACATCCATTTGGAAGCACCAAAGGTTTATTACTTGGAGAACAAGGGGCCGACCCCTTGTCCACTACTTTTAGGAGTCTTGTTTCACATTATGGCACCTATGCACTTCATTATGCCTCCTCTAAGGCCCAACGACACATGTTATTGATCATTTGACCCTCTTAAGAGGCCTACTCTGTTATTGAGCTAGTTTAGTGGGCTTGTCACCAAAAGGTTGTTATTATACACATTATTTTATTTTAGGGGCTACATTAGGCAAAAATTTGCTAAAAAAAAATCATTAGACAATGTATAAATATATGATGACTCGATTCATTCTCTCATCATCACTTGGATTAATCATTAGCTCTTGTGAGAATTGTGCATTCTTTGGATGAGGATATTTTTTGGATGAATGGATGAATTTTGATGTTTGGTCAAATTTTCTTTGTCTTGGAGCTTCACTTGTTGGAAAAATTGATGATTGGATATACTCTTCTTGCATGTAAGTACCTTTTAAATGTTATTTTTGTTATGTAATTTTCCTACATCATGATGCTGGGAATTTCACTATTCTAGGGCTTATTTACTACACCACTTTATGTGAAGTTGTGGAAATAAAGTTTCTAAATGATTTTGTATCATGATTGGGCCATGAAATGAATAAATGAATGTTCCTAGGGATAACTATTCCTCCTGATAAGTCATCGAATTATGCTAAACAAAATATAAATACCTTGAAGCTGCTTCAAACTAGCCCCGAGCCTAGTGAATTCGTCTTCTATGCCTCCTTGATAAGTTGAGATCGATCCAAACCCTAATTTATTCATGACTCCATCTCTTCCAAATAGCAGGGCACTAGTATTCCACCGGTGATCTCTTTAAAGAATATTTTTCTTCAATTTCTCTCTTTCTTTCTGGGCCTAGCCTATATAGGTCACCTATGGCATCACTTATCTCACAATCTAGCCATCCAAATACTTCTATTTTTTTTCCACAATTGTTTTGATGTGTCCTCTAGAAGCCCTCCAAATTGGAGGCAATTCCGACGATGAGATGTCGAGAAATAGCAAGCTTTATCTCAGGGACCATTTCTTGCCTTAGGTTTCCCTTGGCTAGTGACCTCATTTCAATCATTACATCAAAATCAAAGAAAATTTTTCCTTTGATCCTCTTCTCCTCCCTAATTAGGTCAATCCCCTCATTACATGATCAACTCCATACCCTTGACCTAATTTTGGGCCCACTTGGTCCCATGTGGTCCTGCAACTTACTGAAGCCAATTTCACAAAGACTGCTCAAAAACCAAGTCTCCAAAAGGATTTTAGGGTCTACGAATATCCTTGAAAAGTTATATACTCAAACCCTAGCCCTTAGAATTCTCCTAAGCCCTTCCTAGAGAGCCTTTCATCTTGCTTTCCAAGCAAGAAAGCCATATGTTTGAGTTTGTCTTCTGAATAGGCTTCCAGGATCACCTCTCATCCTATAATTGATCCATTATTTCGTGATAATTATTATAATGGGTCTCCTCCCATTTGTGAAAGTTTGTAAAGAGTAAGGAGCCTTAGCCGAGGTGACAGTGAGCTATTGCTCCATTGTTGCCCTTGACCTAGTACTAGCCCTTCAAGGTGTTGAGAATTTATTAGGGCATAGTTTGATTCAATTCTCTTACTCGATAATTGCTTGTGTTATAATTGTTATGCTTCTATTAATTATATCTTGTCTTCATTAGCTTATTATTTCTTTCATCAAGTCAATTAGCAAAACAAAAGAGACATGGAATTTTGGCTCTTCAAGCCAGGGCTGAAACCTCTCCCTCTTGGAGAGGAAAAGCCGAAAGTAATTCTTCTTCTACATCTTCAATTGACAAGTACCAAGACCATGACCTAGACTCTTGACCTTAGTATGCCTCCAAGACCTTGTCACTGGTCCACTAGGCTTCTTATGCTAATATTATTTTCTGCACTGCTTTGCACTAGGACGAGGAAATCTCGGTTGCTAGTGATCTCCATTTCTACTCTTCCTTGAACTATCCTCGGCCTCCTAGATACTTTCTTGACCCTTATTCGTACACACTTGATGCAAACCTTCAATGTTTCTTTCTTACTATGGAAACCCTCCTCCACGTTGTGTAAATATCGGTCTCTTTCTAAAGTTTCTGAGATCAAGACAGAGACTAGTGGTTTTGAAGGAAGCTTTAGAAGCTACAATGACTGTAGCATTCCTGGTAGAAAAACCTGCTACAGGTTTTGAAGAGAAAAAGCAGGTTTCTTATTCACTCACACTACATTCTAAATGCACCATTACCAATAGAGCTTACATGGCAGAGACCGGATCCATTCCTTTGCTTGTATCACTACTAACTTCACAAGATCCCAAATCTTAAGAAAATCCTGTAACTGCGCTCCTAAATTTATATATTATGAAATATGGTGCATACAGTCGATTACCAATGTTATAAGAAATAGATGCAGTATAGATGTAGTGTTCTTCAGCTTTTCCTATGTTGGTGAATATAATAAATCAATTGGAAAGAGGCCTGATGCCATTCCAACCTTGATAAATCTTCTTTGGGACATAATTGTCAAAGGAAAGAGGGATGGAGCTACTGCCTTGTTTAATCTTTCAATTTTTTATTGAAGTGCTTCAAGATAGTAGCAGCTGGTGTAATTCCTCTGTTTATTAATGTTTTGACAAATGACACATTATATCTTACATACAGTGCAGTTTCTGCTCTTGCTGTTCTTGTGACACAACTAAGATTGGCTTCTACTTCACTTAAATGCAAGGATAATACTATGGCCAGTTTACCATCACTGTATTGCAATGGAAGTGACAAATTTAAATAAGTTGTTGAGATCACCATCGTTAATGCTTCATCTATATAATCTTCTTAAATCTAGTACTCCTAGAAAAAAAAACTACATTTCTTCTCAGAATCCTCGGGCAACTTCAAGAACTCTGCAAACAATTTTCTCATACAATATTGAAACTTTAGTCAACACAGTGCCTTAGCAGTTGGGGAAATTTGTACGCTTTTGCATTATTTTTGTCAATTTTTAAGAAGAATGATTTTTCTTCTATGTTAAGCACCTACCACCAATTCGTGCAGGTGCTCGCCTTTTACTGGTATAGCATATTCTTTCAATTTGGTAAACAAGAATGAAAATAAATGTAAGAATTCTCTTGTGGGACAGGGTAATTTCTTGTACTTATTAATCTGTACAAACAGTTGAAAAAACTCAAACTCTAGTCATCTGCAAAGCCTTTTTTAATATGTACACACAACTGACAAAACTCAAACTCTAGTCATCCAAAAAGAATTGGATAAGTTGAAGTGGAGGCCACGTAGATCAAAACTAGTTGAAATGGGAAAAAAAATGTAGGTACGACACAGTTTCAACACGCTCCTGACCACTGCCAGGATATGAAGTAGATATTATAATAACAAAATCATGCAAACGAATTTAGTTTGTGTGCATCTAATGCAATAACTTTAACCCTTTGTTGTTAAATTCCCTTGCAGGAAGCGCAATCTACTAATTCCCTAAAACCCTAAACCCTGGACTTCCTTAGTGTAATGAGACAGAAATATTTGGAGAAATATGTTCGTGAAGGGGGTAGAGCGAAACCTTTTCCTGGAAGTGTCGCCGGAGGATGATATGAACAGTCTAGACCTCGAACAATAGAAAAATATGTCACAGAGTGTCTGGAAGGCACACCAAGGCATCAAACTATGTCGCAGAGCTTCTTCCACACCAATCTGAGGGATACAGTTAAGTGAAGTGCCTAATGCCAGATGCAACTGTGGAAGTTCGGCAACATTAACGTGGGATCGATTTTTTCCACTTGTTATATTTTCATTTGACTGAACCATCAAAATGAAGTGCTGGGATTGTCTGCGCTGAAAAAAATAGTTTATGATCTGAGTTTAGGCATAGCATAGTAATAGATTTTTTGAACATAATTTTTCCTTATTGGAAAATAGTGATTGAGGTTAATTTAAGTTATATATATATATATATATATATATATATAAAATTCATTTTTAAAGTTATGGTTAAATGAAACAATGAAATCTTATTGTTTTTAGGATAATGGGCTTTAAAAATGGTGTATGAGGTCTTATTGTTTGTAAGGCAAGGGATAGTTATGTATGTAACATAGTAGTAATAATCTATTTTTAAGGACAAGGCTAAGAAAGATGATGAGACCTTATTATTTGTAGGATAATCCACCAGGTGTATTTGTTTCTTAAAAACTATGCAAAGATAGATGTCCCTTTTATGGCCAAGTTCCACCAAAATGGTTGGTGGCTCGTCCGAAGGGATATCCCAAAAAAAACCTTGATGCCTCTCTAATATGGCATGTATGTTTGGGTGCATTGGCCATGGTTGGGCCCCTGTCTCTGAAATCCTCAGTTCAACCACCCACTTTATGTCCCCATGTCATAGATCTACCTCCATCTAGTGTGTTGAAACTGTCTAGGGTGGGTAAGAGTGCATCCCCCTAAGAAATACTAGCTTCCCATCTAGCCCCATAAACTCCATCTCTAACTTCTGCCAGTTAGTGGTGACCCTCTCCAATGAGTATAACCATTAGACACCCAACACCACGTTGGTCTCTGGGACACTAAAAAAAAGTGATCAGTAACTGAGTAGTTCCCCATCACCACAGTCAACCCGGGAGTGTACTTCATGCACTACATGGTTTAGTCTCTTTGCACCAACAAGAACCCCTCAAAGGTCTCTGTGTGGATGCCCCTATGCTCCACCATCTGGGAATCAATAAAGTTGTGGGTGGCCCCACTATCTACCTGAACTGAAACTCGTTGCCCCTGTACCATCCCCCTAATCCCGAGTGTCAAATTCTTTGGAACTCCCCCTAATGAGGAAAACAGCCCCCTCTAGGTGGTAGTGGTGGTGGTGGTGCTCCCCCTGATGATGGTCCTCCCTCATCTCCCAGATCAACTTGAACCTCAAACTCCTCATCTGAATCACTATCTGAATACACCTCAATGTAGTGGGCCTTGCCCTTGGTGCACTTGTGCCCAGGTGCCCAGGGTTCTTGGAACATAAAGCACAAATTCCTCCTCCTAAGGTCTCTCAGGGTCTCCTCGTCCATCTAACCACATCCTCCATCCATCTAGGGTGGTCTAGTGTCTCTGTTCCCTTGTGTTGTAGTGGGCCTAGTGGGGACACAGGTTCGGGTCTTGGGCACAACGTCAATCATATCCAAAGTCTTGGAGATAGCATATTTCAAATATGTGGGCTTGTACGCCCTCGCCCAACCACCCAATGGCTCTATTAACCTCTCCACAAATATCATGATCAACCAGGCCTCCGAAATGTCAGTCACCATCACTGCCAGTCCCTGGAACTCTGTAATTTATGCCTTTGCACTAATAGTTTGTCTGAGATGGGCTAACTCCCTAAAATATAACTCTGGGTCTTTCCTTTCAAACCTCTCCAACAGCCTTTGGGTGAACTCTGTGTAAAAAGTGATGTGAATATGTTGCAACATGATCAGCCCATGGTACCACCACTCTTGGGATTACCCTTCCAAATGCAGGGTAAGAAACCAAACAACATCGTTCTCCCGCATGTTTTTTAGGTGGAATTATGTATAGTCCCTTACGAACCCAAGCCTTGGCATCCAATTGTTATATTGCAAGAACTCCAGTGAAGCTCACAGGAATTATCATTAATGTATTTTGCATAATTATGTGTAATCAATTTCTAAAATAATACTCTTGTGGGTATAGAAGAGAGCCTTTGGAAATATGTCAGAACTTATAATTCCATTTTGCACTTTATCCTCCATTTTTTTCAAGGGATAATCAATGCTTCGTATGTCAAAAATATGTTGAGCCCTATTTCTCTTTGCAGTATGGGTAAAGCCACAACCTTTTTACTTTAATATACAACATAATTGTGACTATGAAATAATGTGTAGTAATGTTGCAGACCGCAATTAAGGACCAACATTAGAACATTGATAGAGCTCATAGAGGTATATGGAACCTGAATCCTTCAAAGACCTTGGTCCTCACGTCATATTTTTGTATAAAACTAACAACACTTATGTTCCCCAAGGATATCTAGGAATTAGGTTGATGCAAGAATGCATAACTCCAAAGTTTTTGGACTCATTGAATTAACCAAGAAATTGAAAAATTCACATGAAACAAAGCTTGTCACAATTTGCACCCATATGTAAAGATCCCATAATGGATTCATGACAAGGAGGCCTATGAGAAATAAGCAAAGGTTGTGGAGAAGTTGTATTTCATATTACTCAGTTCGGGAACTCATATATCAAAGCTCATGGTTGCTAGCTGAGTATTTAAATTCCACGTTTGACAACCACACTTTGTTTCTGAAGTTGAATCACTACCAGCATGCCCTGTGCCAGAGCTGGCTCTCAAACTAAGTCCACCAAAAAACATGGGGCACTCATTGAACTTGGTCAGGATGAGGTTGGATGGTAGCAAATGAGGTGAAAGGATAGAGAAGGGATTGGAGTGAATCATGAAGATTGTGATTAGTGTATTCTCAAAGTGTTTTCCTTTGGATTAGATTTGGTGAGAACTTAGAAGTCAACCTTTCAGAGCATGATGAAGGAAAAAATACGATATAAATGAGTTCAGCCACCAGTAGTATCGTGTTTAAAACTTAAGTATTGAAGAAGGAAGCGACAATTCGTATCCATTTTAAAGGGATACAATAGTTACAATTCTTTGAATTTTAAAATTTAGAAAAAAATTGCATATTTTCTTTTGTATCACGAATATGTTTAGTCCCAATATTTTTTTCTGTACCCAAAATTTTCCATCTCATACTATATCTGTATACAAATTCAACCTCGGTTACTATGTCTTCAACATGGCATCATAATAATGAAACTTATCTCATTTAAGCCTTGTCCTTTAAATTGTAATCTCTATTGAGAGGACTAAAAATTCTCTACTCCATAGACATTTGTCCAACTACATATTTGAAATTATTCTTCTTTCTTTGTCTACTATAGATGAAACTTATTATCAAACACCTTGCTACAACATAATATTTTCTTCCAGTACCATCATTATATTCTTATAATTTTTGAAGCCCCAAAACTTCTTATATTCACATACAATTTCCCTTCACCATTTTAATCGCCTCACTTGAGTCTCTTTTCAGGATTCCATATACATGGTTGCCATGTCTCTGTAAAAATATTCAACACCAACACTAGGAATTGGATACATTTTTCAAGAGTTGTCACAAATGAACAAACAACTAAGAATTACCAACTTTGCATGGTTGCAAATAAATCCCCATCCCAAATTTCCCTTCTGTATTTTGAGGCTCCATCAAACTTAAGCTTGAAGAAGCCTTTGTATATTATCATTCACACATTAATTAGGGTTCACACACAACAATTCAGAGTTAGGAAAGAAAATTATTTTAAATATTTTTAACACAAAAAACCACCTTGTAACATCCCCAACCCCTATTCGCGCAACACTACATAATGAGAACCCAAGCTTCATCGGTATGACTTGAAAACGCACATATTCTATGGTTTCAAATAATAATTCCTTGGTTAATTTTTGAACTCTAGCACATTCTAGAGCCCCTGTGACCATATCAATCCATGGTTGGTACTTAGTAACCACTTAGTGCACTATATAATTATCAGTTTGGTTTTACCAATTATATCAAGGTGAATGCACCTATACCTAGTTTAAATAGGAGATCAAGCTTGAGGCTTGAGGCTTTAGGTTGACCAATGCACAGTTTTGCGAGGCCTAGCTAAGTGATTGTGCAATTGAGGAGCTCAAGAGCTTAAGGTTGAGGCTTGAAGTCTGAAGTTGCCCGATGTGCAATTATGGAAGGAGCACAAGATGGGAGATTGCACAGTTGAGGGGTTCAAGGGCTCAGGATTGAGGTTTGAAGTTTTCCAATGTGAATTTTGGAGGGAGGAAAATATAATGGATTACAGAATTGTGCAGCTCAAGGTGTCAGGCTGGAAGCTTGAGGCTTGGCACTGTGGAATGTGCATTTAAGGCTGACTTGGAGGCAGAAATTACATAGTTCTGGAGCTCAAGGGTTAAATTTGGGCACTGTGACTACACAGTGCACAATTTCAAGAGGTAAGGTCAGGGCTTGAAGGCTAAGACTACACAATGCGTAGTTTAGGAAGGTTGACTGAGGTGAAGTTGATCAGGAGTGAAATTTTTTGGATGAGACTAAGTGTGGAATCAGTGAGACCAAAGTGAACAAGGAAAAAACTTGGGCATGATCACACACTTAGAAAAATTGAAGACACAACATTGATCACTTAGAATATATGAACAACATTCTTCCCTCAATGTGACAACATTGCAGTGACTTTCCCCAAGTGCGACACTAAAGATACACTTTGCGACGAGAGTGATGAAACTTTTGCGATAGTGCATAAAAAATTGGGAATGAGTGTAAAGCGTGTATGCATGACTAGAGGAATTAATAAACACCAAATTTAGCCTTTGAAACAAGCCAAAACTCCACTTTACATGATAGGCGACACTTCCCATGCCAAAAGATGACATTTTCTATATAAAGAGAAAGGTGCGAACGACACTTGTGATATGTGAATGACAATGAAAGAAAAACATGCCAGAGTGAATATAACATGAAAATGAAACTAATTAAAGTGAAAGCAAGAAAAAGTGACAGTAAAAGGCATGAAAGTGAGATATGTGAAACTGAAAGTGCGCAAAAGTGACAGTTTGAAAAACTCACTGACATAGAAGTACAAACACAACGAGACGCGATAAATTTTCAATGACGATGCGCATCGACTACGGATATAAATTGAAAATTACACATGCACCACTGAGTGGAAATGACCAAGAGGGAAGCAGATGCTGAAAATTTTTAACCCACATTAAGATGCCTATCGTTGTAAGATGTGTGATCTCAAATCTCGAAGCATCCTTTAATTTTGCATGCTTGTCTTGTAAGTTGCATATTTTCCTATTTTATCGTGTTGTGTGAACTTAAACATAAGAAACATTTCATCACATAACTCATACATGAATTTATGAAGAGCAACAACAAAGGATTTGGTGACGGATTTCACCTCTCCTCGGCTACATCTTTGGGTCTGCGAACATCGCTAGATTGCTCTATATATTCAGTGAAAAGGAGTACATAAAAGTTTGCTGATAAAATAAGTGGTTATGGACCTGGATTTTCGACCTGTTACTCGCCCCACCAGGAATTTTTGGGGGATTTCCTTATTATTCTAAATGGTGATGTTGACTCCTAACACCATATAGGAATATGTTCTTCTTCCTAATGCTTTGATTTCTTTTCCTCTTCGTTGCTTTCTCAGACTCCTTTCTAAATCATAGCTCCTTGTTCACAAGAGTGTTTCTCCCTAAAATTCCCAACAACATTCTCAACATCAGTTCAACCTTCTTCTATCGTCAGAGCAAGGTTCTCCTTCATTTGACGCAAATGAGGTCCTCAAACTTTTAAACCATAAAGAATAGTGGCTTTGATGATCTTGTCCAAGAGGTGCATCTTGGGCATGATATCATGGAAGTGACTTTGAAAGTATAGGTTCTTGATTTATGATTAGCGCCTAAGATAAGAAGAGTGTGATGTGTTGCAAATCTTACATTTCGGTAGGGATTCTACATATTTTCATACATTATTATCTATTTAATAATATTTGTCACATTCCTTAAGGAAAGTAGGCATGACTCATCATCTCGTGTGCTTTGGCATGATTTATGAACAACTGAGGAGGTTTATAGGAGGATTACCTTCGTTAAACGATGGCACATGACATATACTATAAATTGCACGAGATGTTGCAAAGGAAACATCGTAAGTTATAGCATATGGAGATGTAAACGTAGCTCAAATTGAGTGAAAGAAAAATATTGTTTTATTTTTTCTTTGTTGTGTGTATTCCTCTAATTGTTGGCAATCATCAATACATAGGAGATGGGGACTTTAAAGAGTTGTTTTAGTATCTATATGACAAAATTAATGTCGAAGAAGGTGACAATGACATTAATTTTATTCTCCATAGTGGTTTGTTCTACAAGCTAGATAATATTTGTGTTCCTAAAGGTGAAACATTGCAACTTATCATATCTAGTTGTTTGATAAGAGTGAGTATTTGGTAAACCATTCAATTTGAAGAAGATGATAAGGAAGGAATATCAAGAGGGAACATGTATGTGTCCGTTAATGAAATGAATTGAGCAGGGATAATTTTAAGGATGGAAAATTATCTTGAAGTTTAAAAAGTTGGCGAATTTCACTAGTCCCTAATATGTGAACTATAAAATTTTATTAATACGTTTGTAAAATTATACAAATTTATAATGATTTTATATATAGTCTCTATATAATTTTGGCTATTTTTAAGGTAAAATAATTTTATATTGTAAAATTTGGGTGAATCATTTTTTCAAAAAATGGAAATTGGCGAATCTTTTTTTTGGAAAAATCATGGAAAATTAGCCCACCTACGAATATTAGCCCCTAAAATTTTCCATGGAATTGAGCTTGAGAAATGGTTGGCTAAACCTACTTGCAATGTCGTCCAATAATGTTAGTGCTCAAGCTTGAGTCACAAGAGATGTAGCCTATGGTTGTAGAAGCTTGATGATGTTGAACCACCAAGGAACTCCATGGGAAACTACTTTGTTGACACATAAGCTAGGTCATAAATAATTACACTCTTCGATGATTGAACATGTATTGAATCAAACTATGTGATAGGTGGTTAAGCTAGCAGCTAATAGGGTCGATGACATAATAAACAATTGACAACACTAATCAACCTAGCACTCGACAGGGAAACTGATAGGAATGGTGACATGAAATATGATGTTAGTGTGATGTATCTTGACACAAGACTAAAAAATGCTCGAGAAATAGTCTCAAACTAGTTTTTCATGCAATAATAGCCTACTGCATATCCAAAAGTCGCAAATTAAAGGATGAGAGGTTCAAGAGATGAGTAAACTGTAACATTTATAGTTAAAAGTACATAAAATTGTTTGAGTGGAAGTTAAAAATATTTTGCAAAAAGGTTCTTGACATATAAAATTCAATTGAAAAGTCCAATCATTAATAGCCATCTTTTGGCTGTTTATCCTATTAGTTTCCCTTCTTTTGCAAAAGGGTAATGGAAAAATTAAACTGTGATGTTGTCAAAACTTTCCATCAAAACTATGACAATAACTTTTTGAGTGTCATTTCTTAATAAAAATATAATTTTTATAAAGAAATATTTCTACTTTTTAATTTATCTTAAACTTAAATATATTTTAAATGATTGAAAATTTATTTCAAAGCATTCAAACATAATTAGTTTTTTTAATATAGAGTATTAAGAAAATAATTAATGAATTTTAAAAACCAGGTATTGAAATATATAAATAATGCAATTCTTTTTAGATAGAGAATAAAAAAGAAAGATAAATAATGAAAATATAGTTTTTTTAATATGGAGTATTAAGAAAATAATTAATAAATTTTGAAAACCAGCTATTTAAAATGGAGTATTAAAAAAATAATTAATAAATTTTAAAAAACAATTATTAAAATATATAAATAATGAAATAATATTTTTTTTTTAAATTAAAAATTAAAAAAAGTGGTAAATCACGAAAAAACAAGAAACAAGTGAACGAATTAAAAAGATCCGTAAATCATGAAAAAAAAAGTGAACTATTATTAAAGAGAATGACGGAGGCAGAGAGACTGTGATGATTAAAGAGAGTGACGGCGCAGAGAGACGAGATTTCCTCCAACACCTCCATTAAATGTAAATTCATGAATCGCTTGGCACTGTATCTGTAAGCAAATTTTCCTTGCCTTACAACAACATTTTAAAGGGTAAATTCATCAACTACCTAGTATTGTATTTATATTTTGTATTCAATTTTTTCTTTCCAGCATTCTTGTTTTACAACCTACTCATCCCATCCCATCAAAGCTAGAGCCCTAATTTTATTAGTCCTAATTATAATCAGAGGCACTCGAATACAATGCATTGTAGACCAACAAGGTCTCATAGGGTTCAAAGTTGTAATTTGAAAAGTTTCAGAATAAATTATTTGCGCCCAGTGCTTTTGATCATTCTCTCCCTTCTGCCAATCTACTATGATACAAAATATGCTTTGAAAAGTTTCAGAATAAATAATTTGTGTCCAGTGCTTTTGATCATTCTCTCCCATCTGCCAATCTACTATGATACCAAATATGATTTCCAAGGACTTTAATACATCCATCCAGTTCCATGCAACAACAAAATTTATCCTCAAGAAATAAAGAAGATGGCAAGCGCACTTTTGAGCATGTATTTTCAATCACACACATCAATATTTTCGACTACTAGAGAATACAGCTTCAAAATTTTCGCCGTCCTCCAACCGCTTAAAACAGGCCCACTTGCCTTCCAACCACCATCTTGATTTTGTCTTTCATGAATTACAAGATAATCACTTGCAATAAGTGCTAATTTTATGAATAATATTAGCATTAAATGCAAGGTTTTCTACAGTAGTACATATGGCATCGTTACTTTAGAAGCTTAGATCTTTGCAACAATAGGTTCGTTAAAAAAATTCAATCCAATATGTCTTCAATCATTTATATCCTTGGCTTGCTATAATAGTGATAGGACATTACTAGATCTGCAACATATGGCATCATTACTTTAGAAGCTTAAATCTTTGCAACAATAGGTTTGTTAAAAAACTTCAATCCAATATGTCTTCAATCATTTATATCCTTGGCCTGCTTTAATAGTGATAGGAAAGTACTAGATCTGCAAATGACTTGAACTTTTCAAGGGAACTTTGGTCTCTAAACATAATGAGGAACTCGTCCTCTTTAGACAGTGATAAAATTTTTTTTCTTCAATTCCTTAACATCTTCATTCAATTTTCCTTTTTCTCAATAAGAGACCTCACAGATCTACTTCAAGGTCAACCTTCCACAATACAGATGTACCTTCAAAATTCTTATAAAGATGACAAACACCATCGAGATATCCTTTAGAATTTTTCCTTAGGCTTGTAAGCTCAAGAGGATCTTTGAAAATGGCTTCGCTTTAACTCATCCTAACCATAATCAAATTTATGTTCATATTTCCTTAGACATTGGGTCCTTGGGATGAGTCTCCTTATAGGTTAGCCTCAACCAATCTAAAATGGGCCTTAGGAATGCACTATGTCTGAACCTTAAGAGGCTTCTACAAAAGGACTTAAGACAATGACCTTAGAAAGAACTTGACTTAATGCAGACTTCCTCCATCAGCAGGCCCTTCAAGTTCTTATTATAGATCTTAACTTTGTTCTGAAGTTTCCTTCAGTCTAGTGAATAATGAAGATCAAACTTAAACTTTGATGCTCAGAAGAATCCCAGACTTGGCCTGATTTACTCCTCAGTGGGCTTTCAATTAGTGCAAAATTGTCTAAATTTTTTTCTTTTGGAGAAATCCCAAATAATTCCATAGAAGTATGCCATGAACGAGGGGCTGAATAATCCTAAGAAAAAAGTTTATACATCTACCTAATCACCTTAAAGCCTTAGGAATAGACTCATATTTGTCTTAGAATTAGGCCTTGGATTGGCCTCATAAACCCAACAAATAACCTCAGGATCACAATGAGTCGATGCCACAATCAGCTACAGTGATTTTTGTTAAGAGGGTCGAATTCGGGCCTCAGGATGTCTGCATTAGAGGGTGGAAAAACTCTTCCAGGAATAGGAAGAAATAGTGCACATAAACTCTGTTCAAATCACTCCTTAAACCCTAGAAGAATGAGAAAATCAAGCGAAGGTCTCAAGAAGTCTTGGAAGCTTAATATAAGGTCACGCGTGTGAAATCATCCTGATTGCAGCCCTATAGATTTATCAACATAATTCATTTCTTGTGTACTATGTAAATTACAAGAACCAATCCATAATTACATTGTTTTCCTGTCTATGTTTGTAGGAATTACATACCTGCACAACGTTCACATATCTGTTAATTTTTTGGTGCTCTGTTTACACTGTATTAGCTCAGCACTTCACACTCTCTATACAAATGGTAGTGGGTTCCTAGTACCTACAACACCTTCTATGTTATGTTTATAATCAAACAACTCATCCATAATCATCATTTACACCGTGTTTTATCTCAGCACCCCACACTCTTTGTACATAGGGTAGTGGGTACCTACAACCCCTTCTATGTTCAGTTTGACTTTACTAACCGATACACTCACAAAAAACTCATCCATGAGCACTGAATTACACCTATAGCCATCCTTTGAGAGGTTTGAACCAACATATTACAAAATGTATGCACCAAGGTATTCTTGAGGCCTATGCATTTTTCCAATCTTGTACAACCATTCAAATCTGAAAAGGCACACACACACACACACACATATATTCAATGGGAAGAGACATCTTACAGTTGGTAGAACTGATTGAGGGAACTTGGTTTTAAATTCTAGAGATTCAAAGTATTTTTTATTGTTAGCAGTTAAAACAGAGTGCACTTGAAACCATTGTTGGGGATTATCCTTGGCACCTGAAGCAAATAAATAATTCCTTTCACTCCAAATCTGAACAGAGAATTCATGTTGTTTAACGAACAATATTTGAAGGAGCTTGAGCTCGATGGTGATTAATTGTAGAGAGTGAAAATCCATGCTGCTGAAGCAGATGGGCCATAGGCCCATTTTTTATGGATAAGAAGTGGAGACTGATGTTAAATCTCATTTTTTGATGTGCTAATATCCAAAAAGGAGTATGGTATGTTGGAGAACCAGAGGCACAGGAAAATGATACATATTGCCAGATATCTATGCATTGACTCCAACCACCTTCGAATTAAAGATTTGGTAATCAACACACTGGTAACAAGGGCATTGAAATTCAGTGAAAAGATCTTCATAGACTCAACTAACTCTTAATAGAGAAAAATACTCACAACTAATACACAAATCAAAAGATAAATGGCTATTTATTAGTTACTCCTAGCTCATTTATATCCTTGCCAATAAATGCATTAGGATCTCTCCTTGAGGTGGCCCAAATATAAGGGAACATTCAAGGCATTCTTATTCTTAGTGATGGTCAGTTAATTAATGTTGATTTAATTGAGGATTCTCTTCTCACCTTGGATCTCACACAGAACTCTTTTAAAGGACACATGACGTATATACTTCTCTGTTAAAGTAGTTGGAGCTGTGGTGAGTGAAGAAAAGGTATAAGCTCTTATCTTGGTTATGAAGATATCAACTTGGTTTTTCATAAATTGAAAATATATTAATCCTAATCATATGATAAGATACTTTGTGTCTATTTTGGTACCAATGTATCCCCTAATATGTAGCAATGGGTTTTGAACAAGTTTGAAAGCAAGCTTCTAAATTGTGAAGCATACAACTTATCATTATCGGGTAGAATCACTACATGATTTCTATTCCTATTATTTGTTCCTTTATTCTAGTTGTAGGAAGATGAAAATGATTATAGAAAATTCTTGTGTGGGGAGAATGGAGGGAAGGAGATCTTCCTCTAGTTTTATAGGCATATGTACTTTTACTGAGGGAGGCAAATGCCCTGGTTTGATTAATGTGTGAGCTTAGGGAGTAGTGTTTACAATTCAATGGTCAGGGCAATGAGTGGTCAAATATGGTGAATTCTTGTTCAACATTTCATTTACAATGATACTCTTATAGGGGTTATTAAAGGTCCATTTGGAATCTATGATATAACTGTTGGTGGTGTTGCTCAAGGTCTCTGGATCAACTATCCTTTAAAACATTTGGTAGGCTTGGTATTTAATGTCCAATCACCTACATTGGGACTTTGCAAGCCATATAAATGAGTGTCATATAGAAGTGAGTTCTATTTATACCCTCCCATTGGACATGGAGCATATGCTTTAATATCTTTTTCTTGTAGGTAGGAAACTAATCACAAAATATATTGTATGTGGGGGAATTTGTTTGACAAGGCAGTGATCACTTTGTTACCATGGAGAGTCTTAATTGATCTCAATCGGTACAACCTACTAACAACGTTCCTTTTCAAAAACTCTTCAAGATCATTTGGAGTCTAGTTTGTTCAACATGAATTTGAGAACTCAACAATTTATTTTTTACACTTGGAAATGGTCTTATGGGAAGCCCTTTACATATTAGAAAAATAAAGATCTTTTTCTATGCTCTATAACACTACTCACTATTTGTGGCAAGTACTCAATGTGCCAAATTTTCTTGCCAACATGGTGAGCCGACTTGACATTTTGGTCGAATCTCATTTAATTCTAGACAAACTTGGTTGGACTATTTGTAGTTGAACTGGCTTGTTCAGGAACAAACTAGTTCAAAGGGATTGATGTCTTCTTGAACATTTAGGGTTAATCCCTTTCAAATGGTGAACTTATTTTCTGTTTGTTACAGGTGTGCATTCATTTTAATATATAATCTAGGAAACTGTTTGGGGGAATGATATGGATATGCCAAATTGGTTGATTGCAACACGTAAGAGTATGACATGTTTCTCTCTGAGATATTTTTGGAACATCTAGCTTCCCTGCCTCTGGTTTTACTAGTTGAATACAGTTTAGAATACCCAATGGAAGCTAAGCAAGCAAAAACAGGGTTGTGAACATGGAAATTTTTATATTTAACTTGCTAAACTACCTCAGAATACCTACAAGATTCAATTGCCTAGAATTTTTGTATTGTCTTCACTGTTGAGGTATAAACTTTATACAATATAGGCTTTTCAGTTTATATACGTGTGATATTTCCTCAAGATAGTTACAACTATTATTATTTTGCATATTTTCCATTATATAGTTATGACAACTACCCCATCTGTTGATACCATTCCAAGGTATGGAATTCCATTCCAGGATAATAATATTAAGCATCCTATATATTTTTGTTGAATCCTCCAAGTATACAAGAATAAAGAGTGTTATCTAAGGAGCTATATATTATGCAGGATAGTTTTTGCTGAGGTTAATAGGATGCTTTATCAATCAAAATATTAATCTTTCTCTATCATCAAACATGATATGTTCTCATGATTAAGCGGTATTTTCCATAGTTTTTGACCTAGCTTTGTTCGATCATAAACAACTTATGCCTACATATTCATATTTTATGTTTACACATGACTGTCTTAGTTTCATCAATATGACTAAACTGAGGAAATACTTGAATTCAAGATACAAATTTTTTAATGAGTGAAGTACCAGGATTCAGGAGACAAAATAAAAACTCCTTTGTCTATGAAACTAATTCAATCAAATGTAAACATAAAATAAGAAGGATATTTTTTTATGAGTGAAGTACGAGACTCTAACAGAAATTTTATAGCATCCACCCAAGTAAAAAAAAATTAGGCTAATCACTTTCTTGGTTTTGTTGATCTTGGTGGTAGATGACTACAAGAAATTTTCCAAAGCCCCATCCGAAATCAAATTCCAGATTTGTGAGACCCTATTCTCCTAGTTTTTTAGGCACGATATTGGCTTCCACTATGGTCTTGAGGAAGCTCTACTCACAACATAGTTCAAGTACTCACCCCTCCATCCTCTCGAATGTTAAAGATTTGAAATGGATTTGAAATATTATCTCGGTTCAAAATTTCTAGTGTTATGTAACTAATAATACATATAACATCATTATGATTATGTTGCAACATTTTTGGTTGTAATATTGTATCTTGACATTGTAGTTGCGAGCAAGTGAAATTCCTTTATTCCTTTGGGAGTTTCACCACAACCCCATTGCACCAACCAATTAAATGCCTCTTCATATAATTGTAGGCTACAACATAAATAAAAACTATTTGCTCGACTTCCATTATTTGATTGGGTCAACGGCTATGAGTCTTTGTGGAACTCATATGCTAATCCGAATAGGCTAGCTCCTTTATACACTAAATTCAATTTATGGGAAGCATGGTAAGCTTGAATGCCGTGCCTTTGTGATTTGGATGGATTACCCACAACATTTTATTAACTAATTAGTGTATTGGATGACCTCATGACACACACCGATTCGTTTTTAGTTAATGTGATGTTTTGCTGTAAAGCAAGTAATCACCTATTCTTGATTAGTTAGTCTGTTGTCAATGAAATTTCTTTTGAAGTTGCCATATTCAATGGGAAGAATTATAATTAATTTTGAGTTTTGAATTTTGTACACATTCAAAACAAACTTTAAATTCATGACACAGTTTTCTTGGATTTCTTAGTTAATGCCATTGCTTGTGCATTGTTGTATGCAATTTCTAAGCAACAACAATACCACTTGGAAATTCAAATAGGAGTCCATTTTTACTATTTTTAGGGTAGTGTTGCCACCTTACAACAATGTGAGGAGGTAGCTACCTACAGACATGCTTCTTATTAATTTTTGGGGCTCAACTCTTAATAGATTCCTTGAGATATGTTTGTAACTTTGTATATGATGAACACTTGCTTCATGTGAATGGGTAGAGTTAGAAATCCTCCAACCCATCTGCACTACAATATAAATCACTACCCTGATGGATGAGTATCTAGCTACTGGGGTGAAGGTCTCATCATAGTCAATGCTCTCCTTCTAAGAAAACCCCTTAGCCACAAATTGAGCTTTGAACTTATCCACACTACCATTAACAGTGTGCTTAATCTTGTAAGCCTATATAGAGCAACCGCATATTTTCTCTCTGGAAAAAGTACAACCTCCCAGACACTGTTCTTCATGATGGAAGAGTACTCTTCCACCATAGCATCAATCCACACCTGCTGCTCGGATGCTTCCTGAAAGCTGGAAGGCTTAGCCTCAGTTAGCTCACTCATCAACACCATATAGCCATAATATTGTTGTGGTTCCCTACTCTATTTGACTGAATATCTAGGAGTACCCACGTACTCTTGAGCATCTGTCAGTGTTTGCTCCACCCACTTGGCCCTCTTCCTGCCTATGCTAGGAGTCTGAGCGTAAGTGAGAGAGGCATGGATTTAAGGGTGTGCCATAATCACCCTTGAGTCTTGGAGGGAACATTGGGACTAAATGGATACGTAACAGGATAACTGAAGTTTTCAACACTAGGGTTTTCACCATCACGTGACATGTTTGCTTCCACTACTCGATCTCTCTTGTTGTATCTGTTCTTATATATATATATATAATTTAGAAACTAGATATATATTCAGATTCAGAATTGTAAAAAGAATTGTTACTAATATGGGAATGCACAAATCACTGCAACTGTAAAGCCCTTTTCTGATGTTGGTAGTGAAGAAATATTCAATTGTATTATGAGACACACTAATATTTTTCTGTTTTCTGAAGAAATATTCAATTGTATTATGAGACACACTAATATTTTTCTGTTTTCTGAGGCTGAATTTATTAGATTAACGCTGGATCTATTAAATATCTAGAAGAATTAGAAAAGGCTGTGTAAAATATTTAAGGTTAAAATTAATTTATGCAAAAAATTTTACATCTATTTTTTCTTTTCAATGTGCAGAATCCCAGAGATAGGAGGGAAGGATCTGGATCTTAATTTGTTATACAGGGAAGTAACTACTCGTGGTGGACTAGAAAGGGTAATGTAGACTCTGCATATTTATTATAGCAAGATTATACTTCTGGAAAAATGGCTTTTGAAAAGTGTCCTCATCTTTTTGCTTCTTTATACAACCATGCATCTAGAACAATGGTTCCAGAAATTTGGCTTCTGAAAACTGGCCCCTTTTTCTTACTTTTTTATGATAACTATGATCTAGCAGAATTTGTTTGTGTAGCAGAAAGGTGGGTATGTAACAGGTGCCTACGCAGGAGCTATCCACATTCTTATTGTTTGCAGTCAGTGTTAACCTTGGAGCCTCACCGTTATTACTCATTGATCTTACATCATTGCCCCATAAATTATTTAACATTCAAGTAATGATTAGATCCTTAAGGATGAGAATTTGAAAGCATTGTTTCAAATTGGGCAATAGTTTCAACTCCCAATTTTCATTAATTAAATAGCACTGTACAACAAGATATGAACAAAATGAAGCTGATCTCAACAACCAACCTGTTTAAAATCATAGGGCCAAGTATAGATAATCTAATTTGCATAATTGTACAAAATTTGGGGAGAGGAAGAGACAAACAGAAGAAGTTGATCTGTAGTGACTGTTGATCTGTAGTGCAACACAATCTGTTGAGCTCTCCACCCACTCCATTGAGCCTACACTGATTTGGAATGGGTGCATGCAGCAAAGGTTAATGCAGCAGTGTATTAACATTACTAAACTTTGAGACTGTGTGATCACTTCGTTGTAATGCTAGAACCACTTGACTAGGAATATTACTGTGTTTGTGTCACAATTCTAGTTTTCCACTTTGATCCACAGCAAAGTTGCCCATTCCAATTCACATTTGGTGTTGATAAATCTTTGTTATTTTTCACCTTTGATACAATGATTGAATTTGCATGCCCATACTTGATGAATTTTGTGCTGAACTTGTCTCACAAGCTTGGTCGATTTGTGACTTACTCTAGGATCAAACAACCCCACTTATGATTTTTTGATCTCAACCACTCTCCTGCAAGTTGGCGAGTGTTAGAAATGACAATAAAACATTTGTGTGGAATTGTTGAGCTTGTGAGGATTGATGAAACTGTTGAGGTGGAGTTTTTGTTGTATTACACATGCAGTTGAGGTACACAATTGAGGGGACATTGCCACATTATCATCTTGGGAGTTTGGCAAATGTTGCTACCTTGGAATTTTTTGTTGGAGATGTTATGACTTGTATGCACAAGGTTGTTGGTCTAGTCAAAGATGATAAGCCGAGTCTTTAGGTGCTAGCAACATTATCCTTGATAGTGTAATCTTTGCAATTTATTAACCTTTGAGGCAATTAGTGTTTGACAAAGTGAAACTTGATCATTGTACTTCTTATATATACACATATATTTGAGTAAGTAAGAAAGCGTAAGAAAGGTGTAAGTGTGAAAAATAAAAAATTGAGAAAGAAGTGAGCCAAGTGCTAATATGTCTGTAGTTTCTATAAGAGAAACTTGTTCTGTACCTGAAAAGAATCACAAGCACATCTCTACTTTGTTGATAGGTTGCATGACCTTAAAATACATTGGTATCAATGCTAATAAAAATCATTAAGGTTGGGTGTGTTTATTGTAGTGCACAACACATGATAAGCTCTTCTTGGAAAGTAGAAGTGTTGTGGAATAGTTTCAATGCACATATCAGTTTTTCCTCCTCTCGAACATGGTATCAGAGCCTAGTTTATTATGATCTGGGAGATTTGCATGTTTGTATTAAAGCGTATGTACTTTGATTCTAGAAGAGATTGAGAGTTTCTTGTTGTTGTTGACATTGCTAAGCAAGGAGGGGGGCGAGATGCCATTGACTTAAAGCATTCCCTTTCTGAACATCAAGTTGGTGTTAACTTTTGGGGTTACTGCAAAAGTGTTTTTGCTCTTGTTAGGACTATATTTCTGATCATCCTTGATGATGCTTTGTGGGCATGTGGATGGCTCAAATGGGGTGGATGCTTGACATTAGAGTGTTGCCTTAGTCTTCTTACCTATGGGGTTGATGCCCTAGTCAATTTGTTGACTAACCCATTGGGTGTGGACAATGGGGAAGTTAGTTGCTAGATTACAAGAGATACCTACCTAGGAGGAGCATTGGGCGCTTAACCCTTGGAGCTTGGGACATAAATTCACTTCTCAAAAACAACAATGAACCATAATTCACTTCTCAACAACCCCAATACGCTAGGTAATCCAAGAGAAAAGATACCAAGCATATGCCACCAAATTTCATCCCTTCAGGCACACTTTTCCAAGCATAAACCATATTTGAATTTATTTTACTTACTACAGATTTACAACATTAAATCTGCCATATTATCTTCCAAATGTTTGTGAAAGCACTTCAAAATTTTCGTCCTTAATATGTCAAATTAGTATGAAAGTGTCAAAAATGGTGCAACCAAGAAACAATGAAAGACTGCAAAATAAAATTTGAAACTACACGAGTATTGGACAGTTGGAAACTTCATATGTGTGTATAAGGATGAAGTACATGTATATACCACAACTTTATTATGACAAACTGATCACAATATTTCAAGGCCCAAAGAAGGGTTAGATGTTCAAAAATAGATTCAAGAGAAGCATCAACTGTAGGCATATGATGCCAAACCAGAGGTAGAAAATCAGAAAAAGCTATAGCAAATTTTGTTACCAAGATAGATATTAATTTGCCTATCTTGATTCCACTTTCCTTTGGATCTTCTGGTTGCTGAAAGTTCTTCCTGATGTATCTTGATTTCCCCAGTTCAAAATTCCAGATTTTGGATGGGGTTGGATGGGGTAAGGCAGGCCTTTTGCTGCATATTTCTCCTCTACTTTGCCAACTGATGGGCAAAGCCAGATTTCGAAATAGTGTTTTTCCTTTGAACCCATCTTTTCCATTGGATCTGATTCAACTCCTGTGCCTTTGTCTTCAGCTCTTAGACTTTTCTTTTTGATTGCTTTGGTGTGTGAGTATCAGTTCATCTGATACTTGTTTGCCTAATCTTTGATCCTTTGAAGAATTTTGAAAGTGTCCTTGTTTCAAAGGGATTCTCCAGTTTCACTGCTGCATCCAGGGGAGGGGATCTCCTTTTTTCCCTTGACTAAAGACTCAATGGAAACTATTGTCTCTCTCTTTTTTGAGATCCTTTGCAGGGGAAGGACCTGTTTTCAGGCAACTTTTGGTTTAGACATGATTTGATTTAGAAAAATTCCAAGAATAGGTAATTTTTACATGTATTAGCTACCGCTACAGACTATTTTAGCACACTTTTTCTTGATGCTCTTTGCTTGTCACTAAGGATTACCGAGGATCACTGTTTCGTTGATAGCTTTGTGCACAAACATTAATGATTAAATAAGCTCTTTTAATGATACCACAGTTGTGCATATTTGTTGTTACGACCCTTTGTTCCCAAAATTTGTTAGATCTCACCAAAATCCTCCTACACCTTATTCAACTTTCCACTTTATTTTCCGTGGCAAACAATGCCCTATCTAATGCATAAGGCTTATGGTGGGCCACACCATCTTTAATGACGTGAATTTATGTCATATTCTTATGTCATTTGAGTACAGCTGACATATCTGTCAGAGGTTGACCTCGACCAGGAAAAGCCATTTTGGGATCTTGTGTTTTGATGTGAGCTATTATAGGAAAGGTCCTGTTGTTAAAATTTTAGGTCATTAAAGTAATGGTCAAATTTTGAAATTAGTGTACATGAAACAATTGTGTGTGGTGTAATTTGAGGGTCTATAAAATGGCAAGTCAATAAGAGGACAAACTTGGCTACATATATGGTGAGAGAGAGATTATAGGAAGTGAAAGGTCATTGCACAAATAAAGAGTCGTAGGAATTGGAATGTTTAGTGTTAACAACTCTATTATATGTTCACGTGCTTCCAAATCCATTTTATTTTGCTCTGTCTTTGTAATAAAATTGTCAGTGTCTCATTTCATAGTATTTTTGTCTTATTGAATGATCTAGAATGGCATTCAACAACAAATGATTCATGGAAGAGATGAATCCCTTTCCGGCCAAGAGAAACAGTTTTTCACGCAGCCTAGTGAGCGACATCAACAAGAAGAAATACTTTGCTGGTAGAGATCACAAGTACAATGGCTCAAGAAGGAGAACACAACTCGAAATTCTTTCACAACTCGATGATTCGACATTGGAATTGTAATAGAATTACTCATCTCAAGAACAATCAAGGTAATAAGCTAACTTCTCGTCAACATATTGAGCACAAACCAACAAAATTTTTCTGGTCTCTCCTCTCAAAACTCAAATAGGACGGTTTCACTGCCATTCACATGATCACTAAACACATCCCCTAATTAGTCTTGAAAGAACACACTGCCAGTCCCATGAGGCCCATCACTTTAATAGATGTCAAATTGACTGCCATGGATATGCCTGCCAGAAAATATCCAAGTCCTAATGTTTTCACCACAAATTTCTTCCACCACATTTGGTTCACCATTAAAAATGAGGTCTAGGCATTGAAGAAAAGTTACACTAAATCTGAGGTGCCTTTCCAACCATAAATGCTACCTTCATCACTCTAAATCCAAAAGAGGACAAAGCACTCAATCCCTCCAAATTCCAAGCTATAGGTCGCTGCTATGTTATTTACAAAATGAGATGAGAGGGGTGCACTAGCTGTAATACAATGATTGCGTTCTGTAGATCTAGTCACCTCTTAAGGTTTCCATCTCACACGGCTACTAGATCTAACACTGGTGGGTTTTTACTTTTCAACTTCCACTAGATCTACTCCCTTCAACCACCAAAAAATTGTGACGTGCATATTTTTTCACTAGTGTGGCTGATTACAATCAAACTGCAAGATGCAGAATTTTGGCTCCATTTCCACATTGGGTTCATAATAGTGATTTTGTGCAGTATTGTAGGTGTTATTCCCTCAGGAGGTTGTCCTTCCATACATATCAAAGCCCTATCTTGCAAGGCAATTTTTTCCTTGCCTAGGTACTAGATTGAAGTCTGCCATCAGAGACCAAATTTTTATGACATTTCTGAATTGGTATAATAATAGTGATTTTGAAAAGTATTGAGGAAGTTATGACTATTTTATGTTATGATTTTGTTCAAAATCACTTGGAGTCACAATCCTCGTGGAAAATGGAGATCCATTGGATGTAAAATTCGCTTATTTTTTTTACAAACTCTAGATCTACTTGTGCTGCTTCATGGCATAGTGACAGTCACAAAATTAGATTTTTTGTGCAAGATCTAGCATAACAGCAAGATGCATTTGCACAACCACCACATTTGGGAAACCATGATGGTCATGTTCAAGACCATGTAGCATGTTCTCCAACCATCATTGGTCTCTAATCAAGAGATCTTAATCCTATGACTTTTTTTGTAATGTCAATGATCTTTATTTTGCTCCAACATCTTCTATCTCACCTAATATTCTTCTTGCTGACCCTTGCATTCTCAGTAGCATCATAAAACTTTGAGTGTTATTATTCATTAAGTTTTGTACCTCTTGAATTGGAATTGTGTTAGGTAGCTACATAACAACTTTGAGTTTTCTTCCAAGTCTGGGTAATTGTCTATGATTTCTGGCACATATGCAAGCCTTGAAAGCATGAGAACGTGCAAGAATAAACTCTTGGGATAAATACCCATTTCATTATAAGGGCTTATCTTACATTGATGTCATAATGTCAGCAAGGACATTTGTAGATAGCTTGACACAAAGACAGTGTCAACAAGGACATTTGTAGATAGCTTGACACAAAGACAGTGTCAACAAGGACATTTGTTAGCGTGCATCTTGGTGTGCATTTGTGGCTTCTTTAGCACAAGCATACACCACAGTGATGATTTGGTTCTGTGCTTGTGCTGAGGTGAGACATGGCATTTTATAAACAATGTTGGTCAATGTTCCTGGAACAGAGTTTAGATTGTTATCATCCTTGCTAGCATGTGAAGGTTTGTTAGACCTTGTATATTCTCATGATGTATATTTATTGGCTAAGTTAGTGAAACTGGCACCTCCCCATTGACATATTTTCATCACCAAATTTCCAAATTGAGCAAGGTTGCAGTGAGTGAAATCCAGTGTTTTTGCTGAGACAAACACCATGCTTCTTTCAAGTAAAATGTCTAGTGTTGCAATTCTCAGGGTAATTAAGGACTTGAGCTCTCTTGCTTCCTCACTTAACAAGGAAAAGGATTATTAGGTACTACCTTATAGAGATCATGATGAAAGTGTCATTATAATCAAGAGTCTAAATTTAGTTGTTTAACTTCTATGGCAACAACTGGGTCTCTGCCTCAGTAAGATAGAAAAAATGGTCATCTTCATTGTCTATTGTATCTGTGTCTTCTGGTGCTAATGGAGTTTTACTCCCTCTGCCACCATATATTGACATATTTTTTTATAATATGTGAAAATTTGCAACCTCAGCAACTGACACTTACCCAGCTAGAATACACCAGTGATGAGATAAAATCAGCGACAAGTTAATCTCATTCCTCGGTGCTCAATATCCCAGCCCATTGATTACACATAATCCAAGGGAATATCCTTCACTTGACAAGTCAAACAGCCAGTAAACCCAAGGCAACAATCTCAAGGTGATGCCACACGTTCTATATTATTAGATTGACTTGGTAAACTGATATCCTATTGCCTGTTCAGATTGCTGGGTGTTTCTTTTTATTGTACAGACTTTAAACATATGCCCAACCGATTTCCTTGTAAGCACTACTAAGCATAGGATGATAATATGGGCATTTTCCTGGATTGGATTCCAGTTAGCTATTGCCTCTGCTTTTAGGCATATGGAAAGTTAAGTGCATTCTAGGGGAATTTGATTGCTTGTTTCTTTGTGTCAAGCTATCTACAAATGTCCTTGCTGACATGGTGACATCAACGTAAGAGAAGTCCTTATAATAAAATGAGTATTTATCCTAGGAGTTTATTCCTGCGCATTCTCATGCTTTCAAGGCTTGCATATGTACCATAAATCATAGAAAAGTACCCATACTTGGAATAAAATTCAAAGTTGCAATGTAGCTACATAACCCAATTCCAATTCAAGAGGTACAAAACTTAATGAATAATAACACTGAAAGTGTTATGCTGCTACTGAGCTCCATTCTGTAGAAACAGAGATCTCAACAAGTTAAAACTCAATTCATGGACCATTGAAGGGATAGATTCAACATTCAGTATTACAATGAGAATATATGAATTACACCAATCGTATCTATGCATTCATAAGTAACATCTGACAAACACCTTTGGCATCTAGCTTTTAGTTTTTACTGGAGATGCATGAACCATTATTTAAAAAAAATGCAATCTTTTGGGAGTTCCATTCAAATGTGGAACATTACTATGGAAGCCAAGTTCAACATTGATATAGCATGCATTAAATTTGTTTGCATTGAATTGTTGTTGTTTGCAATATGCTTGTGTTTTTGCTAGAAGTAAATCCACCACGCACTAGATTTCCTTTACCCTACAATATTCACCATGATTGTCCATATATCCCCAGGGAAGCGTTGGGCTGATCTGGAACTGTAGTTCAACAGAACTTTAGATTGGGAAGAATCCTTGAGGAGTTCACCTCTCGGATCATCACCTTGCTACGGGAGACCAAATCAGAAGTAGCAAGATGGACAAGCTTCAGTTGGTGCAGAAGTGACAACGTAGTGGTTATAGAGCGCCAGAGTCTGAGCAGCGTAGAGCAGAGTTGGAAGCAATGCAGGAAGGCATAGTGCAGAGTCAACAACAATGCAACAACTTCAGAGGGACAATGCAGATCCTAGTAGCAATCAGATCTTCAGTACGAGATGCATCCTACTAAACACTTAGTTCAGATTTTGCATGTTTTTTTTATTGCAGTGCAGTAGCATGCATGGTCAACAACAACATGGATGCAACAACGCGGTGTTGGTGGGCAACAGTGTCAGACATTAGCAGCGCAAAGGGGATGTTGCAGAATTAGAGCAGTACTTCAACTGGATGTATTGCTAGAGCACATCCCTCGTTAAGAGGGAGTGTTGATTTCTGGTAGCATCAAAGGTGCTCTAAGTCTCAAAATTTGCAGGGAGGCTTAGGCACATGTATTCCAAAGAACCCAGAAAGGATTTTGGAAAATTCCACTCAAATTATGTTTTATGGAAATAATTAATTATTTTTAATGGGACCCTAAGTCTAAACTTAGGAAATTAAAATAATTAATAAATATTAATTAAAATAGAGTGTGAATCTTCTAGAAACGTCAGAGATCAAGTCAAGTTAATATTAGCCGTTGATTAGCGATTTAATCTCGATCGTTGAATACTCAATGAGAAGATTATAAGGACTTGATGGATCATTTGGAAAATAGATCGAGAATATTTTTGCAAAGAGGGGCAGAGATAATTTTTGGTTCGAAGAGTTTCCTGACTCGGAGAGTGCAAAGCAGAGGAGGCAGTAAAAGCCACATAGAGCAGTGCAGAGCCAGCTGCGCAGAGGCTATGCAGGGACTGTGTAGAGCTTTAGAGGGAGTACGATTTTTTGTTGAGAAAACAATCTGGGTTTAGTGCCAGTAACCAGAGGGAGTTTCTGGAGGCCAGAAGGGCCTCATTTCCAGTCAGAAGAGAGATATAGTGCAGAGAGAGAGGGAAACTTCAGTTGTGACGCAGAGACTGCGCAGAGTGATGCAGTCACTGCACAGAGGCAGTGCAGAGCAGATCATCTCTAGCTAAGGTCAATGTCAGATTCCCGTGGAAAAGTGAGATCTTCTCGCGAGATTTTATTTGTCAGTTTTCCTCTGTATGATTTGTTAGTTTCGACCATCATAGATTTGTACTCATAAAATTACTGCATAATAAACAAACCCTCAGTTGCTGGATCGATTTTCCCGCATTGGGTTTTTTCGGGGACATTGGTCCAAAAATAACGGTGTCATGTGTCTATGATTTACTCTTGCTCAGATCTTGTTTCTGCACATTTATTTTCTATAGTTTAATTTTGTGAAGGCTATAGTGTATGGGTTTAAGTATATACCGTAGAACATAGTAAATAATTTGTTCAAGTAATTAACAAATATAAGAATTCTCATCAGTTGCGGCAGTAGGATTCGGGCAACTGAATTTTCACATGATATCAGAGCTTGTTTAGCTGAGTCGTGATTTGCTAAGGAATTCAAGCTCGAGATCCGAGCAGTGAGGGGCATAGATAACATCTGGAGAGGAAGAGACTTTCTCAACTGGTGGAGCATCAGTCAGAGAGAGGCAAAAGAGATCTAGCCAAAGCAAGCGCTGAAGGAAGAGGGTTGACGCAGTGACTGCGTAGGCTCACGCAGAGGAAGAGGAAGGGTTTTCAAAATTTTGTTGGTGGATCAGTTTTGGAGGCTGAGATCCGGAAAGTGGCACCGGGAGGCTGTTCCTCAGGGTCCAAGGAGGAAAAACGACTTGGCTGGGGTTGAACGCTGAGCCTGGAAGGGGGTGACGCAGAGGCTGCAAGGTGATTTCCAACGAAGGAGATGAAGGCAAGGTTGGGTTCAATTTAGTCATCTTCAAGGGTAGAGTACCACAGGATGGAGGATGAGATTGGTTTGGGCACATTTATGATTTGTCTTGGGCATTTTATCTTCATCACAAGTCCGAGTTCAAGTAGATAGAAGTCACACCTGTTAAGGGTGATTTTGATGACAGTTTGGGATTGTTGTGAATGTGTCATTCTCCTTGAAGCCATCTACACTAGTTTGGGTCAGCTACAGCTAGGCCACATGGCTTAAGAACCCTGTCCTGGAGGCCAGGAACCTACAGCAAGAAAGCCACAGTCAGGGCTGCTTTATCATGAGGCTGTGTAGTGGGTTTTGAAGCCTATAAGAAGGTTTATGGGCTACCAGCATTTGAAGAGTCTGGTTGAAGGTAATCTGCAGTCTAGTAAAGGTATTTAAGGTTGTGAATGGGGTAGTTGCTAACTGTGTTTACGCCCTAGTCAGTCCTACCAGAATTGCAGAGAAGACACAAGTCCTTGGAGCCTACACCAAACATCAGATTTGCAACCTTGTTGGAACCTTCCTCTTATCTAAGGGCAGTGGTATTAAACCTTCTCATTTGAAAATCATTCTGACTTTGAAGTATTGTATTCTCTCTCTACTGAACGTTTGACATTAATGATAAGAAGAATTGATAAGGGTTTTCCCCATCTTGATGTTTTTCCCTGGCTTGAGCCATATTCGTATGTTCTTTTGTCTTGGCTTATCTTCAACGTTTATTACTTATGTTCTTTCATTAGTTACACTTATGATTAATGAGATTGCTAATGGATTAATGGGAAAATGATGTAACTAACCTAAGCTAACAATATAACAGGATGCCACGTGGGAAAACAAGCAGAGTTTGCAGCACCTAGTTTTACAGTTGCTTGGGGATAAGCAACATCTGGGAGGGGAGAACTGTGATATCCCTTCCTAAATAATTTTGTCAATAGTACCACAAATTTTCCATTTTGCTAATTTTGGGGGCCTAAGATAATTTTGGAGAGGAAACATAGGACAAGGGGGTCGAAATGTTTGCCTTGGTGTAATGTGGGGGCCACCTCCCCAACTAATATGCACTCCTTGAGGAGAGAGAAATCATATGGCCAAGGGAAGAGGTTTGAATTGCTTAGTGAGGGGCCCACATGGAGGAAATGAACATAAATTATAAATAGGAGAGAGGAAGCAACATTTGAGGCCTTTTGATAATTTGACAATTGAAGTGTTGCTCTAGTTGTTTAGCAGAGTTACATAGTGTTGTTCAACACAAGAGTTTCCCAAGGAGGAAGCTCAACCTTTCTTCGATGGACTCTGAGTACCACCCTAGGAAGGATTCTTCATAAGTTTTAGGAGTTGGATAGAGGGCCACACATGTGGTATGGTTTTTGGGCAACTGAGACGCATTCAGGAGGCCACACAGAGAGTTGAGAAGGAAGAGCTGGAGTTGGGAGTTGTAGCATTGTCGAAGTAATTTTTAGTCAATTCTAGGAAAAAGGAGGAAGATTTGCAAGGGTAGAATTCAACACACAACATCAAACTGATTTTCTGGAGGAGAAACTACGTCATCCTACCAAGAAACTGCGCAATCATTGTGGAGGCACAATTGTGGGGTAGCTTGTGAAGGGATTTTGAGAGCTGAGTTTCTTGGGCTTGGTTTGGGGTGTAATTGAGAAGAATTTTCCAGCCATTTTGGGACATTCATTCCAACATCAGTCACAGTTCTAGTTTTTTTGCACTTAAAGGAGGTCAAGCAATTTGGGGCCATTTTTTGAGCATCAAAACTAGGGCAAACCCTTTCTGGGTTTTTTTGGGTTTTTGACAAGGATTCCATGTCTAATTTATCAGAATTCTCTGAGCAGTTAGTGTTGAGATTTTTGAGTGTTGGGGTAGCATCGGATGTGCTCTAGCTCCCAAACTTTGTGGAGGGACTAGAGTACATGAGATCTCCAAGACCCAGAAAGGGATTTGAGAAATTCCATATAGTTTAAGAGATAATTAATTAATTAATCTTTTTAATTAAGGACCCTAAGTTTGATTAGGAAAATTAAAAGATTAAAGGTAATTAATTTAAACATGTGATGGAAATGACTTAAGTCACACGAATCAAGCTTTCTTTTAATCTCAGCCGTCGATTCAGGATTTAATTACAACTGTTGGTTTCCTAACGAGAAAAGTATAAAGGAAAGGCTTGGGGTCAGTTGGAGAACACACACAGAGGCAGAGCACTGAGACTAAGCTGGAATTCTAGGGCTTGGTATGCTAAGAATTTCCAGAAGTGTTTCAGCTGCAGCGAGGGGTAGTATTAGCGAGAGGGATGATCTGATCCCAAGCCAAGAGTCAGCAAGAGGCAGAGAAAAAATAGTCAGAGCAGTGCAGAGGGAGCAACAACTACACAATGCAGAGGGCTCAATGCTACGCAGGTGCTATGCAGGCCCAGAAAGTGCAGTGCAGAGGTAGCAAGAGGCCATCAAGGCTTATGCAGGCCCAACTACGGCAGCGCCGGGACAACGTAACCTAGTCTGGGGTTACGCAAGCCTCTCTTGAGCAACGCAGAGGCACACACAGGCTAGCAGAGCTAATGCAAAGGGCTTCAGAGCTGCGTTGAGGTTTCTGAAGACAGAAAAAGGCTGAGTTTTGTAAATCCCGTTTGAGGGTGTGAATCAATCCAGTTTTCCGTCCCTGAAACAGAGGTATTGCTACAGATTTTTTCTCTGTCGGGTTAACCAATAAGGTGCCCAAATTTGCTGTACTTAGAATCTACTTAATAATAAAAACCCTCCAACAGCTAGAAGACCGGTTTTCCCGCTTTGGGTTTTTTCGAGGACAGTTGTCTAGAAAATCTTGTGTGTCACTTTGTCTATGTGCATGTATTCCGTTTAGATCTGGATCTTTGTAGGCCGTTAAAGCATTTACTTCGATGATAATACTGAACATTTCAAATTAATAATTTGTATAAGTAGGAGAAGTAAATCGTGATTTAATAGTAGGGTTTCTACGTAAGTAATATTCATAAATTTTCACAGTTAGGAGGGGGCTAATCAGGGTATCGACACAACCAACAATGCAAAAATCACAAGGTCAGTGCAGATTTTTAGTGGGAAAATTCCAGCAACAGTTTGGCATTGATAAAACATCCACCTGAGGCTTGTAGCTTGCCTTGTGAAAGCTAGGGTGCACATTTTTTTTATCTTGTACTCCAACAATATCTTATAATAAAATTTGCCCATTTTGGTGTGTTTGGAGCATTTATGTTTTATGGGCGTTTGCTGAAAAATATTTGTGTTGGGTTTATTGCATGTTTTTTTTATCACTGTTAATTTTTCCATTAGGAATATTACACCTTGAGAGGCTTGATCAACATATCAAGTCAGATTTGAAACAACATTAAAGTAATCCTTATAGATCAAAGGACATTCTTTCAAGCACACATGAAGAGCCTAGGAGACACCTTCATTGAATGATAAAATGATAACATACTTTGAGCATCTTTTGAGTTGACAGTAGAGTGCATTGATGATGACATTAATTGAGCATTCTTCAAGCCTTTGTTGACTCTTGAAGCATAGTTGAAGACCAACACTTGAAGAGTTGTTTTGTTGAAGCAATCACCCTTGGAGTATTGTTGAAGACCAACACTTAAAGACTTGTTTTATTGGAGTAGTCATCCTTGGAGCATAGTTGAAGATCAACACTCGAAGAAATGTTTTGTTGGTGCAACCATAAAAGTTTTGTTGAAGTAGACATGAAGTTTTTGTAGAGGTAGATTTGAGAGCACTTTCCAGACCTATCTTGGATACATTTTTAGAAGTATTTGGAGTTTTTGATGGAGGCTTGAAGCAGTATTGAGTCACCTTAAGGAATTGAAGCAAACTGAGAGGGTTGGATTTGTAGAGGATTGGAGTTGTCGTACAAGGTTGGAGCTTGGATTTGTAGTTGAATATTAGAGTCCTCATTCAGGGTTCAAGCCTTGAAGGAGTTAAGGACTTTGTTGTACAAGTTGGAGCTTGGGTTTTTAGATTCCTCAAATTCATTAATAAAATTATTTTCTTGTTGCACATCTTGTGTTTTGGTTTAATTAGTGATTTTAACTGGCATAATATAAAAATTGTAAAGAAATATTGATTCAACCCCCCTCTCAATATTTCCAACACTAGCACACCTTACATTTTTTCCACCTTGCAATATTTTTATTGACTTGTTAGAAGGAATTTTCACAATGCAATGTTATTGTTCGTAATTTGGTTGTTTATGATAGAAGGAAATATAACATGTGTTAGAGTTCCTTCACCTTGGAATGTTCTTACTAGCAATGTGCTTGTGCTTGTGTTAAAACAAAATATAGCACGCACTAGATTTCTTTTGGCATGCAATGTTGTTGTTGGTAGTATGCTTGTATTTGTGCTACATGTAAAGCTAACACTCATTAAATTTCTTTCACCTTGCAATGTTGTTATTGGAAAAATGCTTGTGTTTGGGCTAGAAACTATGCTAGATTTCTTTTGGTTTGCAATATTGTTGTTGTCTATTTGGTTGTTTATGATAGAAGGAAATCTAGCACGTGTTAGATTTCCTTCACCTTGGCAATGTTATTGGAAATGTGCTTGTGTTTGGGCTAGAAGTTGTGCTAGATTTCTTTTGCTCTACAATATTGTTGTTGTCAATTTGGTGGTTTATTATAAAAGGAAATCTAGCACGTGTTAGATTTCCTTCACCTTGGCAATGTGCTTGTGTTTGTGTTAGAAGGAAATATAACATGCGTTAGGTTTCTTTTGGCATGAAATGTTGTTGTTGGTAGTATGCTTGTATTTGTGCTACATGTAAAGCTAACATGCATTAAATTTCTTTTACCTTGCACTGTTGTTATTGGAAATGTGCTTGTGTTTGTGATAGAAGTTGTTCTAGATATCTTTTTCCATGCAATGTTGTTGTTAGCAATATGCTTTTGTTTACGTTGGAAGCAAATCTAACATGCTAGATTTCTTTCACCCTACAATGTTGTTGTGTGCTTGTGCTATGCGTAAATCTAATACTTGTTAGATTTTCTTCACCTTGCAATGTTTTTATTGCCAACATTCTTCAATTTTGGCTTGAAAGAAATCTAGCATGCGCTAGATTTCTTTTTCACTGCAATGTGGTTGTTGACAATATGATTTTGTTTGCGCTAGAAGTAAATCTACCATGTGCTAGATTTATTTTATCTAGAAATGTTGTAATGTGTTTGTGTTTGTGCTAGAAATAAATCTAGCATACATTACATTTCTTTCACCCTTCTATGAGTTTATTGAAAATGTGTTTGTCCATGCGTTAGAAGGAAATCTAGTGTGCACTAGATTTCTTTCGCATTGCAATGTTGTTGTTGGCAATTCAATTGTTTGTGCTAGAAGGAAATCTAGTATGCGCCATATTTCCTTCACCACAATGATGTTATTGGCAATGTGTTTGTGATTGTGCTAAAAGGAAATCTAGCATGTGCTAGATTTCTTTTGCCCTAGAATGTTGTTGGTAATATGTTTGTGTTCATGCTATAACAAAATCTGGCATGCGCTAGATTCTTAAGCCCTACAATGTTATGTGTTTGTGTTTGTGCTAGAAGGAAATCTATCACACCAGATTTCTTTTGTCTTGCATAAGGCATTTTTGACAATATGCTTGTTTGTTCTAGAAGCAAATCTAATATGCGATATGTTTCTTTCACCCTACAATATTGTTATGTGCTTTTGTTTGGGAGAGAAGGAAATCTAGCATGTGTTAGATTTCATTCACCTTGCAATGTTGTTATTGGTGACATGTTTGTGTTTGAGATAAAAGTACAAATAGCATGTTAGATCTAATTCACCTTGCAATATTGTGATTGGAAATATGCTTATGTTTGTGATAGAAGAAAATCTAGCATGATTTAGATTTCATTTACCCTACAATATTGATGTTGACATTATGTTTGTGTATTGTGGGAGGAATTCTAGCATGCACCTAATTTTTTTTGCAATGCAATATTGGTGTTAGAAACGTGCTTATGTTTGTACTAGAATAAAATCTAGTATGAAATAGATTTTTTTCGCAATGCAATATTGTTGTTGGCAACCTGCTTGCTTGTATTTGTGCTAGGATGAAATATAACCTGCATTGTATTTCTTTTGCAATGCAATATTGTTGGAAATGTACTTGTTCTTGTGCTAGAAGGAATTCTATCATGCATTGGATTTCGTTTTCACTACAATGTTATTGTTGGCAATGTGCTAGAAGTAAATGAAGCATAGGTTATATATCTTCCACCCTGCAATGTTGTTTTTGGCAATGTGATTTTGTTTGTGCTAGAAGAAACTCTAGAATGTGAGATTTCTTTTACTTTGCAATGTTTTTGTGAGTAACATGCTTCTATTTAGGCTAGAAGCAGATTTAGCATGTGGTGGATTTCAAACGCCTTACAAAATTGTTGTTGGCAATGTGCTTGTGTTTGTGCTAGAAGGGAATCTAGCATGTGCTAGATTTATTTGACTGTGTAACGTTGCTTCTAGCAATATGCTTATGTTTGTAGTAGAAGGAATGATATTGATTGTTAGCTTTCATTTAAGGTGCAATGTTGTTGCTCGAAATGGGGTTCTACTTGTGATAGAAGGAAAGCTAGCACACATTATATTTCCTTCATAATGTAATGTTGTTCTTAGAAATATGTATGTTGTTATGCTAGAAGGAAGGTTATAATGTGTTAAATTTCCTTCATCTTGCAATGTTATTGTTGAAAATGTGTTTGTGTTTGTGATAGAAGTAAATCTTGCATCCGTTGAATTTTTTTCACAATGCAACATTATTGTTGGAAATGTGCTTGTATTTGTGTTAGAAGGAGTTATAAAATGCACTAGATTTCTTTGTTCTTGTTCCAAAAGGAAAACTATCAAGATTTCACCCTCACCAAGGTTAGTGCTCTAAAATTATTCTTGGCAATGCATTTGTGATTATGCAAGAAGGATACCTAGTGATTACTAGCTTTCTTCTAGACACCATTACACTTATGCAACCAATGCTCTAGGGGTGACATTGTCTCAATAATCACAATGGTTAGAGTTATAGATTTTGATGTGCCCTTTTATTGAATTTGGAACAATTTATGGAGATCAATGATAGTGCAAAAGAATTGTATATAGGTATATGTTGTTGTTGGCACTACATTTGTGCTTGAGTTGGAAGGAAAGATAATGGTATAGCTTTCCCTTTGGCACAAACACAAAAATCCAATCATAATTCTTTGATCCATGGAGAATAATGTGATCTTTGTATAATTTTGAAGTTTATGAATAAATGTATTATTGAGGTATACTAAATTTTTCTTCCAATGCAAATGTATGCAACTTTAAAGTATCAAGCATAATTTTTTAACATGTATTGTTTTTCTCTCTATTTTGTTGTATAGTTATGAACTTCCAAAAACAATTTCACTAATGTTTGGATGCATAAGATAAGACTCTTCCTCATCAACATAAAAATCTAGGAAAACTCAAATCTACACTTTTTGAGGACCTAAAGTTAACATCCCTTTGTATTCATCCTCAATAGTATGTCCTTAATGAGTATAGGTAGGGAGTGCTAACATTGGAACTAAAGATTTGTAAAATTCAATTTCTTTTCTTTTAGAATAAAAATGAGAATTATTTAGTATTTACAGTTTCAAAACTTTTATTTGGAAGGAAACCTCTAGTTTTCCTTTTGATTATCAAGTTCAAACATCAAACATCCTCTCTAAGTGAATATAATTTCTCCTTTTCATGGGGCTTTTAGACATCTTATGTAGCATCAATCTTGGAATTTCTTAGATTTTACAATGGACCATGTTTTGGTTCTTCAACTTCTACAAATTTCTTATGATCATTATTCATACACAGGCTTTAAGACTACATGTGTCATTTCTGAATTTAAATAGGAACTTGGTGGTTTGATATGAGCTTATATTTGTCATTCAAAACTTTTATTTGGAAGAAAACCTCTAGTTCGGATTTTGATTATCAAGTTCAAACATCAAACATCCTCACTAAGTGAAAAAATAATATCTCCTTTTCATGGGGCTTTTAGACATCTTATGTAGCATCAATCTTGGAATTTCTTAGATTTTACAATGGACCATGTTTTGGTTCTTCAACTTCTACAAATTTCTTATGATCATTATTCATACACATGCATTAAGACTACAAGTGTCATTTCTGAAGTTAAATAGGAACTTGTGGTTTGATATGAGCTTATATTTGTCATTCTATGACACTATCTACATCTCTCATTGCATGGTCTTCATATATGTTTTTTTGTGTAATTTGCATGTAAAGTACTTTTTGGTAGTAGGCACTAGATGGTGGGGAACAATGTTTCATTACATACAATATGACTACCATACTATTTGAATTATTGCATCTATGTTACTTTTTGAAAGTTGTGTGTTTTTGCGAAAATATAAAATCACACTTTACATGGTTCAACCTTTTAATTACAATTTATGGTTTAATTGTTGTTACAGAATTGGTACAAGCTACAATGGAAAATATATCAAAAGGAGACTATGTTGATCTCCTTATTAATGATCAAGTTGTTGGGCTAGGAAGGGTCGAATCTATAGAGTCTGGAACTTATCATGTCGAAGAAAGGGTTAATGCATGTTATGCTGCAATTTTGATAATTGATGTCACTCAACCACATTTGATTGAGGATGTTGATGAAGGGGACATACATCCATGGAAGATCAGGAATTTGAGGCACAACATAGGTAAATCAAAATATTGAAGCATGTGTTCAAATATTATTGATAGTATAATACATTTTTTTTGAGTAAATACTAACCTTATTTACATTGGTTTATAGGTGCAAATGTTTCTTCTACATTTTCTATTGGAGAAAAGGTAGATCTTCTGCAAAATGGAGTGAAGGTTGGTGAGGGCTCCATATTCAATACAGAGCTTGGGCATAAAGTGCATGGAAAGATGGTAAAGAAAGGATGCATAGTGGTTAAAATTGAGAAGGTTTTAAAACATGATGTTGCTCTACCACATCCAACATGATTTGAGCATACACTAGGGGGTGCATTGGAATCTTATGAGATTTGGCTAGAATCAGATTTGGAAACTCATTTTCATGATCATACCATAAATATTCCCCAATATAGGGTTAAATTCATATGTAAAAAGGTTTCTCTTACACATGAATGCATGGGAACAAGCATGTGCATTGCCAAAGGAATGCTAGTTAATGTCCGCGAGGATGACATTGTTGAAGGTGAAACATTAGGAGAAATGGACTTTGGTGTTTTTTTGGAAGAGATAGATGGAAATTGTGAAATATGCAAAATTGGGGATAAGTCTATACATTGTTTGGTTAGATGGCCAATAAATAAGTTGGTGGACAACAAAGGTGTGATATTAAGGGTTAAGGAAAAGTTCAAGGAGCCAACCAAGGAAATGGTGTTATGGGATGTTATAGAAGACACAAATCCCTTAAACAAATGGGATGAGAATATTTGTAATGAAAATATATAAACTCAATTGATATGCATGTAACAAGGCCATATAAAAGGAATAAACGAGTTATGGCTACAACAAAAATTGCAAAATGTCAAACAAATATAGATGAAGAGAAAGAAATTCGACTTTTGGCAGCAGATGTATGTTGTACAAAAGATTGTCTTCAACATGTGGATAGGAAGGCCATTGTAGGTGCTAGAAGGGGCATGAGACAAATAAATAAAAATGGTATTAGGGAATTTGTCTTGAATTCACTCACGTCAAACACAATCATGTCAAGGAGCCATGGCCATGGCCTACCACCTATTTCTAGAAATGTAAAGGACATGAGATTTAATGGGAATATTATTTGTAAGAAAGCATGGTATAAAATACATAATATTCCTCAAAGCACATTCTATAACTACCAACAATATTTCCAAAATGGTCAGATCAAAGCTATTCATGGTAACACCAACACATGCAAAGCACGAGGACACACCGTGGCAACCATAGAAATATTGCACAAAATTGTAATGGATAATTCAGATTTTTCACCAAACCAAACACGTCAAGTTGAAGAAGATGGAACATCTGCTCCTTTAAGATTGCTTCCTTCGACTTACACACAAAATTCTCTGTTAAAAGAGATCAATGAGGCTCTTCAAAAGCTCAATTACCCATCAATATCACAATCAACAATGAGCAAGATATGGAATACTAAGTTTCGAGATGTGGCATTTTCAAAGAACACCAACTTCAGTAAATGCAGTGAATGTATTGTGTTGAAAGCACAGATGAAGTCAGTGACTACAAAAGAGATGGAAGAAAAGGCACGAGGTAGGTTGAACAAACATAACAAGATTGTTATGTGTGGAAGATATTGCTACTATGCCCATAGAATTATGTCAGAGCGGTTTCCAAATGAGTATTTGAGCATTATCCATGATAAAATGGATAAAACAAAGACTTCAATCCCAAGGCTACGTGTCAAATCAAAATCTATTGTAGGAACAAATTTAGGTGTGTCATTGATAGGTATGCTAACACATGGGCATAACATAGGAGTTTTTGGTCATTTCTCCCTACCATTTGTACAAATGGGATCGCAATTTACTATTACATCCCTTGCAAAGTGCTTAAGGGACCTTGAAGACCCACAAATTGATATGTATGGTGATCTACTTTATGAGAGTGGAAGTTCAAGAAACCCACTTACAAATGCATTACTTGACACCTCTATTTACTCAAAATGTCAAGTTTACAAGGATGATTTTATATCTCATGGAAGATCAAAGAGCCAAAATGTTGATTTTAAAGCTCTTCCTCCACATTTGTTGTTACAGTTGGACAATGCAGCAAGTGATAATAAGAATCACTATCTTTTCATGTTTTTATCACTTTTAACTGCACTTGGTGTCTTCATCACTATTGAGGTTGGATTCTTGCCTATGGGGCACACCCATGAAGACATAGATGGAACCTACGGAAGAATGTCTTCCAACCTAAAAAGTAAAGATATATATTATTTACCTGAAATGATGGATACATATCGCAAAATTGAAGAAAAACGAGTGTTTCCACCTACACTTATTGACAAGGTCTATGACTTCAAAATTTTCCTTAATGGATACATCAAGGAGGGAAAAAATGCACTAGTTGGACATCTTAATGTTCAATACTTCCAATTTCTTGTACTCAATGATATTCTAGTACTAAGGTACAAAGAATCCATTAGAGATACTGAGTGGTCAGAACCAGTTGAGTTATGGAATATAGATGATGAAGGTCGACCTATAATTCCCATAGGGAACCCATATTTCTTAGATTCCAAAAAGAATGATGCCTATTTCAAAGAACTAAAGGAAGGGATAACATCATACATAAAAATGTGGAAAGATACTATCGGGAACGAAGATTCACCAATTGTTACAGAGGAATGGAAAAATAAAGTAGTGTATTGGGAAAGAGTTCTTGATACATTAGATGGAATCTATAATGATCATAGAATAATAGATGGAAGTGATTCATCTTTTGAGGATTTCTGGCCCACGACAAGGCACGTTGTTGATGTT
Source organism: Pinus albicaulis (assembly GCA_034641835.2). Taxonomy (NCBI): domain Eukaryota; kingdom Viridiplantae; phylum Streptophyta; class Pinopsida; order Pinales; family Pinaceae; genus Pinus; species Pinus albicaulis. The sequence goes on along the minus strand of CM076571.1, from coordinate 772,349,347 downwards.
GATCGTAATGCACTCCATGTAATCTCAAGTATTATGGATGAAGATTTCGATAATGCAATGGATGAACCCGTATATGTTGGACCCAAATGCAACAAGCCAAAGCCAACATTCAATCCAAAGATTGATGTTCAGAAATGAATGATGTTGCTAGTTAGATCAGGAAATGAGGATGCTGGAGAGATGATTTGGATGGAAAAATCCATCTCAGATATATTTAGGGATAATGAAAGTGAGAATCTTCATGCAAAGGTTGATTGGTGGAAGCCTATTTCAGGGAAATACAATGGAAAATTTTTAGAGCAATATTGGATACCAAATATTGATGACACAGAACTTGGCTCTATTCCAATTAATACCATAGTTTGGGCATGGCTGCCAAAGAAAGAACATTGCAAGAAGACCAAGATAGATAAATATGGTCTAGAAGTTGTTCTTGACCTACTTGGGCGAATATCTTAAGATTAGGTTTATATGATTCATGAATGTGATTTTTTTTTTAAGGATCTTTTAATATGCATTTAGACACACTTTTCAATATTTGTTGTATATCAAATATTCTCTTCATATTATTTTTGGAGGAGTTTTATATTATTTAGTATTTCAATGTAATCATGTGGTGATACAAATGACATGACTGTGCCATAAAATATTTAAGTTTTCAAAGCTTTGTTTGACCAACATGACTTGTCACCATATCAAATATGCATAATCAAATTCAATAATGCACTTAAAAACAACATCTTATAAACTTTGTCTATTAAAACAATAATGGAGTAGCTAATCAGTATTCTATTTAATATAAACCATTTAAACATTTATGAAAAAATGTTAGACATTTGTAATAATGTTTGAAGTGAGTTTTCCTTAATATTCCTTATTATAATTGATCTAAATCAAATTTGTTGTTTTGTTGCACTCTAATTTATAAAAAAAATGATTTTGATCATTGAACAACACAACTAGACTTATAAAATATTTCCTCTTATAGACTTTGAAGTGGTGCCAACATTGTACTAGCATAATAAATTTGTACTCAACATAGGAAAAGTAGTTAGTGTCAATTTAAAATGGTTAATAATAGTAAGAAACACAATATTCATATATTGTTAAATAACTTTATAGGTAAGAATATTTTTACAAAATCTATTATTCACGAGTCAAATTTAATACATAAATATAAATATTAATGATAATAGAAATAATGTAAGGAATCTAAGTTTTAGATGAATGTCAATATGTTCTTTTCAATATAATATCCTTAAACACTCCAGGAATAAAAAACTAAACATTTGTAATAAATAGTTTAGTCAATTTTCTCTCTTTCCTCTTGGATTTGAAAATAATCAAATTGTATTACTTTGTTACTATTCTAATTCATGATTGATTTTGATAATTAAAATGATTATTAATTGAGTCGAGAGGCGAGGCTCATTCTACAACCTAGTATGAGGGGATGTGTAAGTTCGACTATAATTTTTTTTTTGAATGATCTATTAATATACATTCATACACACTTTTCAATATTTGTTGTATATCAACTATTTTCTTGATATTATTTTTGGAGTTTTATATTATTTAGTATTTCAATGTAATCACGTGCTGATACAAATGACATGACAGTGCCATAAAATATTTAAGTTTTCAAATCTTTGTTTGACCAACATGACTTCTCACCATATCAAATATGCATAATCAAATTCAATAATGCACTTAAAAACAACATCTTCTAAACTTGGTCTATAAAAACAATAGTTTTTAACTTAGTTTTTAACACAAAAGTACAAATAATAAATAATAAATAAATTATACTACTACTCTCATTCAACATTTAATCCCTCTAGGCTCATGTTAAATCTGTATTTAAGGTGGATCTATGCTGGTATATATTGGACACATTACTATGATAATTTGTCATTAAATAAATTTATGTAACTTAATATATATCTTGCATATTAATCTATTATTCATCAAGTCAGTCTCAATTAAGTTAGTTTTTAACACAAAAGAACAAATAATAAATAATAAATAAATTATACTACTACTCTCATTCAACATTTAAATTGATCGTAAAAAAACATTTTTTCATGTCAACTTTAAAATGATTCAAACTTCCTACAATAGTATGTAATGATGATGGTGATAATGATGATTATCATCCACTAAGACCAAATAATATGGTATATAAGAAGCCATAAAGATATTACTCTAAATTCTTAAGAATTTTATTGTTATGCTAAAAAAACATTAAAATAAGTGTTTCAAGATCATCATAATTTTGTTTAGTTAAAAGATCAAGAAGGTTGGTAGTGCCACAAATATTTTGAAATTTAAATCCAAATTTGAGTATAAAGTGGATGATCTAAGAGGGTTTTTCATCTTCAACCATATTACTAGTGTTGCAAAGGCAATAGAATTTTAAATTGTGCCAACCTTGTCTTAGTAATAATCATAATTTAACACATACATGATATTTACTATATCAAATTATAATTAAATGGGTTAATAATAGTAACATACAAAACATTCTTTTCATAAAGTTAATAATAGTAACATACACAACATTATTTTCATAAGATAACTTTAACAAACTTAGCTTTTAGTACAAACCATAAAAAATCTTAAAAGAGATAATGTAAGGAAACCAAGATTAAGACATGAAATATTTGTTTTTGCAAGTTTATATAAATTTGTTTCATATACTTTACCATGACAAATTTTTCACAAAAAATGGTGAATATCTACATTAAAATTAGTAAACTAAATGATTTTATAATTCCATATTTTGAAAAAAACTTAATCTAGTTAAAATTTCTAAATTCTAAATAGAAGGAAAACTTCCAAATTTAATGAAATATGTGTTAGATGCTTTGTTTTACACATATTGTCTTTAGATATTTATTTATGCCCATTTCATTCTTTTTCTTCTGCAGATCAAGCGGTTGAATCAAATTTGAAAACACAAAAATATTTATTTAGTTGCTTTTTGACCTAATTTAAGTAGTCTGAGATTCCTTTGCATTTAAGTAGTCTGAGATTTATAGATAACACACATACATGAATGACTATAAACTCTGAACGCTTACATGAATAATCTCAAGTTTGCCTTGATTTCATAGTTTGTAGGGAATTCGATTCAATAAACATCAGTTCATTTTCTTAGAATAAGTTGTGTCTATTTTCTCTTACCCTAGAATTCATTTGCTTCTTTAGAAACATAATTTCAATGTTTTCTAGAACACATTTTTCGTTTGAACTTTCATAAAATAAACTTTATTGATTCCATAGAATATATTTATTCTTATGTTCATTAGAATAGAGTTTAAAGATCTTTCATAGAATAAACTTAAAAATATTTTAAACATTATTTTAAACATTTCATAATATAGGTTTAAGATAGGAACTTTAAATGCTTTCATAGCATAATAATTTAGCATAGGAAGTTCACTGCTTTCATGGTATAGAATTCATTTTATAGAATATAATTGAATTTATTCTTCCTAGAATAGAATCACATTTATTTTTCATAGAGTACAATCATATTCTCAATTCAAATATAATAAAATTTCATTTCTTACTAGTTTAGAATTTACTGCTTTCCATTGATCAAATATTATAGAAGTTTGTGTCTTGATTTTCTAGAGAGTGTGTGCTCATTTTAGATCTTCATGATTAGGATTTTTTTTCAGTCTTACAATATTCTTTCAATAGATTAAATTTTCTTTTTAAAATTGAAAGTCAATTCCCTAGCATATATTCTATAAGAGTACAGACCTGGATTGATATAGATAAAAATGTCTTTCGGATTAATCACATTATTAGGATTTTGTCGACGTTTCAAACTAGTTAATGTGGTTCATCCTCGGGACAAGGTGGAGAAACAAATTGATCTGGATGAATAAATAGTGGAGATGCATCGTTGCCTGAAAATAGCCGTTGAAAGTTAGTTAGGAATAATTTTTTTTTAATAATAAATAAATTAATTAAATAAACGATTTTATTAAAGAGGGTTAAGAGATTTTTATTTTGATAAAAATAAATAAAAGAACTAGTCGTTAGTTAGTTAAGAATTAAAATTTCAATGATAAATTAATTAAATAAATAAAACATGGTTAAAAAAATTTAATTTATAATAAGGTGAAGGGAGGGGTAAAATTTTATAAAAGAATTAGTTAGATAGTAATTAATTTTTTTAATGATAAATTAGTTAATTAAAAAATAAATTAAAAAGGTTAAGAGAATTATATAAATAAATAGGGAGGGTTAAAAAATAATTTTAATTAATAAATAAAGATAAAATGAGGATAATAAATAAAAATGGTAAAGTAAATACATAAAAATGAAGTAAAATGAAATAAATTAATAATTAGTTAAGAAAATAAAATTAATTAATTAATTATTAAATTTGCAAATTGATAATATATATAAAAATATATAAATATAAAAATGAACGAAAATACAAAACTAAACAAAATTACCTGGCCAAAGATGGGATCCAACTCTTACTTAATTTCCAACCATCATCCCGGTTGAGATTCTTGGCATGTCATTCAATTTCGATTACTTCCCTTAATTTCCTATGGTGAAAGTGATCTAGCAACGACTTTGGAATCTTCAATACAAACATGGTGACAGGATTTTTCCATGTGCTCAACAAGAGCTGAGGTACGAGACTGATTGTGCCTAATATTTGCGACATGCTCCTAGATTCTCTGCCTAATGGATCGACTCGTTTGTCCAATATAGGGAGTTCCACATGAACAAGGAATCACATATTCCCCTTTCATGTCCTTAGGGTTGATAGGGTCCTTAACAGACCCAAGAGAATTTCTAATAGTGCAGAGATGCTTGAAAGAAGCAAAGACATTATTTCTTCTAAAGACATGGGCAATTTTGTCTGTCGTCCCTTGGATAAATGGGAGGTGGACCTTGGAAATGGGATCCACTCGAGTTGATTTTCCACTCAACCCTTATATGCATTTCAAAAGGCTTTAAGACCTTGAGATCTAAGATATATTAAATAAGGAAAATAAGGAAAATAAAGAAAAATAAATGAATGGGACTTCTCTGATTCCAAGGAGTTGTCGTCAGATATTCTAAGAGCACGAGTCGCAAGAGACACAGAACACCAAAATTTTGAGCAAGAAAATGAAGGGAACCAACATGGAGGTATATTAATGCTTAGTAATTTAACTCATAAGTAAATTACCCAACATATTTGGTGTTGTTTTCGACGAAGTATACATAGGAATTTAATTTAAATTTACTATGTCTTTTATTTTACACAACTCTGTTTAAAGGGAGCGATAAGATGAGAGGTAATAACTAATATTAAGAAGAATATCAGATGCATGTATAGGGAATGATATTCTATGGGTAAAATGGTTAGAGGACATAGTTTAATTCCATAATCACCAACCACGCCCACTAGACCACATGGTATTGTAAGAGCCACATCCCCATCCATATCACACATTCCATATTTTGTAGGTAGAATAATATTTCTTGAGTTACAAAGATGAAAAATTCTACCTAGAGAAGAATCAAATTTATCTACAAAAGCTGTGATAGAAGAACCTATATCTGGATTTGAAGGAGTCATCTTCCTTTCTTAAACATGTGAAAAAATTGTTGGAAAAGAGTTATAAGTACGTAGTGAAGAAGAAGAAGAAGAAGAAGAGGAAGAAGAATAAACATTTCCTGAAGAACCATTGATAGAAGAACTAGAGAAAGGAAATCCAGTTGAGGAACCTTATATAAGCTCTGAAGAATCAACAATGGCAGAAGGAGAAGAAGATGTACATGATCGACACATATGAGGAGGAGAAGAAATACCACCATTTGGTGGTGGTAGAAGAGGTGGAAGGCATCCTCGTGGTGGTGGTAGAGGTGGAAGAGGAGGGAGAGGTGACAGAGACAAAAGGAATAAGAAGACCCTTGTGGATTTTCTATTCAAGATACTGATACTACTGTTGCTATGAAACAAATTTCTCCATACATTCTTCCTAAATTTCATGGTCTAAAGACAAAATATCGAGAAACAATTCTCTTTGAATTTGAGGTATCATGTAGATCTTATGATTATTTTCTTGATGCTCAAAAGTTAAAATTATTTCCCACCACATTGAAATATGGTGCTCTTAAATGGTTTATGGGTTTAAGAACTAATTTGATAAGGTCATGGGATGACTTGAAAATATTATTCTTACAAAAATACAAGGATTATTGTATACATTGTGACCTTAGAGAATAAGTTTTTAAACTGAATGAAAGAGAAGATGAAAGCCTCAAGGATTTAGTAGAGAGATATGCATATAATGTTAAAAGAGCCAAATTACATAGTCTAGGACTGAATACACTGAAAAATTTCTTTCTTAGAGAAATAATGGATGAATGGATTGATCTTCCTAACCTAATGGGTAAAGGAGATGTATCTCAATTATCATTTGAAGATATTTGTGAACTGTGCAAACATATCTTAAGAGGAAAGAAAAATATGGCAGGAACCCTAGAGATCTAGTTATGACAAGGGTAAGTAAATCTGCATCAGGAATGATAAGTCAAGCGAAACTTGGTAATTTGGTTGTTAAATTTAAAACAAATGTTCTTGGTAATATTAGAAAGAAAGTTGATATGATGAGAATGCAAAACAAGCAAAAAGTTGAAAATGTTTCTTTTTGTATATTGTGTCCTATAGGTAGAAAGAAACATGCATTACGAGAATGTCCTCTTGAAATATTTAAATTTGTGTTATTTGTGCGGAGACTCATACTACAAAGGATTTCCCTTTGATACTAGGATTAAAGTCTATTTACCAAGAGGAAGTTGGAGCAAGTCAAACTACATAATAACTTTGATATGTTGCTCCTAGAAGGCTTTCATAGCCTCACCAACCAAGTATGGAACAAGTTCCTAATTCAAAATTTCAATCTTATGCACAACCTTAAAATAATTGTGTTGGGCACCTAAACCTCCTAGGGTTAGTGTGGGAGTTGAATAGTCAAGAAGATTCCAAGAGACCACTAGGAATGTGAAACCAAGGGTCACTCCAATGTATTATATATATGTATCATTGTGAATAATAAAAAAATCTCAAGATTATCTTTCCTATTCTATCTATTCCATTTCTAATTTTAACATGGTATCAGAGCAGGTGATTGCTAGCCCTGCTCCAATCAACTAAATTCTAGTTGCATTCTCTATGCTAATCTGTTAGTGGTCAATTTGGTTAGTTGAATTTTTTATCGTTGGGTATACTCGAATTCACATTCTCTGTGCTCAAAGTATTGCATCCGAACATATTTTTTTCTGGTCGAAACATGTCTAGCGCTGAGGTATGAGGATCGAGAATTACTGTGTTAGATTTGTTTTGACTGTGGTGCTGGTTTCATGACTATTTATTGTCCTTTAGGTTTATTATATCTCACACTGTTAATACACATCTCCCACATTGTATTACCTACTCGAATCAACACCATCAGATCCATTATATGATATCTCATATATTACAAATAATAGACAACCAATAACGCCTGTTGACATCAATCCCTGGTATCGATCCCTCTGTTGCAACCGGTCTCTAATAAAATGCCTTTGGCTCGTATAACCTGATATTGTTTTAATTTTTTTTGGTCTAACTCCTCCCACTCAGATTCCTTGCACACAGTTGGTGCCCTCGTATTTTTAACACAACGCATACCTTTCTCGGCACCCTCAGATTCATTTCACACAGTCGGTGCTCGTCCTTCACTACACACACTAGTTTCTAAATCTCGCTCATTGCTGGTCATATCATCATCGTTTCTACTGCTACCATCATATCATCGTTGTCATGCTCAACATGAATTTTTTCAACATATAGACTGCCTCTCAGATTTCATAATATGCAGGAATTTATAGAACTGTAAATTTGAATAGAATATTCCACTAGTTTTGTTGTGAAACCAGCTCCAAAAATAGAAGAAAAGAGATATCAACGCCTTAGAAATAAGCCACTTCGAGGGGGAAACCTCCAATACATTACATGAATGAAAAATTCTTGGATGATACAAATTACAAAACCTCCTTTATATATATAGGAGTCCATGGGGCCACATTGTAATCCTAGCCGACCTAACAATAATAATTTAAGGGAACAATAATAACAATATGGGGGTTGCAGGGGTACAATAATAACAATAAGGGGGTCACACTAACAAAAATAAGGGACTATAATAGTAATATAGGGACCTAACATTCCCCTGTCCTTCAAAAAAGTGTTGTCCTCAACGCTTGAGTAGCTCTGGGTGCTTCTGTATAAAATTCTCATCCTCCCATGTAGAATCTTCAGTGGGTAAGTTCTTCCACTTGATGAGATACTCTGAAATTGATTGATTCCGTAGCTGTCGAGTTATTGTTTCTGTGACTGCTTCAGGTTCCAATATGATTTTTCCTTCCTCATCAAGTTCTGGAAATATTTTTTGAACTGGAATATTTTCACCTATAACCTTCTTTAAGCATGAAACATGGAAAACTGGATGCACTCGTGAAGAAGCAGGAAGCTCCAATTTGTATGCCATAGTACCAATCTTTTGCAACACCTTGTAAGGACCATAGTACTTTAGCGATAATTTATTATCCTTCTTAGCTTGCTTGAGGGACATTTGTTTGTATGGTTGTAGCCGTAAAAATACCCAGTCTCCTACATCAAAACTTCTCTCATTGCGATGTTGATCTGCCTGTTGTTTCATTCGATTTTGTGCCAAATTCAGGTTGTCCTTTAAGAGTTGGAGAAATTCTTGTTGATGCTCGATGTGATCTTCCACTGCTTGAACCTTCGAATTTTCTCTTAAAGATGATGTGATGGATGGTGGATGATATCCATAAAGTGCCATAAATGGGATCATTTTTGCTGCAATATGGAAGGAAGTGTTATACCACCATTCAGCGAGAGGTAACCACTTGACCCATTGTGTTTGTTTATCAGATACAAAACAACGAAGATATCCTTCCAAACGTTTATTTACTATCTCAGTTTGACCATCAGATTGAGGATGATAAGATGAGCTATGAGCTAATTGAGTACCCAAACAAGAAAATAACTCCGTCCAAAAATTTCCAGTAAAAATGGGATCTCTGTCGCTCACAATAACCCTTGGGCTTCCATGTAGCTTTTGAATTCTATCCATAAATGTAGTAGCAATTGTACTTGCTTTAAATGGATGAGACAATGCACAAAAGTGTGCATACTTGGTAAGTCTATCAACTACCACCATGATGACACTCTTTCCTTCGGACTTAGGTAAACCTGTGATAAAATCCATTGAAATCTCCTCCCAACGTTGACTTGGAATGGATAAAGGTTGCAGAAGTCCTGGGGTCTTAATTGTTTCCACTTTATTCTGCTGGCAAACCAAACATTCCGCCACAAACTTTCGAATATCAGATTTAAGGCCATCCCAAAAAAATTCTTTCTTCACCCTGTGGTAAGTTTTAAAAATCCTGAGTGTCCTCCTAAAGGAGAAGTGTGCAATTCCAGAAGAATCTTTTGTTTTAGTTGGGAATTCTTACAAAGATATAAGCGATATTTGTACCATAAGAAATCATTTTTCCAACTAAATGTATCAGATGTACTAGGATCTTGCTGCAACTTTTGAATGAGTGTCCACACTTCTTCGCCCTTCTTCCATTCATCTCTTGCTTCGGTTATCCAATCTGGTTGGATAATAGAAATGGCACAAAGAAATGCTTCCACCTCTTCATTATTTCTTGAGAGTGCATCTGCAACAACATTTAGCTTCTCTTTTTTGTAGATATTTCAAAGTCATAACCCAACATCTTTGTGACCCATTTTTGCTGCTCTTCTGAAGATAGTCTTTGTTCCAAAAAGTGTTTAAGACTATCATGATCAGTTTTTACCTTGAAGTGTCTTCTCATTAGGTAAGTTCGCCATTTCTTTAGTGAATGCATGATTGCTAACATTTCCTTCTCATAAATAGGTTTATGTAAATACTTTCCTTTGATTAGACAACTTTCAAAAGCAATGGGTCTTCCTTCTTGCATTAAAACAACACTAATTCGATTTCCTAAGGCATCACATTCCACAATAAAGGTTTTTGTGAAGTCTGGTGTAGCTAAGATCGGTGCTAGGCACATTGCCTCTTTAAGATGTTCAAAGGCTTTAGTTGCTTCAGGAGTCCATAAAAATGCATCTTTCTTCAATAATGTTGTTATAGGTGCTGCTATTCTCCCATAATTCTTAACAAAATTGCGATAATACCCTGTTAATTCAATTCCTTGGTTACCTTACAATGAATAAAATTATGGGTGCTACCTGAATCAATCAACACTATTACCTTTTTCTTCTTGATATGTCCTTCTATCTTGAGAGTTTGGGGAGTGATAATTCCTACTAATGCATTACAAGATATGGTTGGACTCATTTATTCCTCTTCTAGGGTTGGTTCCTGGTGTATATCCTCTTCTTTTGAAGATTCTTGTTCATTTTCTTCTTCCTCTTCACAATAGCTGAAAATAATTTCTTCTCAGCACACTTATGACCTTTAGTGTATTTTCTATCACAACTGTAGCAAAGCCATTTTTCTCTTTTTTCTTCCAATTGTTGTGGTGTCAACCTTGTAGGTTGTGGAAATCTAGGAGTAGCAACACTTCCATATTTATAGAAGTGAGTGGTAGGCTTCCTTGTCGCCATAATTTTACATTCAATTTTCTTGCCAACCTGAATGCCTTCTCCAATGAATCAGGTTCCAAAACACGAACTTCATGTTGGATGTTATCCTTTAAAGTACCTATGAAGAGATCAATCCTGTGTTCCTCTGGAATATCAGTTACCCTTATATTCAATTTTTGGAATTCCTCAATGTGCTCCCCCACTAAACCCTTTGGTTTGAGATTTATCAATTGGCTAAAGAAGGTGTTTCTCTTTGTATCCTCATAATGTGCTATCATTTCCTTTGTAAAAAATTACCAAGTGACAATTTTTTTACGGGAGCAAAGCCATCGATACCATACAAATGTATTTTATTCTAAATGTAAAGTTGCAATGCGTACCTTTTGTGTGTTTTTCACATTATTGAGATCAAAATATTGCTCTATTTGTAGTATCCATGTTACAAGATCCTTTCCATCAAACTTCCTCATATCCATTTTTGGAATATGGTGGTTCTTCCCTCCAACATTAGAGTTTATGAAATCATGATTAACATTTATTTTGTTCTCATCATGAGTTTCCTCTACTACATTTTCACTAGTAGGAAACATTTCTTGTATCAACTTTGTCAAACCTTCCATGTCATCCATCTTAGATTCCATGCCAGCTTCCATTCCATCCATCTTAGCTTCCATGCCATTCTTTAAACCATCCATCTTAGATTCCACACCTTTCTTCAAAACTTCCATGTCATTTTTTGTTGCTCTTTGCGAGAGCGAAATTTGTTGCACTTGCTCTTGTCTTTTTGATATGTCATGTTGCCATTCTTCATCTTCATGAGTCATAGTAGAGCCTTCTAAAGGCTTAATGGGTGTTGAATTATTTTTAGGGGCCATTTTAGAATTCAATACTGATATCTATTCTACAATATGCCCTTGGAATCAATTCAAATTGATTCTTCAAACAAGAATTATGCAATTCAGAAAAAAAACTACACACCTTTTACTTGCTTTTGAGGAGCTCGATATTGAAATTGACTTATCTCTATACTTGCAGATCTTCAATATTTGAAATTTGGCTCTGTAGTAGTCTTCTGAAGCTTATTTAAAAGTCCACAAGTCTGGCTTGATTTGGATTCTTAAAGACAAATTTATGTCCAATCTCCCACAATGATCTAATTATGGAATGGTTCAGTAGAGCGAACTTGTATGACTTGCCACGTGTCACTTTTTTCTCCTTTGGCTCTGAAATTTATAGACAGGAAACTAAAGTCCGTGTACTTCCAATCACTTTTTATAGAATTCCAATCCGATGCTCAGAGAGAGTTATGAATATTTTCCCAGATCACCTCTTTGATATGAAATTCAGGAGTCTAAAAAAGACCTAACTTCCACAGATCATATCTCCGAAAATATTGTGAACCAAACTCTGAAATTTTGTGATGATGTTCCTCAGGATTTCAGCTTCGCTCTCTAACAATTTTATCTTCTGAACCTTTGTAGAAAAAACGTTATAGTGAAAATTACGTGATGACATTTTTAAGTGAAATTCAGGAGCCTGCAAAAAGCCCTAACTTCAACAGATAATATCTCCGAAAATATTGTGAACCAAGATCTGAAATTTTGCGATGCTATTCCTTAAGATTTTGGCTTCCCACTCTAAAAATTTCAGCTTCTGAACCTTCGTATAAAAAAAATTATAGTGAAAATTCCACGATGACCTGTTTGGAGCAACGAAACCCTAGAATCCAAAGCTCTGATACCAAATGTTGTGAAACCAACTCCAAAAATAGAAGAAAAGAGATATCAATGCGTTAGAAATACGCCACTTTGAGGGGGAAACCTCCAATACATTACATGAATGAACAATTCTTGGATGATACAAATTAAAAAACCTCCTTTCTATATATAGGAGTCCATGGGGCCGCAATGTAATCCTAGCCGACCTAAAAATAATAATTTAAGGGAAAAATAATAACAATATGGGGGTTACAGGGGTACAATCATAACAATAAGGGGGTCACACTAAAAAAAATAAGGGACTATACTAGTAATATAGGGACCTAACAGGTTTTCTCCATACCATCATATCCTCCAGCATTGATACCTCCAACCGATCACCTCCACGTTGTCCACTATAACTTTTTCCACTATAATGCTGGCCCTTTACTCCACACTCTCGACCATTAATGCAACTGAATCTGGATATGTCCATGAAGCACCATTGAAAGCTATAGAAAATTGTGCCAATGGAATATCATCATCAATCATACAAACCTCGAATCCAGTGAAGATAATTGGATCTTTCTCTATAAGCTGAGCTGTAGTTACAGTATTTGTTGAAAGGTTTGTAAAATATTTCATAAACAATTTCTTAACAACACCAACTGCAGATACATAATTCTCAGGCCTGTATAGTGAGTGGAAATATACTACTATAAATGGGCCTCTGCTAACAGTCGACATTGCGCTCTTGGGCCTTCATTAACAGTTAGAACCCTCGTCCCTCCTTTAACACCTTGGCCCTCTCTACCACTGGCTCCCCTCGGCCTCCCGTGGCTCCCTCAACACTTGCACCCTCTTTACCATAGGTATCCCTTACCGTGGCCTCGACCCTCCCTCAATTCCATCCTTGGCTCTCCGCTCAACGCCGCAGGTCTCCCTCATCGTGGCACCACTTGTCAGCTCCTTACCACCTGCCGGTCCCTCCTGCGAAATTCCTTCTTCCTCCGACCCTTTCCAATTCCACCGACCCCTACCACCTCCTTCTCGCCGACCACTTCCAATTCCATCGACTCCACCTCCTCCCCATATAATGCCTCCCCCATAAACACCCTTCTCCATAAACCGCCTCCACCATATTATTCCTACCCCAATTAAACCTCTGTTCTATATATTTATAATGCAGTTTTTACACCAAAAATACATTTTTTTTTCCTTCCACCAGAACTACATTTGATGTGTGGGTGTTGGTCTTGGAAGTGCACTACTGAATTCAAGGAAAATTCATTGTTAAGAAGAAAATAGTACAAAGGAACGAGCTGCGAAGGAATTTGGGCATGATTTTGATAGGGCAACCCACATGAACAAAAATTTTCCTCTCCCTCTCAAAAAACAAGTTGTGTTAAATGCTAGAGCTGAGTAAGTTGTTTCCATAGGATTTGGTTTTCAGAGAAGCTTCATATGTTCGTATTCTAATGTCTATTTCAAATTTACTTGAGAACTTGAAGCTAACATTCTTTATTTGCTGTTTGATTCTTGAGATTAAAATATGGCTATACTTTGTGAATTTTAGATTTATTAAACAATCTAATGCTATATACTGCTCACGACACAGTCCAAATAAATAAGGAAGCTCTCTCTGATAATCTAACTTGTTTTCAAAATGCACAAGAAAACATTGAATTTTTGTAGCTTGAGTCACAACTACATCGAGATGAGCTTCAACAAAATAATTTTCATTCTGAACCTATTTTTGTTCATAACATTGAGACAAACTCTCATCAACAACAAGAAACTATTCAGATCACTGAGGCCAGTACAATAGCAGATTTGCATGCAAAAGAAAACATCCAGTTTGCACTTCCCAAGCCCATCATTAGACCTTGGGAAGAGATAGTCCATAACAAGTACAAAAATGGTCTTGCATATGACAAGGATGTGTCCTTTCATATTCCAGACTATTCCAAGCCCATTCAGTTTCAGAGTGCCAGATTTATTCATGAAAACACATCTTCAAGTGTTCCAGATTTTGCTCCTCTTCCACAACAACAACAACAACACCAACAACAACATAATGTTAAATATCACTATTTAGATATTCACCCATGCAAGAAATGTGGTCAACACAATCATTATTCACAAAGATGCTTCAGAAATAAGCCTCCTGCAAGAACAAAGATTCATCTTGGATGGATTGCTTCTTGGAAATGGGCATCAACAACTAAGAAGATGTTCATTCATATGTTAGAACTTGTTCCAGATTATTGAACAATCTTGCATTTGAGTTTTCACCATCATATCACCTTGTATCTGACAGGGGGAAATGATGTTAATCTACAAGCTTCAAAGCCACATCAAGCGAGCCTGAGGCACAACCTGCCATTCCAGATTCAGAGTTGTAGCCAAAGATAGAGATTCCCATGATCATGCCTTTGGTTGGTGGTTAGCCTTAAACCATCTATGTAAGGTTGACATTCTTCCTCTTCAAAGCATTTGGGACAATTCCTCTAGTAGAAGACTTCAACTTCTTGCTAGTTTTGGAAGAGTTCCAGGAACCACATTAAGCATGTCATCCTTAAACCATCACAGGTTGTAGACCTCCCTTATTCCAGGTTGAAGGTCTCCCTCTTCAAAGCATTATGAGCACTTACTCTAGCACATGGCCTAATCTTCTTGCCATATTTGGAAGAGTTCCAGGCACTCAGCACTCCATTGTTGGTGGTCATCCTTAAACCACCTCCTTATGCCAACATTTCAGAGAGCTCATTTAACCAAGTGCTACCATGAATACTTTGCACATTTGTATTAAAACTCTCTTCTTGGACACCTAATCCTCCTATGGTTAGTGTGGGAGTTGAACAGTCAAGAGGAGTCCAAGACACCACTTGGAATGTGAAACCAAGAGTCACTCCAATGTATTATATATATGTATCATTGTGAATAATAAAAAAATATCATGCTTATCTTTCCTATTCTATCTATTCCATTGCTAAGTTTAACAAATTGGAACACACCCCTACCTTAGCAAACTTGGCCACCCCAACCTCAAAATTCATCTTGGTCACAAGGATTACAAGGTCCTATTGTATAAATCCATAATACCCTCAATCTTTCCAACAATATCATCAATGTTATTCCCTACCTCAACCTCCACAAGCTTCCCAATATTAATTCCATCCTTAGTTGACTACAATTCAACCGCTTCCATTAGCATATACTTCATTTTTTCAAAGACCAAACCAGTTACCCACACAACCACTCCCAAATCCCCACAAAATAGCACCTTAACGACCCATTTACAATATTGAAGTCCAAAATTTTCAAACATACATGATAAATCTTCTATATTTAAATGATGTTCATCTTAGATTTGGGAGAGTTTTATAAAATAAAACACCTCATGTTGTCATTCAAGAATATAAAGAGGATAAACTCCTTAAAAGGAGGAAACTCCTAAAAAGGAATAAAATCCTAAACAAATAGATGAAAATGAAATAAGACCAACTACTACAACTCGTCTAGCTGAGCAACCCTCTATATCCTTACATAATCTTCCTTTCCTAGAGAGATTACAAATTGATAAAGGTTTAGAGAAGAAAATTATTTTACCAAATTATAATATGTTAGATGAGTTGAAGAATGTTTGCATTAAAATCCATATCCTTCAAGTAATAAAGGAAATTCATATTTTTACAAAAATAATAAAGGAGTTATGTATTAAGAAACCTTGAAGAAAAAGAAAAGAAATACAAAAAGTACAACTCATAGAAAAATTGTAGAAATTATGATGGGAAAGTCTACAATTGAGAAATACTTAGATCCATGAACTCCCATTGTAAAGTTTCACATCAATAATGTTGAAATCCCAAATACATTGATTGAATTAGGTGAAAATATAAATTTCATGGCAAAGAGTTCTATGGATGAATTAAAATTAACTAATCTTCAATATACTCCTACTATATTACAATTAGAAGACATGTCTGTTGTTAAACCAGAGGGTATATTAGAGGATATATTAGTATCCCTAGATTCATGGGAGTATCGAGTTGATTTCATGATTCTAACTCCAAGGAATAATCTAGGAGGTCATCCATTGATACTTGATAGGCCATGATTAGCCACGGTTGATGCATTTATTAGTTGTAGGTCTGGTGACATGTTTATTTATGATGGCAATACAACTAAGTAGTTCACGTTATATCCACCAACAAGAGAAATAACTAAAATAGAAAATTAAGAATGGATTGAAGATGATGAGAATATTGAACCAATTTTAATTATCCCACAAAATGATAAGGAAAATCAATTACTGAATTTAATGAATAATCATGATTTTTCTTCATATTGTCAACAAAATTATTGTGTGCATATATTAGATCAATTTTTTCAAGAAAATTGTAGTAATAAAGAGTTTTATCTCAACAATCCAAACTATCATTAAACTCAATGGAAAAATTTGGAAATTCTCTTATAGAGATTAATCCAAGAAAAACACTAAATATCTATAATAAATTTGAGGAATTTCAAAAGGAACAATTGGTTAAAATGTTGAAAAAACATTCCTTTGCATTTGTATTGGAATATATAGAAATGAAAGGACTCAATCTAAAGGCATGCATGCATCACATCTATATACAAGAAGATTTTAAACCTATAAGACAACCTCAGAGAAGGATGAATCCTAATATAAGACAACCTCAGAGAAGGATGAATCCTAATATGAGGGAAATAGTTAAAGAAGAGTTGCGGAAATTGCTCAATGTGAATTTTATTTACTCAATTTTAGATAGCCAATGGATTTCACCATTCGTTATTGCGCTAAAGAAAAATGGAAAGTGGATGATTGTGCATAGACTATAGAGAAATGAATAAATCAACTCTAAAATATCATTTCCCATTACTATTCATTGATCAAGTTTTAGATACACTAGCATGAAATAAATATTTCTCTTTTATTAATGGTTTTAGTAGATACAATCAGATTTAAATCACACCTGAAGATCAAGATAAGACAACTTTTATATGTCCATGGGGTACGTATACTTATAGGGTACTTCCCTTTGGTTTATGTAATGCACCTGCTACATTTCAAAGATCAATATTAGGTATAGTTTCTGACTTGATCCATGATTGTGTAGAAGTGTATATAGATGATTTTACTATTTATGGGAATGCTTTTGAAGAAACATTATAAAATTGGAAAAAGTCCTTGTTAAATATAAACAAGATAATCTTTCATTAAGTAATGAAAAAATATTTATGATGTTTAATGAAGGAATTTTTTTGGGTCATCATAGTTCAGGTTATGGAATCCAAGTGGATTCATCAAAGGTTGAAATCATATCCAAAATTTCAATGCCTAGATATCAAAAGGGTGTTCAAAGTTTTCTTGGATTCACAAGTTACTATGGAAGATTTATAGAAAAATTCACAAAGTTCGCTTCACCACTTTTCAAATTACTCACCAAAGATTGTGAGTTTCATTGGGTTTCTGATTATCATTTTTTTTTGAATTATTGAACAAAAAATCTTTTAGGCACCTATTCTAAGAGGGCCAAATTGGTCCCATCCATTTCATATTTCTATTGATGCCTCTAATACAACTTTAGGGCCTGTGTTAGGAATAAAACACTCAATTTCTTATGCTATATATTACACAAGAAAAAATTTAACTCGTGCAAAGTTGAATTATATAGTCACAAAAAATGAGTTCATAGTAGTTGTTTATGCTATCAACACGTTTAGACACTACATCATTGCATATGAGACTTTTATTCACACTAATAATTCTTCCATAAGATATCATATGAATAAACCAATAACTAATGGCAGGATTACTAGATGGATTTTACTATTGAAGGAATTTAATATTACAATTTTAGATAGGCTAGGAAAACAAAACATAGTTGCCGATTTCCTTTCCAAGATGCAAAATGATAGTATTAATATTCCTGTAGTAAATAATTTTCCTGATGAATATCTTTTTGCAATTCCTACTAAAACTCACTGGTTGATATTGTTAATTATTTGGCTATGGGAAAGTCCCTCCCTCAACTATAAACAAAAGAAATGAAAATAATCATCAAATATAGTGCACCTTATGCTTAGATAGAAAGAGAACTATATCAAACAAGAGTTGATCTGATCATTAGAAGATGTGTTTGAGAAGATGAGGTACCTGATATAATTAAAGCATGTCATGATGAACCTTGTGGAGGAAATTTTGATGATAAAAGTACTGCATACAAAGTACTTATTTTGGGATATTATTGGGCTTCTCTTTTTAAGGAAGCCAAATAATATGTCAAAAGATGTGATATTGTCAAAGGATGGGAAAACCTATCCAAACTGATGATACACCTCGACAACCACATATATTAATAGAGACTTTTGAGAAATGGCCTCTAGATTTTGTTGGATCCATTAATCCTTCATCCAAGAAAAATAGGTACATACTTGTTTCATTGATTATTTTACTAAATGGGTAGAGGCTAAGCCACTAAATTTTACTACTAAAAATGTTGTTGTTACATTTATTTTTGATGATATTTTTCGTTGTTTTCGTGTAACAATTGAAATTGTGAGAAATCATGGTGCGTAATTTATATGCAAGCTCATGAAAAATATTACAGAGCAATACAAGATAAAGTATCAGAAATACACTCCATATCATTTACAAGCCAATGAACAAGTGGAATACATAAATTAATTTATTGAAGCGATACTGACCAAGCAATCTGGGAATACTGTACCACATGGAGGAATGCCATTGGACTTATGAACTTGTTTATGGAAATTAAGTTCTACTTCCTATTTAATTCCAAGTGGATACATATAAGACGACAACAAAATTAGGGCTAGATCTCCCTGAATCTCAAAAACAAAGATTGGAACAACTAAATGAATTATACGAGATTAGACAAGATGCCATTCAAATGAAAAGATGTAATGGTAAGTTTATCAAGGTCAAAAAGTTCAAGCCAGTTGATCAGGCCCTTCTCTTTGATTCCAAGATTAAAGATTTTCAAGGGAAACTACAAACATATTGGTTAGGCCTTTATGAGATAGAAATTATTTTTAACAATGGAGTAGTAAGGATTAAGACCATTGATGAAGAAGGAGTCACTTTTCTAATAATGGTCATAGATTAAAACTTTATCACAGGCCCTTGACAAGAGAAGAATTTTTTCAAAATCTACAAGAAAGTTCTTGTTTGAAACTGGTTGAAAAATGAGATTATTCTCCTCTATTACCAAAATATTTTTAATTTATTTTATCTCTCTCTCTCTCTCTCTCTCTTTCTCTCTTTATATATATATATATATAGATAATGAATAAAATAAGAAGAAGAAATAAAAATACAAATGTATAGTTATGAAAACCATCATTGCTTGGCATAGGCTATGCATAAAACCTAGTTGAAAACCAAGACTCTTAGCAACTTGGATTTCCCCATTATTTTCCATTTGAAAATAATTTTTTAGTTCAAACTAATCAATTTGAAGAATTTTTTTCCTTTTAATGTGATCTCATCAACATCATCGACATAATCAAAATTAGCAACAACAAGCATCCTGGAAGAATTCGAAGCAAATATTTAAGATTGGTAACATTCCATTGCCAGTGAAACATTCCATAGCCGATTCATTTGAAGGTGAAAAAAAATCATTAAATTTGGACCTGATAGCAAATCAATTTAAAAGGCATAAAAGTGAGGTAATATGAAAGGTAATATCATGCATAATTGGTCAATTTAATAAAGTTTAACTATAGGATTTGAGATGTATATATGGAAAACTTTACCATTATTTTTAAAAGCTTAATCTATGCCTATGAGAAGCCTTAAATTATAATGAAGGATTGAATAAAATCCACCTCCTTAATCCACATATCTCAAAATACTCTTTATCCTATTTGGAAAATACCAAATCACAATCCTATCTCACAAGTCAAGAGTTTTATTAAAAGCGATCAATAGGTAATTATTATATGTATAAGGTATTCCTATTTCACTACCTCTACATAGTTTCATTATAAACCTTCCTCCATTTATATCTGTCACCCCCCACGTTCATTTCACTAAACCATTTCATCCATCTCTCACCATCCCCTGTAACAACTGTTGAAGTGAAACACTGAAGCAATGCTTCCTTACAACTATGGCGCAGCTAAATATTGACCCAATTTTTGATGGTTCTTTTCCGTTCTTGCAATAATGATTCATATCTATAATGAAGAAAAGAGACTTCAAGAAACATCATTTTCAGTACAATATTACTTTCAACATCTTGTTTTTCGTTGGAATTCAACAAAAATAGTCATTGAAACTTTTACATCACTTCATCACAAATTCTTGTCGAAAGATTGGTGATAAGAAAAATTATTTATGCCATCGAAAATCGTGTTGGATGACTGACGAAAACTGTAACCAACCCCTCTACTTGGCCTCCAAGCTTCAGTTAAGGGAGTGGGGCCTACGAATGACCAAAAATTGGAAACTCACAAGGAATCTAAAGCGTTTGCCCCATTCTAGGCTTTAGGACTAGTAAGTCAACCCAAGTTGTTCCAGGGCTTCTAGAGAGTTTGTTCCAACCCACGACCATAAGGAATTATGAGTACCAATCAGAAAAGAAAACAAGTGGAAAACCCACAACACCATGGCTACTGAGGAAATGGCTAAGTAAGGTGAAAACCAATGTCATTATAGGAAATACTCCATGCCAATGAAAAAAAATAAACAAAAAACCACATGCATATACCATGCATCCATAAATCAACAAGGAAATCAAACATGCAACATGTTACCCACAAATAAATCCAACTGTAGTTGTTGATCCACCTATTCCATTGTGCTTTCCTGCTTTCCTTCGCATTCTTTCTCCAAGTATAATGTATGCCAAAGTGCTCTAAGAATGCTTCAAGAATAATCTAAGTGTACGAGGGTATGAGAGAGTGAGAGAATAGAAGAGAGCTACAAAAATTTTTTGTTAGAAGCCTTTTTATCATTGAGGCCTCTATTTTCTTCATTTCCCTTCATTTTTCCTTCAATTTTCCTCTCATGCACATATGTGTCTCTTCACATTCCTTTTCTCCTACCTTTATTTCATAAATAAATTCTAATTCAATTGCCACTTTTCCCTTTCCAATTTCCATAGCCATTAATTAATCAAAAGGGATCCCCATAATTGTGTTTTTCCCAGTATTCATCTTGGAATATATGTACCATGACATTGGTATTATTTTATTTACATAGAAAATAAACCAAGGGCTGTTACAAACCCCTCCCCTTGGGAGAACACTGTCCTCGATGTTCAATGACACTTATGAACCAGAAAAACACATGCTGCCCATGGAGAATTATAACATAGCTCGATGCAACATTTACATCATATTATATTGCTGAGACCATGACCATCATAACATGAACACCATATCACTTATTGGAGCTTTATAATATATTTCAATGAAATATTTACATACATATGCATATATAAACATAACCAAAACACAACATCAAAACATATATTAGAATACATCTTCTCAACCAACGAATAAAGAAGGATACATAGCCTACAGATGATCAACCATATCCCATGTAGCTTCATCGGGCCCAAAGTGCTTCTTATGCACTTTAATTTGCTTGATTACTCTATTTTGGAGCATGATCATATTTCGATGCAAAATTCACTGAGGTTCCGGATGGAATTCTTCTTCTGGTTCCACCTGCAATACAAACCAATCAATCACATGATCAACATGTTTCACATACTTCTTAAGAAATGACACATGGAAAACATCATGGAATTTCTCTGTCGGAGGAATTTCAAGTCAGTAGGCCACTGGTCCAATCCTCTCAAGGATCTCGAAAGGCCCAAAATATCTAGGTGCCAAAGTAGCACATGATCCAATCATCAGGGAGTCCTCTTGGGCTTGATGCATAAGTACACATGTTCCCCAACATGAAACTCCTTAAATACCATGTGTTGATCTACATAACTCTTCCTCACGTTCCGTGTTGACTTTATATTCTTCTTGATAACCTGTATTTCCTGTTCCATCTTTGCTAACATATCCGGTTCAATCAATACCCTATTCACTGGATCGCTCCAACTGATAGGAGTATTACAAATCCACCCATAAAGTGCCTCAAATGGACTCAAATTTATATATTCCTGATACCCATTGTTATACGCAAACTCCACCAGTGGAAGATACTCTTCCCACTTCCATTGTTGATGTGTAACATACATCATAAACATTTCCTCAAGAATCCTGTTGAACCTCTGTGTCTGTCCATATGTTTGGGACAATAAGCTATACTGAAGGCCAACTCTATCCCCAAACCTGTAAAAAAATATTTATAAAACCTGGAAGTGAACTTGGCATCTATGTGTGACACAATATTCCTAAGAATACCATGCAACCTAACAATCTCCATGATGAATACCTGAGCTACCTCACTAGCTGAATTCATAGACTTAACGGAATGAAGTGAGATACCTTAGTCAACCTATGAACCACAACCATAATAGAATCATGTTGTCTATATGTCCTCAGCAAACCTTCTATATGTCCTCAGCAAACCTATAATGAAATCCATGGAGATGACCTCGCATTTCTACTCTAGAATCAAAATCGATTGCAATAAACCACTTGGATTCTTACACTCTGCTTTTACCTTTTGACGATCCAAACATCTCACAACAAACTCAACCACCTCTTTCTTCAAGTTCGACCAATGGTAGAATTTCTTAACTATTGTCAATGTATTTTGATATCCTAGGGGACCTAAATATGGATTGACATGAAATTCCCTCAAGATAAGCTTCGTGAGCTCGCTGTTGTCCGACACATAGATCCTGTCCCTACATTTTACCAAACCATCTATCATGAGATGATAATCCACACCCTGTTCACTTGTACCCTACTATTGTAACCTATGCTTAAGCTGCTGGTACCTGCCATGTTGTTGTCCTACCTGCAAGATCCTCTCTTGAAATCCTATCCGATATGAACTCATAACTGCAATTTTATTTACGTGCACTCTTCTCCTAAGAGCATATGCAACCCTATTCTCTTTACCCTTAATGTACCTTATATTGAAGTCAAAATCACTGAGCATAGCCAACCACCTAGCTTGCTTGAAATTCAGATTAGGTTGGTCAAACATGTATCTCAACCCACTATGATAACTCATCAAAATGAATCTCTTGCCAAGAATATAGTGCCTCCACATCTTAAATGCATGAATGATAACTTCCAACTCAAGATCATGAGTCACCTAGTTCTGCTCATGCTCATTCGATTTCCTTGATTCGTAGCATACTACCTTCCCTTCCTGCGTTAGGACTATACCAAGTCCTCTCTTGCAAGCATATGTACAAACCACAAACTCTCTATATGGATCTGCAATCTTTGAGACCAGAGAATTTTTAAGCAACCACTTCAACTGCTCAAAAATACTTGCACATTCTTCTGTCCATTGAAACTTATTCCATTTTTACTACAAGGATGTAATAAGATAGGAAATCTGTGAGAAGTTCCTGATGAACTACCTGAAATAACTTGCTATCCCCATGAATGATATGACCTCATCCACATTCCTATGAGTTTCCCACTTCATGATAGCTTTTATCTTTTCTGGGTCCACAGCTATAACTTCCTTGGAAACCACTTGCCCCAAGTAATGAAAATTTGTCTGCAAGAAATCAAATTTACTAAGTTTGGCATACAACTGATGCTCTCTTAGAAATTTCAGCACTATTGCTATATGTTTTGCATGCTCTTTCTCATTCTTAGAATATATAAATATGTCATCAATGAATACTATCACAAACTTGTCAAGATAAGGATGCAAGAAATTATTCATAAAACACATGAAAGCAGTTGGAGCATTAGTTAAACCAAAAGGAACCACACCAAACACATAATTCCCACACCTAGTCCGAAAAACAGTCTTGTAGATGTCCTCTTCTTTGATGAATACTTGATGATATCCTAATCTCAAATCAATATTTGAGAACACTATTTCTCCCTTAAACTGATCAAACAAGTAATCAATCCATGAAAAAGGGTACCTATTATTAATCGTCACCCTGTTCAACAGTCTATAATCAATACACAACCGGAGAGTACCATCCTTCTTCTTCACGAAAAATACTAGTCCACCCCAAGGAGACACACTTGGCCTAATGTATCCCTGGTCAAGCATTTATTTCCACTGCAACTTTGGTTCTACTAAATTTGGAGTGCTCATCCTATATGGTTCCTTTAATGTTGGAGTTGCTCTCGACATTAACTCAATAGAAAATTCCACTTCCCTATGAGGTGGTAACTTTGATATCTTCGCTGGAAATACATCAAGAAACTGCTGCAAAACCGGATACCTATTCAAGACTTTCGTATCCTCAACATCGTTACATTTATCACTAGAAATATTAACAGTAAAAAATACACATACTTTCCCGCTACTATGATTTTCCTGCATAGGTATAACCATTCTTACTGATGCAGGATTATTCTTACCTTGTAAGATTATCTTATCTCCATCATCATACAAGCACTCAATAACCTTATCATAGCAATCCACCTTAGTCCTATGAATGTACAAACAATCCATACCCAACAAAATATTTTATGATCCTAACAGAAGCACATTTAGATGCACTAATGTAGACATACTGTTTAGCTCAAATGCACAAGATCTTACCCAATGATGAAACCTTTTCTTAATACCCATAGCTAACTGCACTAACCAAGACTTTTCATGCACTTATTTATTCAAGAAAAAATTATCCACTAGGTCAATATTGATATAACTATAGTTCGATCCAAGGTCAATATCACAAATATTAACTTACATATCAATAATAGATGCGTAATAATCAAAATTCCTATTATCCAATGCTGCATAAATATGAGGAATATTTTTGCCAACATTCCCAACTGTCTATGTCTCCTAAACATTGTAAATCTACGATTTTCCACCTTGATGCTCTAAACAATATCTCTCGTGATGGTCCTTGCCACAAGTCCAACACTACAAATGTTTCCTGCCATCACCCTTGTTATCCTCCTTAGACCGAAATCGTTGTCCTCTGTTAACTGCATTGAATTTATTTTACAGTGCAACATTCTCCTTGTCATCTCTATCTTGAGGTTTTCCTCTATTCTTAGCCCACTTACCTTTATTATTCTCATTACCTTTCCAATCCTCTTAGTCTCAATCTTGTGCTTAGTATTATCATAATAATACTTCAACTTTTTGATGGCTTCCTTCAATAATCTAGGATCATCAAACTCAATATTGTCTTTGAAGATACTATAAACGCACTAATGTACCTATGAATCTTTTCTTTCTCCTCCTTAATATAAGGCACACATCTCAATAACTCAAGAACAGTCTCTTATACTCCCCATTGGTCATGGATCTCATCTTCAACTCACAAAAATATTTTCCCTTTCATCATAGTATCTTTAAAATAGATACTTCTTCTTGAAAAGTATTTTGAACTCACTCCAAGTCAGCTTCTCTTCTTGAATGCCTCTAACATTCTACACATATTCCCACCAAATGTCTTCTTCTACTTTAAGACGAAAAGTAGCTATCCTAGTTTTCATATTTTCTGAATAATCATGCAATCTAAAAAACTTATTCATCCCAAGAAACCAAACTTCTGCATATTGTGACTTATTCTTTTCTCCATAAAATGTAGGAGGATTTTCTTTCTTGAACTCCTCTGGAAATGATTGCTTCTCACTCTTATATGGATAATGACGGTGATGACGATGATGTCTCTCTAAACCAGAACTAGAATAAAACCCATAGTCTACCCCTCTTGTAAGGTGTATCCGAGAACCTACCATCTCTGAGTGTGTCATCCCTATCAAACTTATATTTTGATTGATACTTACTGACATATGCCCCATTGGTCCTTTACTCCTTTCCATAACTAATCTGTGGTTTTCCTTGTCTCTACAAATCTAATAAAATCTGGAGGATGACTGCATTAAATTTTTATTGCTTTTCCTATCCCCTAGAAAGTCCTTCCTATGAATGAATGATCCTGTCATTATCTTCCTTACAAATATTGATATTTTCTTTCAAAATTATCAATGTATTTTCTATGTTAAGGGAGTACACATCACCAAGTTGTTCATATGATCTATAGGGAGAATCACGTGAATTTTAGTCCACCATTTTGCTTTTCATCGTGATCTTCTACTTCCTGCAAACATACCATGTTATATAAACCAAATATAAACATGATCAAACATACCTCAGTGAAGTTCAAGGGAGGCTATTTTGTCTACAAAATAGATTATGATTAGCACAACATATGAATATATAATGAAATCAACATATCAATCATCTAAACATCAACATCATAAACCTTTACATGACGACACTACTGTAATAATGACTATCACAATCCATGCATAAAAACACATAGACAACTGATATGCATGCATGAAAAACACATTCAGCCCATCCAGTCCAAGTGCTTGAACCTGGGAGTTCTGATACCAATATGTAACCGCCCCCTCCCATATTTACCCAATTTCACTGGCCTGCGAAGGTAGACATGAGACGAAGAGTTACTATGACATGACCTAATCTCCAAGCTTTAGTTAAGGATGTGAAGCATACAACTTACCACAAAATTACATCTCACAACATACCTCAGGTCTACAGGAACACTCAGGGGAGTTCTGATGCCTTAGATAACATAACAAACATTTTGTCAAACACATGGAAAACATGTAATCTACAGGTCATGAATGCATATTTGATCATGAAAGTATGATATTCATCTGAGAATCACCGAGAAGGACTTATTGCCTCTCCACATAGCTACAAAAACACTTATTAGTCCATACATTCATCAGTGGATCAATAGCTAAATAATTCATGAAAATATCCACAAAATATACACATCATATTTACATCATGATAACCAAAAAATAACCACCATATAAAACATGGAAACTCAGCCATACCATTTCCAACACAATCACTACAAATATACATGAATCACAATAGAATAATATCTCTTCTAAACATATGAAAATACCAACCAAATCAGCGACTTCTACGTACCACCCGACCATATATTGGGCTAAACCAAATATCTCTTTTAGCCAATCACCCCTGCACCATATTCTAAGCATGAATGTGGGATATCACGGAATAAACCAAAAAAACCGAACTAGGGATTCTAGAGGCAAAACCACCTCAACTGTCAACCACAATGATTCCACATTTACGATCGAACATCACTAACATCAAGCAAATCGGTCTCTACCCAAGCTGTCCAGGGCTCCTGGAACCAATAACTCAACCCATAACCTTCCAGGGGTCAAAAGCGTTTGTCCAACTCGACTCCAGTGACTAGTAGATCAACCCACCAAGGGCTCTAAAGAATTGATCCCAACCTAGGATTCAGGACTAGTAACTCATACAAATTTGTTCCAGGGTTTCTAGATCATTTGTTCCAACCAACAACCTATTGTAGCAGCTACAATCACCCTCCAAAACTTTCCCTATGCTTAGATTTTGGAGCCTAACCTTTTACTCATAGGAGATTATCTTGCATTGCTATCAAGTGTTCATGATTTTATTGAGACTTATCCTTCCCATATGTGCTCATGTTCACTTGTTTCACACTTATCTAATATTTCTAAGTTAAAAGCTAACCTCCTGACATGGTTTCACAATAGTCCTAGGCTTGCCTCCAGAAACTATGCAATCCTTGAGGGTAAGA
The DNA here is from genome assembly GCA_034641835.2 of Pinus albicaulis. NCBI lineage: Eukaryota > Viridiplantae > Streptophyta > Pinopsida > Pinales > Pinaceae > Pinus > Pinus albicaulis. The sequence continues at coordinate 772,321,214 of CM076571.1, read as the reverse complement.
AACCTTGATGATTTGAACTGCACAGTTCATATTGGAAGTCAACCTTGAGCTCATAAAATGTGCACTCATGGAAGTAAACCCAACATTGAGCCCATAAACTACACAATCCCTCACTAAGCTCAAAAAATATGCAGTGCACTCAACCAGAAAGTTGCCGAGTTCCCCATAATTGAACAATATTTCCTGAAAATGTGCATGGAAAGTTTTTATGGAAAAGAAAAAAGCTAAAAATAAAAAATCATCCCTAAAAATATGGATTTATTTTTAGAAATCCAAAGGAGGCACACTTTCTATTTTTAGAAACTTCCGCCATATGTCGCTTTTTCCTTGATTTTAGGCATGCACGTCATAAACCCTAATTTTCTCAAATATATTTAATCAATGCCTCATAGCTCATTTTCACATTCAATCTTAGAGCTCTAGGATTCCCGACGAGATCAAGGAACCTTCAGTATGGTCGCCATCGCTTTTCCGAGTGAGTTTTGCTTTTATTGCTTTTGTCCCTTTTTGTCGTTTTCCTTGTGCGAGTGTTGTTTTTCTTATTTCTCTTCATGCATGTTGGCGTTTTAACATGTTTTAGCTTGTAGAAGTGTCGTTTCAATTTTTTATTTTCTTTTCACAAGTGTCACATCAATTTCTTTGTTTTTGCACCGATGGTAGCCATTGTGGTGACTCTCCTCACCGATTTTGTTTTCTTTTCGTTTATTTATTTTATGAACTTGATTCACATAAATTCATATAAAATTAGTCAGATCTACACTCAATATTTCACTATCACTTTGATCTTCTCATTTTTCACACTTCCCTTAAGCAAATCTACAATTTCCTTGGCCGGTTTTCACTTTGCCCAGCGGGGCACGGTGCAATCCTAAGGCTCAAGCTGAGAGCTTGGCCTTGATAACTCCACAGTGCAAATTATAGGCTAGCCCAACATCACATTGTACAATTATAGGGCTCATCCTACTTCCCTCGCCATTGGGACTGCGCAATGCAGCCAGTCCACTGTCGAGGCTGAACTACGCATTGCGTAGTCTCAAGCCACAAAATTCATCCCTGGCTGCTGGGACTGTTGAGCCCCAAAGATGTCCTTTCCCTTCACCAAATTTCACTTCATTTCCTTTGTCCCTTATCAAATTACATGCTTAAATGGTCAATAGGATTGGTTAAAGACACTTTAGGAATGTATACAATGACTGAATTGCTATATTTTCATTGTTTTGTTGTTGTAGTAATTTTTGACTAGACTCAGCTACAGAATGCAGCCATTCTGTAGCTAGTCACCTATTCTGCAGCTATCTTCATGTTTTCATAGGTTATAGGTGTCACTTCAGAGAAAAATGCATATGGTTGAATTCCACAATGCTCCCACATCATTTATTTCTCTCTACGAAGTCTGAGCAAGAATCTACAGGTGGTTATGCACGTGGAAGAGATCAAAGCTAAGAAGCAGATTCCTACCAGGAAAGGGACTCTACAGATGTCTCCAGCAAAGTACGAGGCTTCCATAAGAGTTCTAATTTGATTTTGATTGAAAAAGACACTTGCTCCTGTTTATTCTCAAGGGTAGTTATGTATTTCTTTTATAAGAATGACTCGGGAGACCGAGGGAAAATTAGCTAGATTGATTTTTTGTTGCTAGATCTCAAAAGACCGTAATACTATGTTTTTGGAATACTTTTCCTTTAATGAAAGAAGCACCGCTTTATTGCAAGATCTGAGGCAATATTGAGGAGATTTGTATGCTAATCCGGTGGTAGAGGGCCCCTACTGCCTGAGAAGCTTTGTGCACATTGTTTAGATAAGTAACTTTAGCCTTGTTGCATTCCTAGTTTAAGCAATTTTCTGAACTTTGTGTTTTATACTCACTTGCATTGGATGCTACAGTCTAGTCATGTTCTTACGAATTATTCCAAAATATCACTAATATGGAATGAGATATAACTGTAGTATTTTAGGAATTAGTTTCCTTTTTCTGAACTTTACGTTTTTGTGCTCAATTACATCAATTGTTACAGCTAGACTTGTTCTTCCGAATTGTTCCAAAATACCACTAATACTGAACGAGACAGGGCTGTAATATTTTAGAGATTAGTTGCATTATAGTGTAGTTGTAATACTTTGGAGATTAATGGTGCACTAGTTCAGTTTCTGTTCATTATATTTCAAGTTAGATTAATGGCACTCTAGTTCAGTTTCTGTTCACTGTATTTCAAGTTAGGATAATGGAATTCTAGTATAGTTGTGGTCACTGTATTTCAAGTTTGAATGATTGCATTTTAGTTCAGCTTTATCTACTGTATTTTTAATTTCATTAGTCAGTTGTATGCTAGTTTTGTTCCATTAGACTTCAAGGCCTTCATTATTTACAAAATACTCTTGTTATTAATCTCTTCCAACACATCATCATATGGACAGGAATTAGTGATATCAGTTCAAGGCCTTGACTGTTCTGCAATCTCTTATAATTTTTACAAAATAGCCTTTTCCAAAACTATTTCAAAAGACTTCTAACTTCTGAATGAGGCTTAGTAGTGACAATTTGAGTTGCAGAATGGACTAATTTCAATGTCATAGGTTAATTTAGATTAGAGTTCCTTACTATGCTACAAATAATCTTTTCCAATTGTGTTCCAATAAGTTTCTAACCATGGATGAGATTTTTGTGATATTGTAAGTCATTGTTTACTTAGAAGAACCTCATTGCATTAAAATTATTCTTTTCTCAAGATATTCCAACATATTTCTAAAGAATGAATGGGACTGAGTTCATGTTATGAGTTATTTAGTTATTGCATTTTTTTTTGTTCTCAAGTGCCATACATAATTTAGAATAGGTTTTGCTCTGTTTTAGTGTGACCAACAACTTCTCTTTGCCAAAAATTAGTTCTTTTCCCTCTTAGAATAAAAACACAAAACCAAAAACATTGGAAAATCACTAAACACAACGTAGTGAGAAACAAATACCTAGGCACATATGGTGCACTTCACTTCAACAGTTTACTAGCCCTGGTTGAAAATTTATGACCTCAATTTAGAAACACTAAGTTGAGCAGACAGGGACTACACCGTGTATAGTTCCCATAGGAAGCCAATCCCTCTTTTCAATGAAAATTTCACAATCCTTCTCTCTGTTTTGCCGGTTTTCTGCCTGCTTGTAATTAGATTTGCTAAAGACTGATGTTTTCTTGCCATGAGTGCATTTTCTGTCCCACAGGTACCACAATTGTTGAGAACCTCTCCTAGCAGTCAATTACACCATGGAACCAAAGAGAGTTGCTTCAAAAGAGACCACTGAAAGTAGTGCTGGGGAAGAAATTGAGAATGCGACAATTAACTTGCCATTATATGCAAACACTTACTTGTTTATAGAGAAGGAGTCAACACTTACATGGTAGTTGGTTAAAGATGCTCTTTCAAAGGAATTCTAGGTAGATGTTTAATATCATCAGGTATATCTTAGTATCCAATAGTCAGTATTATACAAGGTTGCATGCAGATATCCTGCCTTCCCGTGTCCAGATGTCATAGACTGGATTGTCTCGCACATTAATGAGAAAACTATGACATTGATTAGTGCCAAAAGACAAAATATTGCTACCTTTCTGGTAGTGGAGTATTAATGTATGTATCATCTCCCCGAGCTATTAAATATCATGGACTCATTCTTCTATGCCACCCACAAGTATGTGAGAAAAAAGGATATTGTCAGAGGCTGTGTGAAGAGGCATCAAAGTTTAAAAAAAAACCCACCCATTCATACAAGACAAAGTCACTCAGTAAGGCCTACCAACTCTTGGTCATATTGGCTTGAAGAATATAAGGTAAAAATAACACAGAAACCTTTCCTGAAGGGTGGGATATCTTATTGAACCAGGTGGTGAATGAGGGGAAGTCATTCAACAAGTCAGATTTGTTGGCTCATCAATTGAGATCCCATGTAGCACAAGCCTCGGATCCCCCCAAGGGCGAGAAAGCAAGGTTTTATATGTCTGCATACTTACTAGATGCAATATCTACACATAATAAGTTTCTTTGCATGAACTAGACATGGACTTCATGAGAAACTTCCATGCATATCTATTGTAAGGTGATTTCGAATTTCATCCATAGAGGAGTTATGGAAAAAATAACTGATCACTTCATCATCCCATTATAGAAGTTTATCTTTAAGGAGGACCCACCTTGCATTACACGAAAAGAAACGGAGGAAATTTTAGAGATCGTAGATTGGTTGGCCTTACCAGATGGCACACTTGTTAGAGTGTTCAATAGACAAAAATAAACTCATATTTTTCCAAGGTATGCCATCGACAAGCTTTTCATGCAATAAGTGTCATATCATCTCACCACAGGGTTGTCAACACCACTGAACAAGAAGAAGAAAGCGCCATGGCTCAATCTTCCTTTGCAGATCATATTATACGATATTAATAATCTCAAATTTGTAGATACCAAAGTGAAAGCCATAGTAAATTTTGACTTTGGTACAAAAGGCTTCATTCTGTATGGTCCAAGGGGAATTTTCAAAGACCACTATGCGAGAATCTACTACTATTGGGTCAGCTGCGAAATTTCATTGGCCAGAGGAGGATCTATGGAAGAATTTCTATAATGCCTCCAGACCCCGCAAGCCAATAAGTATAACTGGGAATTCATAGGCCGCTCCATAGATGACAACAACTCCAAAAGAAATAACAAAAAAATGAAGTAGCCCGGTGCAGGACAAGGGAAAGAGAAAAGTCGATGATTGGACAAAGGAGGAACAAATATGGAAGATGATATCAGATCCCATTATTGAAAAATAAACTTTAGCAACAAACACAAATATGGAGTATAGGTTATAGAGAGTAGAGTGGAGGAAGAGAGAAAAGCAGAGCTTGCAGGATGCAGAATTAAGAGCGCAGAAAGCAGAACAAGAATTGAGGGAAGAACGGGAGCAAAGGAGAAGAGAATAGGAGGAGAAATCGAACTAGGAATAAGAAGGAAGGAAAGGTGAAATAAAAAAAGAAATGACACCAATACAGGTTGAAGAGCTGGAAGAAAACCAACCAAAAACAGAGGGAGGATCATGAGCTTGCTCAGCAGATTGAAGATTTGATTGAAGTTGCAGATATGGAGTTGGAGCCGGAGCCATAGGATGAAGGTGTGGACTTGATCCTAGGACACCACAGGTCACCATTCAGATTCCACCACCTCTTGCTGCAGAGTTAGCCCTGAGTGAGGACGGGGACATGGTGCCTCTTGATGATGATCTGGTAATGGATGTGTACAATATGTCATTTGATGAACTCCAGAAGAGGATTGTACAAGCATAGAGAAATAATTTTCCGGATGATCATGCATCACCTACATTTGCTGGAGAAAGGGTGATAGTGGCAGACACTAATAGGAATCCAAATTCTATTGCTGAAGCTAACTTGGCCTTCACAGGTGTGATGAGATCTAACACTTAGTATTTGATGACTGAGAATAAGAAGTTGGTATAGAATTTACAGGCTGACCAACAAGTGATATAAAAACCCCATGATGCAGCACATAATTCTGTTTCCACACAGGTCTACTTGGAGGAGATGAGATCAATGATACTTGCTGAAGTATCCACACTTGGAGATACTATGCGTGACCTCTATGAGGAGCTAACGATCGTACATAAGGCAGTTGTTCGATTTCATATATTGCAGCAATAAAGAAAATAATTTTTCTAGATTGTTAGGAATGTACAAGCTTCCATCACCATCATGCATGAGTGGAAAATGCGATACAAAGGTGCACCCCTTACCCTGGTGAATAAAATGAAGCAGCAGGAAAAGCTGGGGACAGGAAAAGCTCAGATGTTGAACCAAAACAACAAGCAACTCACCTTTTTCCTTGGAGCTATTAAGGCCTCATATGTATGGATATACAACAATTTTAATTTCATGGTGAGAACCCACAATATCCCATCAATCGGCTCATTCACCGAAGCTAAAATCAAATTTCAAGTTAGGCAGGAGATCGCTGAGTACTTGGAGCAGCCGAAACAGATCACAACCTAGGAGGACTTAGAGCTAAATAGACAAAACATGTAGAACTACATCGGTGGCCCGGTCCACATCATAGCAATGATGAGCCTACTTGAGAAATAATTTGAGATTGGGTCCAAATCATTATACCTAGTGTTATAGCCTAAATCTACCTCAGGCTGAGAAAGGAAAAATCTAGGGTAACATCAAACCACGCTTAACCTGGTAGCTAGCCCTACCAGATCAGGAGAGGGCTCTCTCCTGGTCAATCTCAACAAAAAATAATTAGTGAGGCTTCAGATGACTTGAATAAAGGCTGATTTTAGGCTAGGTATATGTAAGAGATTTTGATTTGATTTTGAGAGTGTTTATTGGATCAAAGGGAAAGGCAGATTTTGGGTCCGGGGAATGAGGCCTAGTTGTTGCAGAGAGCTGAATGGGGCAAGAAAGGAAATTTTTTTGATGCTTTGAATTGAATGAAATGGATAGCTCAGACCGGGGAGGAGTTGAAGAGGGCAAGAGGCTTTCAAGAATCCTCTTCAAACAGTTGAAAACATGGAAAATTAAACAAAACTCAAGGTAGAGCACTGCAAATCTAATGAATTCCACCATTAATACTTGTTTGTTTAACTTAAGAAGAAATGAAAAGGAAGATGATACACATGAAACATCAGTAAAATTACAATCACAGAGAGAAACACACCATCAAAACATAGATTCACATGGATCCCAAAGAGTGCTGCAAACCTTGGTCTATTCCTTTGCCAAAATTGCAGAGATCGATAACACAATGAAGTGCCAAGCAATCCCAAGTATCCCGACCTCTGAAAATGATGAGAAAATACAAGATATAGACAAGCCTAACTCATTCCCATGCCTCTAGGAGGGGTCCAGGCTCACCATTCTAGGAGCTGTTTCAACAAGATCTAAACTAAGAACTGGAAAACAGGCAATGAAACAACTTGCCTCTATAAGATAGGAAACTGATTCACTCAGTTACTTTTCACTTTTTGGTGAATGAATCTACTTGGATGAGTAAAAATGTGCCAAAATTACATCAAAGTCATGAAATTACATCAAGTTACATCAGGAGTTTCACATTTGGAGATAAAAAGTCAAACTGGCCAAAACTAGGCGAAAATCTGAACTACTGAGTGAAAACTAGGCCAAAATTCCCAATGCGCCGCGCCTGAAATCTCTATGCATAGTGCCACTTTGAGGCTGATTTTGAGGGCCTTCTCAAAGTCCAAATTGAGCACAGGATATCTTGTTAGAAAGATCTTCCTGTCTAATTTTCAACCCAAGTGGAATTTCTAAATTTGGTTTCCATTTTCCCCTCCAAAGATCAAATCTCCCAACATTGCTTCCTGTGTGTCCAAAAAGTGGTAGAAAGGCCATTTTTAGGGTGTTTTTGACCCTTCAGGCAACCAAAAACTTGTCAAAATCCTTAGGTAATGGGTAGGCATGCATAATTTTTCATGAAAAATCTAGAAATGCAAAATTTTCTTCAAGAGGAGCTCCCAATTATAAGCGCACGCCAAGTGGCGCTACGCGTCGGGCGGAAAAATCTGTGCTAAGGCCAAAAAAATAAAAATTGGCAAACTTTTTCCCAAATTTCTTGAAATTTGTGCTGAATGTCCACCATCAAGCATTATGCTGGGCCAAAGAAGCTTCGGCCAAAATTTGGAGTCTATCATGCCTTTTGCGACGCTTTAGTGCCCTCTGGAGTTTTGCCTTCAGGATCTTGATTCACGCCTTGCAAACATGATTTCGTGCCCAATAATGATTCTTCATGTGCCTTAGCATGTTATTTTCCTTGTTAGCCTTCTAGGTGCATGTATTTCAGTGGTGGAATAACTGTCTCGGTCATAGGATGTATCGGTATCTGTCTCCATGATGTCCAAGTTCTATGCAAAGTCTATGTTGTCTTGGATTAAAATGAGAATTTTGGTGTTTTTGATTTGATTGCCAAATAAGTGGTAATATGGGATGGAATATGGAGGAATAGGGTAGTGGGAATAATGGAAATTTTTCAAGTGAAATTATAAATTGCCACTTGAAATCTGTGTGTTAAATATTTAGGGACAGCCACTTAGTTTTTTTTGGGATAACTTGGGATTTGAAGGAAATTTACAAGTGGGATAGGGACAATGGGAATGGGATAGGAATGATTGAATTAGGGATATAAGGTGAATAGGAAAAGGGGAATGTGGTGAGAAGATAAACAGTGAGATGGGGAAAAAACAAGGTGGAGAATGGAAGTATTTGGCACAAAACAAGTTTCAAAACCCTAATGGAGACAATCCTCAAACAAGAGAATAGGGTTTGATTTTTTGCATTTAAATTCTCATAATCAATACCAAAAAATTGTCATGAGAAATGGGGAGGTCACATGAACTTACTGGAACAATAAGGGACCGAGTCAATTTGATGAGTTGGAAGAACTAGCAAAAAATTTGTTTTCTGCCATGTGCGTCGCACAACAACCCAATGCGTAGCGCCACAACCCAATGCATAGTGCCTTTTTGAAGGAGGCTTTTGGAGGCCTTCCCGGTGTCCAAATTGGGCATGAGATAGCTCGTTGGAAATATTATTGAGTATAATTTCCAAAACAACTAGAATTTTTCAATTTGGAGTTCATTTACCTTGTCAAAAATCAAATCTCCCAAGACTGGTCAAAATGTGAAAAATGAGGCTGCCTCAAGGCAAAGTGCTGTTGCAGTCAACTTTTGAAGGTCTTCCTCAACTCCAAATTGAGCTCATGATAGCTCATTGGAAAGATATTTGTGTCTAGTTATCATTTGAATCATAAATAAATTCATTTGGTCAACCAAGATAGGATAAATATTTATTTTCCCAAGGTCACTTTAGAGGTGCATCAATTCTCCTAAGGCAACTGTATTTTTGAAATTTCTCTAAAAACATGAAAACTGTGTAAAAAGTGAAGGAGGGTTTTCTTCCTTGGCCTGTTTTGGAAAAAAACCTCTCTCATTTTTCCCAAATTAATCTTTTCTTTCTCAAAAACATCATTGGAGTAAAACCTATCCCGATGTGTGGAACAAGGGATTTGTCGAAATGAGGTGAAATGAAGGGGATAAGGGGCTTCTAAATTCTTGAGAAAATTTTGGGAAGTAGGGAGGGATGTTAGGAAGTATGGGAAGTATAATTTCAGATATTGAGTGAGGGGAAGGGGTCCAAAATGGAAAAACACAGGCCTAGCCTAGAAAATTGCCAAGTTGTAGCAAGAAACTAGGGTTTGTTAGAAAATGAGGAATTTGGGGGATCTCAGTGATGGGAAGTGTTTAATAAGGTACATTAAGGATAGGGGAAGGTGTATGAACATCAGGATACAAGTTTTTCCTGACCATCCAAGAGAAATTACCTCCAAAACCCTAGGAGAGGGAAATGACCCTTACCTAGGCACAACTGAAGCATGAACAATGTGTAAAATGACCCTTTGGAACTTGACATGATGATGAATACCCTCTGAATGATGGTACACTCAGCTGAATGGTGACATGGACTGACATTTTAACAACTTTGAAAGGAGTGAAAACAAACCCTAGACCTAATACCTAGTGACCAAATTTTGCTTGAAGACTCACTAAAATGACAAAATTTGACCTTGAAACCTTAAAATCATTTTTTAAGAGCATGTTTGATCACTGGAGGAAGGTTGCAAAGATTGAAACTAACACCTAGATGTTATGGAGGCCAGAGTCTGCTTCTAGCTAGACACCATCACATAGTTTGGGGATATCATCGAACAATACCGAGCTTGGCATCAATATGTGTCCAAGAAGCATCAAGTAGAATTTATTGAGCTATATTTAACCCAAAATCAAGCATCATAGTATTTTGTCTTGTTAGGTTTTCAAGTTGTCTCTACCCTATGTTGTCTCATATGGGTATGAGTGGAAAATGTACTATTATTTGTAATTATTTGTAAAAGTGAAATTCCAAGTGTCCATATTGGAATGTGAAGATTCATATTGTAATGTAATAAGTCATTTTGTAAAGAAGTTGAAGAGTCATGAGGGGAGTCCAAGAGTCACAAAGGGGCATGTGAAGAGTCACCCCCCTTTGTAATAAATATATCCTCATAACTCGTGTAATAATATTTTGGGAGTTGAGCTTTTGGCTAGGCTTAGGCTTAGGAAGATCTTGGGAGTTTTGTGATATCCTTGGCTTCTCTGTAGCGTACAGGGAGTATACTCCTTTGGAGGAGAAGGTGTTGTTGACTTCACATTCCACTATCGGTGCAAGTGATTTGTCGATGTTGTATGTATGATTGGAACTATCACTTTTAATAAAACTCAGAGTCATCATGCTTTCATGCATATGTTGTGGATATAATAGGATTACTCTTGTTGTATTTGAAATATATGTTATTTAAATTACACATATTATTATGAATGATTTCACTTGAATTTGTATGAATCTTGTTGGATGCGTGTTGATATATTAATCCACCAGCTTAACATGTGGAATATTTCGCTTGTTAGTTTGTGTGATGTCATTTTGCTCGTGTGTTCCTTCCAAGATGTGTACTATTACAGGCTTCCAAGGGTGCACTTCCTTTTCCCTTTCGTGTGCTGGAACCGTCATGCAACGCTCTTGAATCTTCACAGGGTCACACACTTGTTCTCACCAAAGACACCATGCACCACTCTATGCATTTTTCAAACCAAGGCTGATCATTAATACCCCACAGTTGGGACTCCTACTCCAAATGGTGTGAGGTTTAGTTGGCACTTCATATCAGGGAGATCCCCTAAATTTTTGGAGGTCCAACACCATCAACACAACCATAAGTAATTATGAGCACCGATCAGAAAAAAAACAAGTGAAAAACCCACAATACCATGGCTATCCACGAAATGGAAAGGAGAGGGTAAAACCACTTTCATTCCAGGAAATCATCCATGCCAATGAAAACACATAAAAAAAAAACAACATGCATATACCATGCATCCATAAACCAACAAGAAAATCACATAGGCAACCTATTACCTACAAATAAATCCAGCTATAGTTGTTGATCCACCTGTTCCCTTGCACTTTCCTACTTTGTTTTGCCTTCTTTCCCCAAATCCAATGTATTCCAAAGTTCTCTAAGAATTCTCCAAGAATACTATAAGCATGCAAGAGCATGAGAGAGTGAGAGAATAGAAGAGAGCTCCAAAAATGAACTGTCAAAAGCTAGCAACTAATCATCATAAGCCTTTTTATCATTGAGGGCTCTATTTTCTTCATTTTATATTCAATTTTTCTCTCATGAAAATATATGTCTATTCACCTTCCTTTTATCCTATTTTCCTTTATTTTCATAAATAAATTCCAGTTATTACCACTTTTACTTTTCTAATTTCCGTAGGCATTAATTAATCACAAGTGATCCCCATCCCAATTTCAACTCCATTAGCCCCTAAGGATTCCCCATAGGGAATATTCATGATGATCTCGAGACACTTTTTAACATAGGAGAAAAATAATATTGTGACTGGTCTCCAATTTTTATACACCCAGATATTCAAAGAGTGCAACGAGGGCCATCATCCCATAAATAGTTTGATAAAGCCTCTTTATGTTATCCTAAGAGACATTGTGTGGGATTGATTGACATGAACCACAATTTTTGGGATATTAAATTTCTTCACAAATTGAGCCTGTTTGGAGCAATGGAGCCTCAGACCACCAACAATCAATGCATTGAAATCATCGTTATAAATGTCAGGTGGAGGAGGCGAAGGATTAGGCCCTCCAAATCCTGAAACCATTAGTTAGGCGGTTTGGTTTTCTTCAATTCTTTCCCTAACAAGAAATTTATGAGGATAGATTATCTATTTTATCAACTTTAACATGATATATCATTAACCAAACTATATTTAAGATTGGGTTATCACCAAATATGAGTTCAGGAGGAAAATATGACAAAGACCACACTAAAACACAACAACGATTGTACTACTGAATCGTTATACCATTCAATTTATGAAACAAACCAAAAACATGTATGAGGCTAATTGATGACATTCTTCCCCTGTATATCTATTCTGGTGTAATGGTGTACTTGGATTTAATCCTTGTGGTTAGTGAATATTTGGAATATGCGTGTTTAGCAAGTGGAAACCATCAATAAATATGCAAAAGATCTCTTGTATCAACGAATCGAACCAAAATTTTTGTAAATGCAAACATGAAGTTTACTTTACATTACCCTATTGTTTATAGCATAAAAAAAGAAACATTTGCACTCCCTTTATTTGTTTACATTGGAAGTACATTTGACTCTCATTGACCTACTTTGCGGTCAATAATCAAACATAGATCAACAGGCTAGGATCCATAGAAATTTCTAAGAAACCAAAAAATGATATTTATATGTTCAAGAGGTATTTTTCCTAAGTTAGGGTGCTTTTGATTCTGAAAATAAGGCAACCAAATCCAATTGTTAAGGGTATCTCACAACTAAAAAGGCATTGCCACATTTGAAAAGAATATGTGCATTCTCAAAGCATACATTAAGATGTTTCAAGGTATGTCAGTGTATGAATGCTTTCAATTATAATAAATCCAAGTTAGTCCTTGTTGAGATTGTATACACCAATATCCGTACCTTCTAGGAAATATGAGAGAATTACTATAGATTTATTGGGAGGTTTTCCAAGGAAAAAAAAATAATAAATACTATTTTCTAGTAGTTATGGATAGATTCAACAAGATGTTTGTTTTCAATCCTTATAGTAAGATCATCAAATCCCAAGAGACAACTAAAATTTTCATTGAGAATGTATGTAAACATATACACAACAACTTCCAATACAACAATAGCTCATTTTTTGAGAGGGTATAATAAAAAACACTAGGCATGGGATGAAATCCATATTCAACGTGCATGCAATGCGATAGTTCACTCATTTACTCACATGAGAGCATTTGAAGTTTGTTATGAGTTCCTTCCACAATCACCATTTGACATGGTATATAACAAGCATGTAATACAAGGAATAAAAACCACAAGTAGGAATAAAAGGTTGTAAAATTCACAGAAAATAGTAGAAGAGAAGTGCTTAAAAAGGTTTAAAAACAATATGAGATACAAAAAATACAAAGAGATGAATAGAGCTTATAATAAAAATCAAAATTTCCACATTGGAGACACTTGGTTACATTTTACCAAGGAGATAATGCAAGGAGAAGGAAAAAACTCAAACCCATAAAAGATATGTTCCATTTTAGAAACTTTTAAAAAGAAATATGACAATGTATCTTAATTTTCCATCCAACATAAACATCCTTTTAGATGTGAATGTGGCGTATATGAAACTATATCAACAAATTTTGTTGGATTAAGAAGAGCTTAGTGAAAAACAACTATTACATAAGCTTGAAGAATTGGTCCCTGGAGCACTCAAAGCAACGAAAGATGACATGGTAATACAAAATAAAATAAAATGTCCAAGAAAAGGAGAAATAGATTCTTCATAGCTCCTTGAAGCACTTAGAGGAGTGGAAGAGGACATGGCCATAAAAATGAAAACTAGGTCCAAAAATGGGATGAAATGAGATGACAACTTCCAAACACTGAAGGAAAAAGATATCCAAAAGACAAAACAAGGGATCTCTTACCTTGGCCCATTTTCGGGGCCAAAAATCTTGCATTGGGAGGTATGATTAAGGACAATCATCTACATGGTTTTTTATAGCTTTTGGGGTTACTTTGAAAGTGTTTACACGATTCTTAAGGGTGTTTCATGCGATGTTGGGTGCTTGGTATGTTGAATATCCTTGATTGTACCATAACATGTATACACATTAGAGGTAACTTTCTCATGGATTACTATATCTTCACTCAATGATTAGATGGTGCACTTTCATAGGATGTGGGAGATTGTTGGGGCCCTTGTTTTGAAAACTCATTTTGAATATTTTGAATTTTGAATAAAGAATGGATTTTTGGGTTGCGGCATGATGACACATGGCAATCGCGACCAAATCGCAGCTACAGTAAGTCGCAGAGCTATCAAGGTGGCACAGAAGCGAGAGATAGCTGAAGAAATTAGATGCATGAGTACAGATGAAGAGAATACACAGAAAAAGACAGAAAGCAAAACACACAGACTACAAGAGAGAAGCCGAAAGTAGCTGAAGAAGAACGAAAAGAGGAACTAACAGTTGCGATAGCGGGTGAATAAATAGCAGTCACCCGGCCGAAAGAGAGGAGGATGCGACAGGAGAAGGAATGCAGAGCGACTGAAGGAGATCGAGCATGATCTCTCTATAGTTCCTAGGTTTCTCTTATTCACCTTTCTGTTCTATAAGGCATCGGTACCAGACTTGTAAGCTCTCCTTGCGGGAGCTATGTACTTATGAATTTGGCTGAAGATATCAATACAATTGCAGGTTGCTGTCCTATGATGTGATTCATATGCATGCATAATGGTTCTGATGATTTAAAATTTTATTTGCTTAATATCTGTTTACTCTCTGAATGTTCCTGCGTATATAACTATGTTTATGCAATCAATTCAATGTTAATCATGAGTTGCGGATCCTTCCCCTGCTATCGATCTGTTCCCCTTCTGCATGTGGTTGCGGCATGCCTCGGGTGAGACTCTCTACTCTTTGAAGTAGGGTGATAATGCCGGCGTGGTTCTAGACTACAACGGATTCCTTTGTTGGCCCCCAACCTGTGAACCTGGGTCTTGCCTGCGAGACCTGTTTCCTCGCCAACAAATGGTTCTGTTGCCGGGACCCGCATGTTATGAGGGGAACTAGATCATGGTATCGAGGATCTTTGAAGGCAAAATACGGAGATGGTGGGATAACCATCTGGACTAGTTCGTTGCTCAGCAAGCAGAGTTGACGAATCAAAAGGAAGACGTGCTCAAGGATCTCGTTCTTTTCTCAGATTCCGCTAGTGATACTTATGAGATCCTCTGGGGAAAATTCCCTAGCGACCTCTATAATTGGTTGTGGAGGTTACAGACGAAGGTGCCTAGGGATAGCTCGTGGAAGATAAACCGAAAGTGGGTGCACGGGGATCTGGTGGCTCTGTATCGGTTGGACACTGAATTGACCCGTGCGGTGGATTTTTGGGTAGAGACCACTTTGGACGGATATATTGTGGAGTTTGCTGCAGAGTGCTACCAATCCTTCTCGAAGGCTGAGGCTATCTTTCGTTTCGGGCTAAGAGGGAAGCTGCTTAAGGAGATTCCACTATGGATTAAGGCTCTGATGGTGGACGAAGGGTTGATGGAATTTCAAAAGACGAGCATGGAAGTGTAAACCTCCGGTGCTAGGGGAAGGGTCGAAGGGACAGATGCTACGTGAAGTGTGAAGAGGGGAGTGGGGGATGAATGCTGAGGCCGCGAGGAGATTGAGGTAGCGACGTGCACATCAGCGGGCGTAGATCGTCGACAGGTGGCGAGAAAGGGTGATGCAGGAGTTAAGACGACAGGAACACGATCGGAAGAAGCAAGAGGAGGCGCCTTAGAGGATGGGAATTATGGACACTCAGGTGGATACCTTGGAAAGGAAAGGGACCGTTGTGGGAGTATGGCGGGTGCATGGGAGCCCGGCCAAGAGAAAAGGGGAGACGACGACTAACGAAGATGATGCAGGTGTGCAGCCCGAAGGAAGTTCCGATGGTGAATGGTACGTCATGATGCAATGGTTATTTCAAGAGCGGACGACATTCATCTCTCCAGGCAACCCTACTTCCAAAAATTTGCACGGCAAGGATCCCTACCTTCCCTTGGTACTCTATCAACCTTTAAGTAATATTTTCGTTCAGTTACAAGCATTGAGTCAATTGCACAGCAGTTCATTGCTGACAGCGACATACGTCAATAGCAGCGTCACTAGCCGTACCTCATTTCCCAGCGGTACAGTCACACAACCAGGACCCAGAGGGTTTATCCTGGTTACCCCCTCGCACGTCAATATGGCTGGGTCATTCACCCGGTATCCAGAATTCTCTGGTTGAGGCAACGACGATGTAGAGCAGCATTGGTATCTCTGCGAAGCCATATGGAGGGCTCGGCAGATGCCAGACGCTGGGAAGCTAATAGAGTTCCAAACCACGCTCAGAGAGAGGGCCCTGCGATGGTTTATCAAATGGTTAGAGGCCCACCCGAATCCAGAAATCGCGGATGTAAAGCGAGATTTTGTCCGCGAATTCAAGCTTCCCCAGACAAACCAGCAGGGTCTGTCCGAGCTTTGGGAAATTAAGCAGAAATAAGGAGAGACAGCATGGGAGCTGATGCATCGATTCAAGGATGTGATCAGGAAACTCAGCTACCCGATCGATCTAAACCATTAGAGGGATTGGTTCATCAAGGCTCTGCTTCCCTTGACGAGAACCCCCCTCACCCAGCAGAAGATTGACAACTTGCAGGATGCTTTGGAACAGGCCATGAAGATAGAGGCCATGGTAGGCTACCCTCAGGAATATCGGGGAGGGCCGGCCCTGCAGGATCCTTCCTTGGTGGGACTGTAGCATCAGATCGCTAGTCTGACTGAAAAGCTCAAGGAAATGCAGCCTATAAGACAAGCCCGACCGAACGTTTGGTGCACTCACTGCCTGGTTGAAGGCCATGTCACGACCGAAAGTCCTCGGCTGCGTGGAATGGGTGTGGGACCCTCTGTCACGACAATCCAGGGGGGTCCACCCACGGGGGGTGGTGCAGCGCTGAGTTCGCAGGGGGTATACCAACCACAACAACCTTATGTGGGGTTCCCATCTCAACCAAACCCAACCGCCACGGAGTATTGCGAGATTTTCTGGACGATGGGGCATCCACCTCGGATGTGCCCGATACTACAGAAGTACTCTAACGTCCCAACCAATGTATACTGTGAGTTTTGTGCTTCCACGACTCACAGCATCGAGCAGTGCAGGGGTCTCGACGCACTTGCGGACCAGTTGGACCGTCCTTTTTATAGGGTGAACGAGGCTTCCAGGGGCAGAGGCGGCGGTATGCGCAGACGCTGCATGGGGGGATGAGGTCCAGTGAAATGTTACAGTTGTGACCAGGAGGGTCATGTAGCTCGGGAATGCCCCCTTCCCCGACGTCCTTGGTGTTCCCAGTGCCGCGTGAATGCCCATGCAACAGAGGATTGTCTGGAACTCATCAATAAGTGGGAGGAATGGGCAAGGCAGAGGGGCACGAATTTGGTAAGCTCTGAGCCGCTAGGAACCGCGACTCCGACCATGTACAAGGTAGCAATCATCATGCGGGGCGGCAAGAAGACGGGAGAGGACGCTCATGGAAAGGAGCCAGTTCGGGCTATTCGGTCTGCCTCCCCGAAGCAACTGATCCGACCGAACGCGCAAAAGAAGTACTTCCAGGAGGCGGTGGAGGCTTTTGCTCAGTTGAGGGAAACCGGGGACCTTGAGGTACCCCCGACGACTGGCCCCGGAGAACAGAGTGCTAAGGGGACTGTGATTGAGGAATGGCTTCAGTTGTTCCTCAAGATTGTGGATAATACCTCGATGCGGGACCAACTTAAGCGTACTCTGCAGGACGCACTGCAGGGGAATATAGGGCCGAGGGAACCTGTGGACACCGCACCCCAGTTTGTGCAGCGGGTCAAGCGGAACAAGCGACGAACGGGAAAAGAGTTCTGGCTTAATACACAGGTTGTGGGATTCCAGATCAGTGACACTATGCTCGACTTAGGATCTGATGTCAACATCTTTCCACGGAAGATGTGGGAGGCTCTGGGAAGGCCACGACTGACCTACTCGTTGATCCAGCTTCGAATGGTAAACCAGTACTGCATTGTGCCAATCGGTCAACTCGAAGGGGTCGAGGTCGAAATTGCGGGGGTAAAGACTTACACGGATTTTGAGGTTATTGATATTATGGGAGACAAGGATCCTTACCCCGCCTTGCTAGGCATCGATTGGGATTTTGAGAATTACACCATCATCGACCTCAAAAAGGAGCTGATGATCTTCGAGGACGGAGAGGTCCGAGTCACTTAGCCCCTTGACCCATATCAAGGCCTGTGATATACTGAAACCGTGGATAACCGGGAGGATGCTCAGATGATGGACCACCTTTATCAGATGATTGCCGGAAAGCGGGAAGATTATATTAACCCGACCGCGACCGGTTCTGTCAGTTGGCGCAGTGTCCAGAGCTCAGATTTGGATTCGGAACTTGCATGGGAGGATTGGCAGCAGGGTGGGTACGAGATCAGTATGCGGAGATGTGCTGCCATTGCCCGAGTCCATTGGATTGGGGCTGAGTTCAGAAAATACCCCACCCTGTTGAACATGTAGGCTGTCAATACCTTTATTGCCAAGGTGGAGGACATGGTACCAGAAGGAAGCAGGATACCAATTTTGGACGTCGCACTACAGTCCACATCAGCGAGGTGGTGGAGGAACCACCGCAACACCCTGTCACGGTGGAGTTGTGTGGTAGAGGCTTTGCAGGCGCGTTTCAAAGAAGACGAAGGCCCTCGAAGCGGGCGCAGGTACAACGGGACCTCCAACCCGCGGGTTCACCTAAAGAGCTGTGAGGAGCAGTGGCAAGGTCTGGGATACCCATAAGAGCTGTGGGTACATCGGTTCATTCACTCCTTAGATACCATCCCCCAGGCCTGGTACCTGGAAGAAGAGCGGAAAAGAGGCACCGGCTCCTAGCAGAAAGTCACGGACAAGTTTGTTCGGTGCTTCTCGTTCGAAGGGGAGACCGAGCTGGTGACCAGGGCACTACAAGCTATCAAGGGGGTACTGTTTCTCCGTGACCCAGAACCCGATGGGGGCACGTTTGCATCACGTCCTGAGGCCAGGCACGAGTTGGCTTGCCAACGGATTGACGGAGATCCAGACGATGATAGTCTGGAGGACCTCAGGCACCTATATTTCAAAGAGAAGGAAGGTGAGCGGAACATCAATGAAGAACCGACTACCGAAGGCGTCCAATTATAGCTGCTAAAGACAAAGAAGTTTAACATACGTACGGAGGAAAAACCCAAGCTGGCTATAGTTGGGGATTACTAGGACAGGGAGATGATGAAGGAAATTTTCAACCTCCTCCAGGAGTACGAAGACTTATTCCCTTCGTCGGTTGCATATTTGAAGGGTATCAAAGGTGACCTCGGAGAAATGCGTATTGTGCTGAAACCGGATGCCAGGCCCGTCAAGCATCGACCCTATCGGTTGAACCCACGGATCAAAGAAAAGGTCAAGATGGAGATTGAAAAGATGTTGGCCGCAGGTCTCATCTTTTCGGTGGAAGAAGCAGAGTGGGTGAGTCCCATTGTCATTTAGAATAAGAAGGACAAGGTGGAGATACGCGTCTATGTCGATTACCGAAGTCTGAAAAATGCCTGCATTCATGATCTGTTTCCCACTCCTTTCAGCGACAAAGTATTGGATCATGTTGCGGGAAATGAAGCTTACTCCTTCACTGATGGTTTTTCGGGTTATCATCAAGTGCGCATTGCAGAGGAAGACAAGCCAAAGACGACATTCACCACCGAGTGGGGATCGTTTGCATACCACGTGATGCCGTTTGGGTTGAAGAACGCCTTAGCCATGTTTTCCCGGATTGTCATCGCTGCTTTCCGGGAGTATATCCACAAGTTCCTGGAAGTATACATGGACGATTGGACCGTCTACAGTTTGTTGAAGAAACACGCCACCCTGTTGCGTATCATGTTCGAACGGTGTCGCTAGTTGCAGATTTCCTTGAACTTGAAGAAGTGTATTTTTGCAGTTCCTTTCAGCACGCTGTTGGGACACATGGTATGAAAGCAAGGGGTTTGCGTCGATCTCACCAAAGTAGCAGTAATCATCCACATGGAAGCCCCTGAAACGGTGAAGCAGTTGCAGGCACTGCTTGGGCACACGGGATACTACAGGCAGTTTATCTGAAATTACGCGAAGATCACTGCCCCTTTAGAAAAGCTATTGCGGAAGTCTGAAGTATTCCAGTGGACGGAGGAGTGTCGAATGGCCCTCGACACTCTGAAGGAAAATTTTGCGACGGCGTCTATTCTTGTTCACTCAGACTAGGACAAGCAGTTCCATGTGCATATTGACGCTTTCAGTATTGCACTTGGGGCTGTTTTGGCGCAACCCGGAGAGACAACAGTGGACCATCCAGTCTACTTCACCAGCCGCAAATTATCTAATGCAGAAAACAACTACACCACCACTGAGAGGGAGGCCCTAGCAATGGTGTAATCGCTCCAGAAGATCTGCCACTACCTTCTAGGAGGCAAATTCAAGTTCTTTACCGACCACTCTGCATTGAAGTACTTGGTGAATAATCCTGTGTTGGAAGGACAGATCTATCGCTGGCTTCTACTCTTCCAAGAATTCACATTTGAGGTGATTTTCAAGCCCGGGAGGTTGAATGTAGGCCTGATCACTTATCCAGGTTGGAGACAGGGGAGAACGACGACTCTCTTGATGATCAACTGCCGGATGCTGAACTCTTCCGAGTCAACGCTGTACCAGACTACTTGGCTGACATTGCCACCTATCTGACCATGGGGCAGTGCCCTCAGCACTACACCGCACTCCAGAAATGACACTTGGTCATCCGCGCCGCCGAATACCAACTGATTGCGGGGCAGCTCTACAAAATGGGCCTCGATGAGGTGTTGTGCCGATGCGTACTTGACCACGAGCGCGAAGCTGTCATGTGGGAATTCCACAGCGGTGTTGCGGGAGGGCATGTGGGAGAAAATCCCACTGCGAGGAAGGTACTCCAGGCTAGAATATGGTGGCCAACAGTCCATGCAGATTGTAAGACATTTGTGAAGCGATGTGATGTCTGTCAGCGAACGGGGAGGCCCTCTCACAGGGACGAGCTTCCACTACACCCAGTGCATGTGTTGCGGCCGTTCGAGAAGTGGGCTGTTGACTTCGTAGGCCCCATAGCCCCAGTCACCAGGCACTCCAAGGCTCGTTACATCATTACCGAAACCGATTAACTCACCAGGTGGGATAAGGCAGTGGCTGTACATGACTGCATGGCGGATACAACAGCCCGGTTCATCTTTGAACACATCATCAACAGGTTTGGCTACCCACGAAGTTTAACCAGTGATCAGGGTATGCACGTCATTAATGAAACGGTCAAGTCGCTGCTGGACACATTTATGATTCAACATCATAAGAGCAGCCCATACCACCCACAGGCTAATGGTACCATTGAAGTATTCAATAAAATTCTTGAAAAGGGCTTAACTAAGATCTACAATGCCCAACGCGACGATTGGGATGAGTGCCTATCCGCTACATTATGGGCCTACCAGACTACGGTGAAGCGTTTGACCAATTAGACACCTTTCCAGCTGGTGTATGGTCGGGAAGCTGTGGTTCCTACCGAATTCACTGTACCAAGTCTTTTAATGGCCACATCCCTCAAGTTCTCGGAAGACGCCTCGCTCCAGGAGCGCCTACATGAATTACTGGAACTGGACGAGGCCCGATTTCTGGCTGAATTTCACAAGAAGGTTCAGAAGGACAGGCATAAAGCATGGAACGACCGCCACATCAAGAACAAAACATTCTAGGTTGGCGGTAAGGTCCTCTTATATGACAGCAGGTTTCAAAAGTTTCCAGGGAAGCTGCAGATGCACTGGCTGGGACCTTACTTCGTCATTGAGATTCGAGAGTCGGGAGTCGTTCGGTTGGCTCATCTGGACGGTACTGTTTTACCTGGGTGGGTGAATGGCGCATGCATGAAACCCTACCAGGAATAAGTTTATTTCCATCTTCATCAATAACTCTCGCAACCGAGAGCACCCGTAGAGTAGCGTAGTTGAATAACTCTCCCGCAACCGGGATGAGCCTAGGTAGTCCTTTTCTTTTCGGTATAGCTTGTCAATCACTATTCTGTTGTGGGGACATCACCGCAACAAACTGTGGTCGGGGAGGGGCATGTCCAGCGTGTCATCCCTGTAGGATTCATAAACGTGTTAGCGCCAGTCCAGGTCATTTCAGTCAGTACTTGTGTCAGTCCGTAGGATCGTCTAGATTTGAATCATAAATTACCATAATTGGAAGTAACCTCACCATAATCATTCTGCCATCATCCGCAGTAACCTCAGCCATCGCGTCCACCCATTGCCCCATGCCACCGTTAGCAACTGTCAGAATACACATAGGCACGCGATTGATCGCACGATTATTTTAGAGAAGAATGCCAGCCGGAATTAACTCGTTATGGGGTCTCATCAGCTTCACTCGTGCCAGGAAATTCCATAACTTGCATGGGAAAAAGCACGAGAATGCCGGAGCAGTTAGAATTAACAATTGCAGCAGCGTTAGAGCAGCAAAACGATCCAGACGCACAACACCAAGAGAGGACACCGAGACGCATTCTGCACGTCTATCAGCGCTGAGAAAAAATGCCGAAGGCCCTCCCATCCGTTGTCAAACTAGAGCTCGACAGCAGGATCCACAAGACAGAGTCCCTGGTCGGGAAATACGACAGTGCAGCCTTGATAGATGCCAACCTTTCTGACTCTTCCGTATTCCCGGCGCTCCACTGGTAGGTGTATATGGAGCACTACTACAGCACAGACGGGCACGCAGCCAACAGAATTTTACCAGCATTATGGGGCCTTCAACAATCCTCTCTCATGAATTTACGAAATCTTTCGGTCTTCGGGACCACAGGACCAGTGTTGCAGTGCACTCGCTTCTTACTCAGCTGCATTCAGAATGATTCCTTGTGGCTGAAAAGGGAAATTCCCATTCATGCTAAAGACATCCATCATCTGACTGGGCTTTCAAAGAATGGTGCAGATTTCTCGACTGCATGCCAGACCACCTCCAAGCGAGCGCGGAAGTCAGGAGACGTAGACTTATATAGCAAATATGGCACCCGGCGGGGAGGGAAGCGAGCCAAGATCGAGCTTATCAGTAAGCCCGAAATTAAATTTGTTTGCTACCTCATTGCCAGCAAGACAATGAGGCACTACACAAAGGGCGAATGCACCCTGGACACTATCTCTATTGTAGAGCACTGCGTTTAGGGTGCTAAGCTGAACTGGTGCTCCTTCCTATTGAAAGATCTCTTTGATGCGTGCGAGGAGAATTACAAGCGCGCTACTAGCTTCATTTATGGATACTTGATCATTACTTTTGCCATGTGGAAATGGCACACTCCTCTTGTTTGGGTACCAATGGAGATTCCAGAGGGTCAGCCTCTCGCGATGAAGTTTTTTCCATGGAAGGTGTCGGCTGATCCGAGCACCAAACAAGTGAATGACGAAGCATTCCGGAGCTGGTATGGGTTAATGACGGATGTCGTAACCAGCCAGCAATGGGTGCCCAAAAACCTGTTAGATGACTACAGCGAGCAAGTGTGGTTCGGGGTAAGTCATAGACATACTTACCTCCGACCCACTTGTGTGCCAGAGGACACCTTTCGCATGACACCATTGAAATTCCAGCTGGAAGATGCCACCTTCCACCGCGAAGTCCGTTCGTGGCCGGGGGTCACGATGGAAACTCGCGACGGGCTCCCTAGGTACAACTTTGAGCGGATGTTACCATTGCAACAGCCTGCAGAGATGGATGCGGCAACACCACCACAGGAACACCTCGAGCCGCTCGTCCCTGTCG
This sequence comes from Pinus albicaulis, assembly GCA_034641835.2. Taxonomy (NCBI): domain Eukaryota; kingdom Viridiplantae; phylum Streptophyta; class Pinopsida; order Pinales; family Pinaceae; genus Pinus; species Pinus albicaulis. The sequence goes on along the minus strand of CM076571.1, from coordinate 772,297,604 downwards.
TCCGCCACTTCAACACTCAGGTACGCAATTTCAATGCGGCAGCCCAGGTTATTTCAAGTGGTGCTGCTTTGTTCCCTTTATTTTCTGAGTTTCAGCTCGCGCGTTCTACCTCGCACCCTCATACAAATCCTCTCACCTCCCCCATCCCCACTATCCTGTTTACCTCTGCAAGTCCAATCATCACCCCGATGGGAGAAAAGGGCCCGACCCCCGATCAATTAGAAACTCCTCTAGCCAAGCGGGCCCTCACCACAGAAGCAAAATCACTGGTGGACCTCACTGAAATACAGGGGCGCTGATACAGGAAGAACCCCTTATTGACCATTCAGAGTTCATTAACATTCGACCGCCATCCACAGTTCCACCTCCATCCACCGTTCTCCCTCCACCTACCACTTCATCCGTTCCATCCAATTCCTCTGCCATTGTGTCCGACCCGCTCATCTGGGAACTCTTTGGGGGGGACCACGAGGCTGAAGTTGACTCCAGTACTGCAGCTGTAGTACCACCAGTCGACCCCATGGGATAGCCCCAAGTCTCTTTGTCTGCTATATTCACCCAGATGGCTCACATTAATGTCGACCAACAGCAATGACCGGATTTGAATATGGCCGGTTCAGTGAACCCACAGACCCTGCCGCCATCCCCTCCAGAGCACTTGAATCGATCAGTTGCCAGTGGGCAACCTTTGCAAGAACAGAGGCCGGATCAGGCCACTTCGGGGAGTGCCAACTTAGAAACATGGGGTACAGCTCAGTTGTACCTGTTTATCCAAAGGGCGGCCTAGCAAGCTGAAATGCTTCATTCCGAGCTCCAGCAGCAGTGTGACGAGCATCAGCAACAGATTACAACGCTTACTGAACAGTGCGACCAACTCCTCACCGCACAGGAATAATTGAAAGATCAGATCAACAACGTATCCTGGGCGTTTTCAGAGTTCTGGCCAACTGTCGGGGCCCATTATCCTCTATTGCCTGCCGACGTCTCGGAGATGAGTGTCGTAGCCTAGGCTTTCCACCACCGGATCGCATTCACTGGTCTCCACCGAGAAAATCAGGAGCTTCAAGTAGCGTTAGCTGCACAGCCGGAGCTGCCCAATCTAGCGCTTGTCTATGCAGCACAGGTCACCTCCAAGCAGGGCCAAGCCACTCACATGCAGGAAACTCTCCACTCTGTGGCGCTCGAGGCTCACGAACTCCTGAAGGCTCTTCAAGAATGCTCACTGGCCCTTATCGTCAAAGCGTAGCCCATCTCAGCGTAGCTACAACAGGTTTCAAGGGAAATTCAAGAGGCCATGGACCCTGCGAGGTTAGACCAGCTATATGCCCAGGCCGATGATCTCAAAGTACAGATCCAGAAAACAGAGGCCAATTCAGCTGTGGCCAAACAGGTAATTCGTGAGCTCCGCCCACCCCTCCAACGCAGTGCCAGGACGATGCAACAGTTGGCCGCCGAGGCTGAGAACCAGATTAGCTCGGTGTTCGGGACTGTACCGGCACACATAGAGGAGGCCACTGTCACCAAGATTTCTGAGGAAACAGATGCACTACTGCAAGGGTGGCAGCAAGCTGTGTTGGACTTCACTAGGCTTAAAGCTACAACATTCTGCAGAGTCTTGGAGTTGGGCCCTTGTTTGAATAATAGACGGAAGGCGCACAACGAGAACAGGAGCAAGCTGGAGGCACACAGCGCGAACAGGGCACGGGATCAAGCGGGACAAAGGAGGTAGAGACTGTCATTTGTGATTGACTTGGGGATGAGTCAAGAAACTATGGTCGGGGCTTGTTGGGGCCCTTGTTTTGAAAACTCATTTTGAATATTTTGAATTTTGAATAAAGAATGGATTTTTGGGTTGCGGCATGATGACACATGGAAATCGCGACCAAATCGCAGCTATAGTAAGTCGCGAAGCTATCAAGGTGGCGCAGAAGTGAGAGATAGCTGAAGAAAGTAGATGCATGAGTACAGACGAAGATAATACATAGCAGAAGACAAAAAGTAGAACACATAGACTACAAGAGAGAAGCTGGAAGCAGCTGAAGAAGAACGAAAAGAGGAACTAACAGTTGCGATAGCGGGTGAATAAATAGCAGTCACCCGGCCAAAAGAGAGGAGGATGCGACAGGAGAAGGAATGCAGAGCGATTGAAAGAGATCGAGCATGATCTCTCTGTAGTTCCTAGGTTTCTCTTATTCACCTTTTTGTTCTATAAGGCATCAGTACCAGACTTGTAAGCTCTCCTTGCGAGAGCTATGTACTTATGAATTTGGCTGAAGATATCAATACAATTGCAGGTTGCTGTCCTATGATGTGATTCATATGCATGCATAATGGTTCTGATGATTTAAAATTTTATTTGCTTAATACCTGTTTACTCTCTGAATTTTCCTGCGTATATAACTATGTTTATGCAATCAATTCAATGTTAATCATGAGTTGCGGATCCTTCCCCTGCTATCGATCTGTTCCCCTTCTGCATGTGGTTGCGGCATGCCTCGGGTGAGACTCTCTACTCTTCAGAGTAGGGTGATAATGCCGACGTGGTTCTAGACTACAATGGATTCCTTTGTTGGCCCCCAACCTGTGAACCTGGGTCTTGCCTGCGAGACCTGTTTCCTCGCCAACAGAGATCTATTTGGACTGGTGGAATTATTCATGAGAAACACACATGGAAGGTTTGGTTGCTTTCTTGGAAGAACAACCCATTTGAAGGAAGGATGTTTGGCATCCAAGAGGAGGGCGTTGAGCCATATGCAACATACAGACACTTGGTTGCTTTCATGGAACCTACTGCTTGTCTTGGGAATTCCTAGGTTGTGGAGTGTTCATGTATGTGTGGTGGACCTAGAGGCACAAATGACCTGAGAAAGAGAATTAAACCATTGAAGGCCTTTGGACGAGAAACAATGGACACTTATTATGGAGAAATCACCTTAGGAGCCTTGGTTGATGGGCATGCATAACATGGAGTTTTGCATGTGTCACTTAGAGTGTTTCAAATGTGGACCTATCTCATGATTAGTTATGTATTATAAACATTATTCACTTTTTTATTGTTAAGCTCCCTTACATTTCATATACATAAAAGGAGGAGAAAGTATTTTCACTCATATAAGTGAACAACACATCAATGTATTAGAGATGAGAAAGCTAAAGCAAACTTGTTTCTTTCTTATGTGTTATTCTTCATCATACTTTTCTTTCTTGTCTTGTTCGCTAAGCTTATTATGTTGATCATGGGAGGAAAAACCCCTAGAGGATAAATGTGGGCACTTGTTTTTCTAGTTCTTTCAAAGGAAGACTAGGGTTTTGTAGTATTTGAAAGCCCTAATACTACTTGCAATGCTTGATGTGTAGGTTCCAAATAATACTTTTTGTTGTGTATGCTATCTTATTGTGGCCTTTTGGTGGAACACTCAACTTTGGTTGGGGGTTGGTGGCTTGTGTTTACTATTTATGGTGGATTCTCAAACTAGGATATGAAGAGCATGAATTGTAAAGGAATATTCAAAATCGGCTTTGCTGCAAAAGTGATGGGAATATTCAAATTTTATAGTTTACGTCCATATAAAGCAGTTGGGTTGCCATAGGTAGTAGTCCAAGAGGGATGACAAGCCATTTGTTGTTGATAATCAATGGAGTTAGTTATATATGCATGAATTGTAGATTTCTTTAACATTTTCCACTGCTACAAAATAAGCCAGGACACAATAAAATTAAATCTTAGTCAAATTCATCAAAAAAAGGTTGTTTATAAATAATTGATACCGTCACAAAGTGGCCAAATGTAATCACAATAATTAATAATAAAATAGGGGCTGTTGTGCAGTTTCATTTTCAGAAGGCACACCCCCAAGTGGGAAGCCCCTTATAAATCTAGTAAGTGACAATGGAATTCGTTTTGCTAAAAAAAATCGTCAAGAAATTAACATAATAGTTTTTAATAAGTCATCACATTACCAACATGAAAATGTGGTGGTTGAACCAACAATAAATATAATCTCCGATACAAGGAAGAAATTTTGTAGATTGGATTAAAAAAATAGGTTGTAGTGCCTTTCGACAATTCTCTAGAAAACTCTACAATCATTCCATGGGCCATTCATCCTTTGAACTAGTGTATGGCTAATATATCACAATCTTGATCAAATATGTAGTCTAATTTTTTCACATAACACTAGTGTCAAGATGTGGTGATAATGATTCTCTTTAATAAAGTTTTCTCAAATTTTTAGAAATGGATAAATTTAGATTAATTGTAGAGCAACTGAAGTAGGTGAAGAGTGATAGAATGAAGAATTCACATGAAAAATAAGTAAAGAACGAGATTTATTTTTATTTTTGACACTAAGCACAAAAATCATTAGGAAAATTATAATCCTCATCCCCAGGGAAGTATGTCTTGTGTAATGTTCCAAATTTTGCAATAAGGTAATTGGAACATTAATTTTTCTTTTATGATAATAAAAGGAATAAAATAGGTAAGGGAGACCATGTAGCAGCAAAATAAACTCTCCTAAGATGAAAATATTCACTTAAGTGGCTAAATTTGGCATTCCCTAGTGTGAAAAGGGCCAAAAGCAAGTTAACTAGACCCTGGTTGACCAAGTCAAAAACGTTGCTAAGTAGAGAAGCTTGCTCATGAATACTGCGCAGTTGGAAAGGAGGGAAATTTGAAATGAGAGAAACCCTAATGTGATTGGGGTCCATGGAAAGGAAGCATTCCTTGCATAAAAAGGTGAAGGAGAACCATTGTTCATTTCATGCTTGAGAATTTCGATTTGCTCTCTTTAATTGCTCAACTGAGATAGCTTGTGCTGCTTAGCACAAGGGAGATTTCTGTTTAGGAGTTTTCCCTCCTTCATTGGGAGGCCTTGGAGGAGCTGTTCTTCATCTTCCTCACATCTAGGCTTGAGGCCAAAGCCATCTCTTTTAGCTACAACGTTTCTGTTGGGCAGATTCAATGGAGTTGCTAGAGGTAGCAGTGAGGGAACATCTTCCCACCATTTCCTGAGCTAGTTTTGAAGAGGAGGAGTTATTATTTCTCTAAGAAATCAGAAAAGGACATTTCTAGAGCTTATGTGCATATTTTGGCATGGGGCCAAGTGTTTCATCTCAGCCCCAACGCAGTCACACCCTCTTACAATGTTATTTTCAAAGGGCATTTGTAGGAAGATTCACCGGGGGAATCAGAGAGTGTAATCTTCAATGAAAGGGGCAACATTTCACTTAGAAGATCATTGGAGGAGGTTGATATATTGTTTGCAACATTATTTCCCTTCTCCATTCATGTATTATTATTAAGTTGCAACAGCTACATTGGAACTCCAGCATTTTGGTATTTTATCATTTTGTACATGTATTGCAGCCAATCCTTCTAAGGATTGTTAGTTAGTTATTTTCAGGGGTTGAGAGCTTGCTCCCCTTCTTTTCTTGAGCTCTTAATGATATATCATCATATTTTCATTTTACATATTGCAGTCTCCTCATGTAACTGCGCAGACATAGCTAGGGCATTATTGTATGGCAGTGTAATCTTGACACTAGAGAATTTGGCGGAAATTTCGACGGCCAATTCGTCGCTATTCCGACACATATTCGTCGCAAGAGCGACAGTTCAAGGGCGGAAAAACCGTGGTTCTCATGCCGGCCGCCAGCCTCCGACGTTAGTGGCGTCGTGACTATCGACACTTACGGTACGCTCCGGACAAAGCGCCACTTCCGGGACGTCTACAAACCGTCGCTATCTGAAAAAATTAAACGCTGCTCTTCCGACGGCAACCGTCAGCGTTCCGACGTTTTAAACGCCGCTCTTCCGACAGCTTTCATAAACCGTCATACCTGACAAACGCGGTCCTGACGCTTTGGCATCGCTTTCTTCTGACGCTTTTGTAAATCTGTCATAAGTCCATCAAACGCGGTCCGGACGTTTTGGACGCTACGCCCGATTGCTCCAGTGGATGTCGACTCGTCGATATATGTGGTCCGGACGTTTAACGTCAGCTCACACACATCAGTTTCTCTTCTCCACATTTCGGTTGTCGCATCGGGACGGTTTACAAGGTCATAAGAGACCGACAAGAGGGTTCAATTTAAAAAAAAATTGAAACTTTAAAAGACGAGAAACGTTGTTTTGAATATATTATATGAAGTAAAACAGTCCATGAAAGTGAAATAGCAGTATGTAGAATAGTAAAGCAACAGATAGAGTACCGACGCCCATTGTTCCAAATACAAATTAAAGTACCCAAGACCCTACAACAGTGAAGTAAAACAGTCCATGAAAGTGAAATAGCAGTATATGAAGTAAAACAGTCCATGAAAGTGAAATAGCAGTATGTAGAATAGTAAAGCAACAGATAGAGTACCGACGTCCATTGTTCCAAATACAAATTAAAGTACCCAAAACCCTACAACAGTGAAGTAAAACAGTTCATGAAAGTGAAATAGCAGTATGTAGAATAGTAAAGCAACAGATAGAGTACCGACGTCCATTGTTCCAAATACAAATTAAAGTACCCAAAACCCTACAACAGTGAAGTAAAACAGTCCATGAAAGTGAAGATATTATATGAAGTAAAACAGTCCATGAAAGTGAAGATATTATATGAAATAAAACAGTCCATGAAAGTGAAGATATTATATGAAGTAAAACAGTCCATGAAAGTGGAAGATATTATATGAAGTAAAAGGTCATCTCATGAAAGTGAAGATATTATATGAAGAAATACCCATGAAAGTGAAGATATTATATGAAGTAAAACACCATGAATTTGAAGATATTATATGAAGTAAAACAGTCCATGAAAGTGAAATAGCAGTATGTAAAATAGTAAAGCAACAGATAGAGTACCGACGTCCATTGTTCCAAATACAAATTAAAGTACCCAAAACCCTACAACAGTGAAGTAAAACAGTCCATGAAAGTGAAATAGCAGTATGTAGAATAGTAAAGCAACAGATAGAGTACCGACGTCCATTGTTCCAAATACAAATTAAAGTACCCAAGACCCTACAACAGTGAAATAAAACAGTCCATGAAAGTGAAGATATTATATGAAGTAAAACAATCCATGAAAGTGAAATAGCAGTATGTAGAATAGTAAAGCAACAGATAGAGTACCAACGTCCATTGTTCCAAATACAAATTAAAGTACCCAAAACCCTGCAACAGAGAAAAACGCTAATCATAATCATGTGAGGAGTGTGATATGTCCAAAATATAAAAATACCATCAGACCATATCAATAAACCAGCAACATAGACCAACATCGTTAGTTTTGAAGGCAGAGTGATAAACATTAATCATTTTTTTTTCACAAGAGAAAAAACGTTGTTTTGAATATATTATATGAAGTAAAACAGTCCATGAAGTCATTACATTTTCACATCTGAAGATTGGAACCCAAATATCCATTCATAAAAGTGGAAGTCCCACCCCAGACAGTGATAGAAAAATACCCCATGTCACATACAGGGACTTGATATAAAACCCAGTAACGGTCCACATGGAGATTATCGACAAACTGAGAAAGCATCCAAATATGCCCGAGGCATCTATAAGAAAGTGAAATAGCAGTATGTAGAATAGTAAAGCAACAGACAGAGTACCGACGTCCATTGTTCCAAATACAAATTAAAGTACCCAAAATCCTGCAACAGAGAAAAACGCTAATCATGTGAGGAGTGTTATATGTCCAAAATATAAAAAGACTATCAGACCATATCAATAAACCAGCAACATAGACCAGCATCGCTAGTTTTGAAGGCAGAGTGATAAACATTAATCATTTTTTTCACAAGAGAAAAAATGTTGTTTTGAATATATTATATGAAGTAAAACAGTCCATGAAGTCATTACATTTTCACATCTGAAGATTGGAACCCAAATATCCATCCAGAAAAGTGGAAGTCCCACCCCAGACAATGATAGAAAAATACCCTATGTCACATACAGGGACATGATATAAAACCCAGTAACGGTCCACATGGAGATTATCGACAATCTGAGAAAGCATCCAAATATGCCCGAGGCATCTATAAGAAAGTGAAATAGTAGTATGTAGAATAGTAAAGCAACATATAGAGTACGTACCGACGTCCATTGTTCCAAATACAAATTAAAGTACCCAAAATCCTTGAACAGAGAAAAACGCTAATCATGTGAGGAGTGTGATATGTCCAAAATATAAAAAGACCATCAGACCATATCAATAAACCAGCATCGCTAGTTTTGAAGGCAGAGTGATAAACATTAATCATTTTTTTCTCACAAGAGAAAAAACGTTGTTTTGAATATATTATATGAAGTAAAACAGTCCATGAAGTCATTACATTTTCACATCTGAAGATTGGAACCCAAATATCCATCCAGAAAGGTGGAAGTCCCACCCCAGACAATGATAGAAAAATACCCCATGTCACATACAGGGACATGATATAAAATCCAGTAACGGTCCACATGGAGATTATCGACAATCTAAGAAAGCATTCAAATATTCCCGAGGCATCTATAAGAAAGTGAAATAGTAGTATGTAGAACAGTAAAGCAACAGATAGAGTACCAACGTCCATTGTTCCAAATACAAATTAAAGTACCCAAAATCCTTGAACAGATCAAGAAAAACGCTAATCATGTGAGAATTCTAAGTAAAGTTAATCTATTAACATTGCGAATAAATTACACCGAAGTCAAAAACATTGTCTGGCCAGACTCATGGCAAATTTGTCATCAAAAAACAAAAATTAAGAAGACCGCCTCTACACGGAAACCAGTCAACGTTTAATTTATATAATTCAAAAATATTACTTAAAGGTCCAACATGTTAGGAACAACTAAAAAGTAGCCTCCAATTAACTGGTCCGTTTAAGCAAGAACAAATCAACCAACTAACAATCCTCCGGGTTCCTCCACGATTCGCACCATCCTTCTAAGGTTCAGATCGCAGAAGCATTCTACATGCATGCCACGGCCTCTCTCCCGAAGGCCCTGAAGGTCGTTTCGAGCTCGCACTCCGCTTCGGACGGTGATTTTCCCTCTCGTTTGGGCCTCTCGCTAAGACCACAAAGATCACGTGAACAGATCATGGCGGTCGAGAGTGCAATCAGAAGGAAATTATGCGTTGCGCATCGTGGGGAGAAGGTGAACTAGCTGTAGGGAAAGTATAAAAGTGAATCCATTTATGGGGCTGACAAAGGCGTTTGATCTCGCCCACTCCTAGTATTTGGATATCTACCTAAGTAATAATCACTGGACTGGCCGGAAGTCATCTCTGTTGAGGTGCTGGAGGGAGCGCGCCGGGATTGACCTCTAGTGCTCCCCCTGCGGCAACGCATCCTATGACGCACACGAGGCATGGGTGCAATCTCAGGCGCAGGCGCAGTGGGCACAAGAGACGAAGAAGCAGAATTCCAATTAACAGAGGAAGACAGACAGAGACAGAACCGAGAGAAATGGAAATATGCAGCAAAGTCTAGGCAGAAGTTCCGCTGGCCACTTCTCCTTATAGTCACAGTTACCAGACAGTGTAATCCAGCAACCGGCTTGTCTGAAAAACCATGGCTAAACGCCATTTTTTATGTCGACCCGTCTGCAATGCAATCAAAGGACGGCCGTCATAATGAATCTCTGATCATTAATAATGAGAGACGAAGGCCGGATCAAATTGGAGCGTGCGGAATCGCTCAGAGGAGTGGAGGTCCGATCTTGAACAGTGTTAAAAATTAATTAATGTAGATTTGATGTGAAAACTTAATTGAACAGCGTTAAATGTTAATGCGAATGATATGAAATTGCCATATCCATGTCCCATCACCTTAAACGCCATCGAATGCACCCGCAGCCGGGAGCAGGGCAAGTTTTTATTGAGGACACGTGGCAAAAATTGATTGGAGCGGATCTTTGTTTGGGCCGCTCGCGCAGTGGAAATCCGGACTCGTAAAATATTAGGGCGAATTTGATAAGAAATTCGCGTCACAAAATTGGCCGACGTCAGCAGGCTATTTTGGAACGCGAATTTGGTTTGAATTAAGGTTTATCGCCGTTTGAAGTCCGGCGGGCTCGACTTTTGAACAATTTTCTTATAAAATTTGTGTTGGTTTTCTTTGATAATACACATATTAAAATCCCGCTTAATAAAGAGACAAACTTGTTGTGCTTTAATCAATTCTAGGATTGGACATGAGTTAACAAACAAAAGGATAATGAACCAGACATGCACCCGTGGTCAAGCCCTCTACCAAAACTACTAGCGGAATCACAAAAGCGTTTATTTATATCAGATTGCTTGCGAGTAGGCGGCATTTCTCATTCGCGAGCTTATCTACAGAATGGCACGTGGCGGCGACCTGAAAACAAACTGGCGAATCCACGCCATCAAGACGCTAAAGTTCGACGCTAGTTTGAAGCAACACAAGAGTCGCTGGATTTATATGGGCCATTTGGACAAATGGTCGCACGTTGAACTTGCCCGGAGGTTAACCAAGGTGTGCGGAGGATAGCCAGGTACGATACGAGTGTTTGATTGGTTATTGATATATATAGGTGGGGCCGGAGTATAATGAAATTGTTTAATTAAACGATTGGCGGATAATTAAACGATTGGCGGATAATTAGCATAAGTCTGAAGCGTGATTGTTGTAAGGCTGGGTGGTGAAATATAGAGCCGGAAGTTCATTACAAGTTATTTATTTAAAAAGAAACGTGGAGTATAAATACAAAGTGTTGAAAGTTAAACATTGGTTATAAGGATTGGAGATAATATAAAGTCGGGAATATAAATTAAAGTCCAACCATTGTGGATAGTATTTATTTATCAAATTCTTCGAATTTGATAAATAAACCCGAAGAAAGAAGAAGTCAATTAAGACTCAGGCTGGAGGAAAAGAACGGGGTACACCAAGGGAAAATGCTGACAGAGCGATTGTAGACACACCAGCTCTCCTTGGGGGTCCAATTTCAGTTTTGTTGCGTCACACGATGGTCTCTCTTCTCTGGCATTTACTTGTATTGAAGATCACTATTCTAGGAATAAGGAGTTATTTTCTCCAAAAATAACCCTAGCCAAACATTGACAATGCATCAAGGATATCTTTCTATGCTTCATAAGTACATATGTTCTACTTCTAAATCATGTCTTGGAAATGGTTGTTTTGCTGGAAATTATCCACCAGTTGGTTTCATACCAAAGTCTTTTTCACATTTTCAACATCCAATACATGAAAAAGATAATGGTTTAAAACAACATAAATATTTGAAATTTTGCAAGAATTGTCTGGCACACTTTGAATATGAATTTTGAAGTCAAGTGCATGATGCCGTATAGGATCAAGTGTCATTTTGAATACCAAATGTTTCACAAGAAACTTCTCAACATGCTACCCTGCAGTAAGGATTAAATGACAATATTGCATCAACTATTTTCATAATAAAAGTGCACCTCGGCCATAAGACTAAACAACTACAAATGTTGTAGATCTAACAAGACCACACAATCAAATGTATTCCACAAGGCCAATACTGCATGAAAAATGAAAAGGAGTTTGCAACCAAAAATACCTTAGGCAACTAATTCAATTAGATACACCAAACCATCAGCAAAAAGGAAAACCAACCTACTCAAAAGGCAAGCGTTTACCTCCTTTGAAAAAATTTTGAGTTCCAAAACAAGGGCCTTTATTGTCTTGTCAATGCCCCTAGTAATTTGAATGGGGTTTGCACCTGCTGCAACAACCTAAACAAAAAGGTTTCATTTCAAATTACTTTCCACAAATTTAAGATACAACCATTGTCAGTTTTGTATTTCCTAACAAGCTCATAAATTTTGACAAAAGAACCAAAATTTTTTAATACCTGATAGCAATTTTTTCACTCAAAAACTATCTTAGACTCAATAAACCCAACCCAAAACTAAAAACCAAACACCATAAGACCCTACAAAAATGAATAGATGATCTTAATCCAGTACCATCGACAAAAAGTTACCTTTACACCCTCACTTATTAAACCCTGTGCTGTTGAATTTTAACTTCAACTGCTGCAGCAGAAGGACGGATGCAGCAGCAACATTTTTTTGGAGGTTGCTTGCATGCCATCCAGAAATTTAATTCAGCATTTAAAATTCCTGCAAGTTTTTTTTGTAGACGGCCACAGCCATATTTCTGTACAGGATTGTATTTAAACACAATAGCCAGCATTAACGCAATTCACCAACCAGAAATTAAACAAACATAAATTTACCCGACAGTTTTGTAAATTCAAAAGGAGGACACGTGGAGCATTAATATTGGATCGCATGAAATTGAAGGGAATCTGAAAACCTGAAAACCGGACCCAAATTTTTTATAGGGTACATTGGATTGAGAATTCGAGTTAAAATTAGGCAGACGTCAGCATCCCATTTTGGAACGCGAATTTGGTTTGAAATTCAATCTATTCAGACTTTTGAAGTCCGACGGAAAGGGTTCTTTAATGTTTTGATAGTTTAATATATACATATGTTATATATATATCATATGCGAAATGAAAGGTGGGCCATAGAATTTAGTTTTAATTTTATTTTTTTTAAAAGAGGGTTTATTATAATATGTTTTATATGTTTCGGCATATAAAAATAAAAAGGTCGAAAAAGCTTGGTAGTTTTTTTTATAGACAGTACGTAAATTTTTTATTACATAGCAGTGTGTAAAAAGTGAAAAACCGAGTGTAACTTTTTAAGTGTGTATGCACAACAGTGTGAAAGGGAAAAACACAGCAGAGTGTCTTAGAGACAGAGTATGTTTGTTTTGAACAGACAGTGAGTTGGTTTTATGCACTGCGTTTTGTAGCAGTCATAATTTTTTAATCCCTCTCAGTGAGGAAGTAGTGTAATAGTTTTTTTTTGAGTTATTGAAGGGAATAGAAGTTTGTTTTCAAAGTATTGAAACTCTGTCTCCTGTCAAAGAAATTTTTATTTTCTGTGTGTTAGAGGAAGGGAGATTTATGGTGGTTCTTATGAATCAACCAACCATTCAGAACATGCTCATCAATCCAAACCATAAGTATTATGTGACAATATTCAAGCAGGCACTGAATCGGATTTCTCAAGCTATGTTAGAGAAACCCTAAACTCTCACTGAAAATAGGTGAAATGTGGCACCACTCAGAGATTGACATGTGCCAATTGGTACAAGTGGTAGAAAATTGGCATGCTCAAACAACGAGGTGATGCAGGAATGACATGAGGGAGAAATTATCAGAAAAGCCCCAAATCTGGAGAACTAAAGCTCATCACCAAGCTGAGATTGACAACTTTACATGATGTAACCTATGAAATCGTAAATGGAGAAATCATAGTAACAATAAAGTAACCTATGTAACAATAAAGTCGGATTCATACTGGGAGTGGTAATGGGAGAAATCATAGTGAACAACAGGAAACATGCAGAGTTGCTTACAATCAAATAGATGAAAAAACACATACAAAAAACCTAGATAATAATCATGAACATGCTTAATATTGAATTATGAACTGTAAAGGAACTTACAAAATGTGACATTACGAACCTGGTCAAGCGCACAAGCAAAAATATCCTGGACATGACCCTGGTTGACAAGTTGTATTGCTCATGATGCAAGAGGATTTGTACCTGCACCGCCAAGTCAATCAAAATCCATCATTATCTATACAATAAATACAAGTAATTGATGTAGTATTTTTTACTCTAAGATGCATTCTTATGATAATGCTAGAACATATGTTGAAAATGTCAAAACATACCTGAATAAGCTCCTCTTCGTTTCAAGAACAATTTATTGGAGTCGCATGAACTTGGAACAAGCCTCCCACGATCTGAAAGAGTAGCAACTAAGTCAACAGTGACTTTTTTGTTGCTACGCCGGATCAAGGGAGGTTTGCTCCAAGATTAAATCGCTCCAATAAATTATTCTCTACTAAACAGGGCCAACCACGTGAAGGTGGAAGCTCTTATGGCCCTTCCCCCCCCCCTCACATCACTCTCAATTCCCCAATACCCAATCTATATTTCAATTTTTACTTTCATGAGCATAAAAAAAAATATTCAATAACTAGTAAAAAAACAATTCAACAAAAAGTACGCAAGGAAACATTGCAATTAATGCTTGACATAAAAATAGTATGATAAATGAGTTTTTTATATAACGCAAAAAACGTTCCAAGTATGGTAACGTTTGTCTTATAATAATACAATATTTTACATTGTCAAATTTTCTTTTTCTTCTTCCTATTTTTAAAGCTCCTGATTACATCATCAATATCATCGTGCTCTGCTCCTGTTTCGTGCCTTTCAACCCGCACTGCTGACCTAGTTGCGTATTCACGATGTCTGGGCTCATCCAGTGACGGGGCATCGCCTACAAAACAGATAATATTAAATTTTAATTGTCAGTTTTTAAATATCATTGAACTAGTTCGGTAATATTAATAAAAAAAAATTGCAATGAGATTATTTACCTGGTGCACCAGTTGTCGCCGCTGACCTAGTTGCATTGTCACGATGTCTGGTCTCATCCAGTGACGGGGCATCGCCTCCAAAAACAGATAATAATTAAATTTTAATTATTAGTTTTTAAATATCATTGAACTATTTCGGTAATATTAATAAAAAAAATTGCAATGAGATTATTTACCTGGTGCACCAGTTGTCGCCGTTGGGACTGTTGCCCTGTCTTCCTCTCTGGTGGTAAGATCCTCAAGGGAAACATTCTCTGTCATTTAAACAAAAAACGTTATAAGGACAACCATCAAGGTATAATTAGAAAAAAATTATAAGTGGAAATTAATTACCATCACGGCCCTCACTGATAGCAGCATTGTCGGCCTGGTCCCCACTACAATGATCAGGTTGCACGAGAGGATCATCTACATCTGGCTCTAAAACTGGGTTATTTACCTCGTCGGTAGTGTTGCTCCCCCGATTTAAACAAAGTTGTTAGACATTAAATTTATGGACGAAAACAAAAATATTGAAAGGTTAATGTTTTACCTTATCAGGCATTGTAGATCTTGGGACTTGCCCCAAGCTTCTACGACGTTCAACTACAGCTTGATAGCCAAAACGGAAAGCAATATTTTTATCTTCCTCTGTAGTTATTGTTCCAAAGTCATCACCCTACATTATATATGATTGTGTATTTTAATCATATCTGATAGGATTACAAAAACGTTGGAAGGCGATACAATTAATTATAAGATGTTTAGCTACTTAATTACAATTCTTGCAGCTAATTTCAAGTAGCCACCCTGACCGAGCTTGTGATGGCCCTTTTTCTCAATCCTAGCTTTGGTTACCTTTGAGGTGTCAGGCAACCTAGCATCAAAATATTGAAGTCAGATATGATGTAGTACACTTTTATTTTAGACATAAAGAAAATTAAAGCTATTGAATTAAAGTTGTAATTTACCTTGCGGGTCCAGTTGGCATTTTTCCTTCTTTCTTTTCCCTTTTCTCTTTTCCGTCATGGATGAGTGCTCTCCACTAACTCTCTGAAACTGCGAGAGGACACTCATATCTAGGGTTAAATTGCAATTGCGTCCTATAGGTGTCCCTGGTATATTTCAAATATTTGCCGGCTACCTGAGCCACCGCTTTTCTGTCAAATGTGCCGACCCCAAAAAGGGCTTCTAGATAATCTAAAAGTTCTTTTTTCAGGTTGGAATTCTGGGAATTCCACCCTGTACGCATGGTTGGGCCAAAAATTACCAACGCATGGCTCTCCAGAATCCTGTAGAACTCATTGTTTCCTACACAGAATAAAACCAAAAGAAAAAGAAGATATTATCATTAATTTAAAAATAAAAATCATGATAAATATGTTTTAGATAAAGTACATGTAATAGTTAAAATATTAAAATTTACCTGGGAGTTGTACATGCTTTATAGGGACACCCTCATCGTTCACCAACAACGTGCCATTAATGGTCCCTGTGGAGCTGACACGTGTAGCTCCAGGAAACGCAATAATGTAGCTGGCCATATCCGCCTCATCATTGCCAACACGTTCAGCAGTTGGCTGGGTGTCAGCTTGGGCAGGGTGTGTTTCTTGGCTAGCACCTAAAGGAGTAGAAGGTGTACGAGAGGGTTGTTGGGCAATCTCTTGCCCTTGTGTCCCACTACCACCAACACCGGGTTCAGCAAATGCCAGAAGACGCTACATACAAAAGAATTTTTTGTTAGTTTAGTCAATGTAAAAATTAAAAATCAAACTATCACAATTCATCTCATGCAGAACAAAAAAAATATCCTTTTGACTTTTTATTATTACCTGATATCTATTTAGCTGCCTCATACGATGTTGTATCCTCTCTTCTGTTTCAGGTGTTTGAGGCGCATCTATCAAAGCATTAAATTCCGACCTTGCATCTCGTGCCTTTTTTTGCAACAACGACACTAGAGATAGGGATGAAAAAAGCTCTTCCTCAAAGAGGGAATCATCAGGCGTACCATGGCTAGGTGTCTGCATATTTGAACAAAATTAATATTATTTCAATTATGTAAATAACTAAAATACCTAAAGATAGAGCAATGCTGGCACTTTACATGTTCTTCCGCCGGCCTCTTTCCGCGATCATCCTGTCTCGGGGTTGTTCCTGCACTGCTCTGATCAGTCTGCCACATTGCAATAAAATTATAAATGTAAAAACTTGAAAACAATATCTAACTTGAAAACACAAAAATGAAAACTGAAATAATTTCTAATAAGACACCGGAAGACAGAGTTAGAGTTTCAAATATGCCTTGCATTGAATTCAGTCCTGGAAACATGTCATTGCACATTAAGGCACCCAAACATTCAATCCACAAATGATATATTTAAGTAGGCTTCTCCTATTTGGGAAAACACCATACCTATAATGCATTCACTTGCATGTATAAAGGGAAAGGAAAACATGTTTTCATACAACGGTGACAAAGGCATCTTGGGGAAAGGTATCTTCACTTTTTATTTATGTTGTTCACCCACACCACTCTCGTGTTTTCACTAATCCTGTTTTGTCATTTTTGGATTCAAATTAAGTTAAGGCCTTAAGTATTTTTTGACCTTTCGGTGTAGTTTTTATAAGTGGTATGTATGGATTTTCCATTAATTCTGCACTTTTTCTCTTCATGCGCATGTTTCCCTGGAAATCAAATGCATGATTTACTCCCATACATTTAACAAGTTGTTGGATCAACTCCATAGGAAATATCATGTTTCCTATTCAATCAAAATTTATCTCAGTTAGGGTAGGTAGGAAGGTTTTCCCTTTGTATTAATAGGCCACTTCTAGCTTGCATTTTTATTATATCTTTCAAATTTAGTGTCGTTTCAATTAGGGCATGATTTTTTGCAACTTTCAAGGTGAGAATGAACAAAGACAAATTTTTGTGATGGATGACTGTATATGACTCCATGGCTAGAGGAAAAGGCACTAATCTACTTCTTCAAGTATCTATAGTTCTCATTCACCTCATACGAAGATGGTCCCTGATTTTGAGCCAAATGTTGCAGCAAAAAGTTCCCCCCCTCCATAATTTGATAGTCAATGGAAATTTCTTAAATTGATGATGGGGAAAGATTATGGAACATTGGCACATACATATGTAATGGAATTCCAAGATCATGATATATGTTTGCATATGTTTATGGCAATGCTCCACCAAGTCCCCTGGAGGTGGGAGCGAGGGGACGAGGGAGCGCGGGAGCGGCCTATGCAAAAGCTCCCTACCAATTTTCAGGAAACGTGGGGGGACGTCGGGGTCATAAAAATTATAAAATTTAATATTTAAAATGTAACTATATTTTTGCAAGCAATGTATATACAGTCATCATACACTTGCATCATGAAAGATAAATCATAAATGATAAAATTACAAATCTATGAATGATGAATCATATAATTGAAACAAATTTAAAAGTTAAAAGTTAAAACATACATCATACAATCATGCATGTAAGTTTGTAAGTTTGTAACTATATAATCATTAATGTAACTACTAACAATGTACAATGAAAACAAAGTTTAAGATATCATATGACATATTATATCAAGATTCAAAATAGAGTTTAAACTGAAGTTTACAACTCAAGTCTGAAACATAAAACTTAAACACAAATAAGTTATGTCTGAAACATAAAACATAAAACATAACATATGAATATAAAATGATATCATCATAATGATAAATGAGCATAAATGCTCAAGTTAATGCCCCACTAGTCTCTGCATCCAACTTCTGCACGAATATATCAAGATCAACCATGTCACCATCCGAATCAGAATCACTTGGATTCTCAAATATGCTAAGTGGCACATCAAATTTTAACACGAAACCATAAACTAAAAGGGGCGGTGAGGGGACGTGAGGGGGCGTGAGGGAAACATCCCCTAGAAGTCCCCAAGACCCCGGAGCGCGAGGGGGCGAGGAATCTAGACCCCTAGGTGGGGGGCGAGACCCCGTGTAACACTGGTTTATGGAGGTGGTGGAGCAAAAAAGAGCTCAAATAGAGCTGAAATTTTTCACATAAAAAGGACTGTGGGCTTGACTAATGGTTCCATTTAAAAATGATATCTAGACAGAGAATAAGTGTAGCATGCAAACATGCATTGAAAATCCATCTGAGTTTGCATTGTATTACTTATGATGGATTCAAATTTGGGTTTCAAAATGCCAGGTTATGGCATGATTTTTGTCGAGAAACCCTTAGTTGGATTCTCATGTTGGTTTAATTTATATTTTAAGTTTGTTTTGCAGTCTTTGGGTGATAGTAACTCATGAACTAGGTTACCAATGTGTAACAATCATATTTCAAGAATAAAGCTGTGATTTTTTTATATTATTATTATTATCTATTAGCTACGAGTATTGACACCTAATGCCTGGAATTTTGACATCTTGATAGCATGGATAATTTCCAAAATGTTTCTAGTAATGTTAACATAATAACTATCATTACATGTCTTCACTTTTTTCACCATAATAGACCTGTGATATGGACTCATCACACAACTTCATATGCTATGTCCCAACAAGTTCAAACCGGTTGAACCTACCTCATAGTGTGGTTATTAAGGACAAGTTGCTTGATATATAACTCGATAGCATAGACCACGTTGCAGTTCTAAAAAGAATCCTCAAGTGTCAAAAAAACTTTACAATATGTTCTACTATAAAGCCTTTTGGGATACCTGAAATAATATATGTATCATTGATGACTTTTAAAGTATGACAAGATCCAGAGGGAAAGGAAATCAATGGAAGAGTGATCCACCAATGAGAACCTAGAATTTAGCATCAGATGAGTTAGAGTTTAGGAAATTGAAAGCCTATAATTTTAATTAGTGATGAAGGACATCAAATAGGTAATTATATTTTCATGTAGAATAATCTGTTAATTCAAATTTAAACTACATAATATGAAAGGCATACCATAAATTTTTCCACGTAAGTCCAAACAACCCATAAAAATGGAAAACCTTCTTTTTCCATGGGAAATAATTTACCTTTCCTTTTTCAAGGCAATCTAAATCACAAAAAATATGAACTATACTGCACACATTCTTGGATAATGTGAAAGTGGAAAAGGAATACCCTACACAAGTGATGCACACGTGTACATTTGAACACTAATAGATTTTTGTAGTTGAAATGCAATGCTTGTTTTCATTTAAATGTAGGGTTTTTAAAGCAAGGAGAAATAATGGCTGCCAAATTAATAAGCGTTTCTTTGGGAAAAATTTAAATCTTGTATTGGGTGATGAAGATAACAGAGGGTATTGAATCTTGATTCTTGACATCTAGAGAGAACCATACAGCCTAACACAATCCAATAGAATTGACCAAAAAAACCCAAATAGAGTCAACCCTACTATAGGAGGAAGGGCCTGCAGTAAGAACTTACCATTTTGCAAGAGCTGAGGGCGAATGTTGTTCTGCAAGAGCTGAGGGCAAACGCTGAGGGCGAATGTTGTTCTGCAAGAGCTGAGGGCGAACGCTGAGGGCGAATGTTGAGGGCAAAGGCTGTTCTGCAAGAGCTGAGGGCGAATGCAGGGCGAATGCTGTTCTGAAAGAGCTGAGGGGGAATCCAGGGTGAATGCTGTTCTGCAAGAGCTCAGGGAGAATGCTGAGGGCGAATGCTGTTCTGCAAGAGCTCAGGGCGAATGCTGTTCTGCAAGAGCTCAGGGCGAATGCTGAAGGCGAATGCTATTCTGCAAGAGCTGAGGGCGAATGCTGAGGGCGAATGGTGTTCTGCAAGAGCGGAGGGCGAATGCGCGCGTGACATCAGACGTTAATGTAGCACACATGTACATTTGAACACTAATAGATTTTTGTAGCTGAAATGCAATGCCTGTTTTCATTTAAATGTAGGGTTTTTAAAGCAGGGAGAAATAATGGCTGCCAAATTAATAAGCGTTTCTTTGGGAAAAATTTAAATCTTGTATTGGGTGATGAAGATAATAGAGGGTATTGAATCTTGACTCTTGACATCTACAGAGAACCCTACAGCCTAACAAAATCCAATGGAATTGACCAAAAAACCCAAATAGAGTCAACCCTACTATAGGAGGAAGGCCTGCAGTAAGAACTTACCATTTTGCAAGAGCTGAGGGCGAATGCTGTTCTGCAAGAGCTGAGGGCGAACGGTGAGGGCGAATGCTGTTCTGCAAGAGCTGAGGGCGAACGCTGAGGGCGAATGCTGAGGGCAAATGCTGTTCTGCAAGAGCTGAGCTCGAATGCTGACCGCAAATGTTGTTCTGCAAGAGCAGAGAGCGAATGCGCGCGTGATATCAAACGTAGCTATTGCGACAAATACCAAACATTTTTATGTAGCGCGCATATAAGTTTCGAATTTTTATGTAGCGCCCATATAAGTTTGGTATTTTATGTAGCGCGAAAATAACTGTCGCTATACCGACGGCGGAAAAGGCGTCGCTATTAGGACGGTGCCTCCAAACATCGCAATGGCGACACCTAGACATTGTGTCGCCGTTGCGACGTTTAGAGTCGTCTCAATAGCGACGCTTTAGTGTCGCAATTGCACGTATTCCTTAAACGCTCGTAATTGCGACATTCAGCCTAAGTGCTCGTATTACGACACCCTTCTATAGACTAACATTCACGGTTTCGGGCGGGATGGAAAAAATTTGGGAAAATTTCCGACATTTGGTCAAAAGCGTCGGAAACAGGTGTCGGAATTTCCGCGAAATGTAGTAGTGATAGAGCAAGGACATGCCCATTGGGAGCCTTGGACCTGGCAGATGTAGCCTAGGAGGGGTGAAATGCCTCATCATGTTGCTGTGTTATCTTATGGTGAAGTTTTGATGCCGTGTATTTCCGATTTAAGATGTTAAACAATAATTTTAATTAACATTCCCTCACACATAAACTCAGAAATAGTTACCAAAAACACTTTGTTTAAATTGCAAGACACGATGAACACTTTGCACACTTAATTAAATGAAAATGGATACTTTTAAAATCAGATACAAATAGTTTCATTTTCAGATTATATGGTATCATAGCTAAGGATTTGAGCCTTAGGAGCTAGAGTTTTACTCATAATTTTTTGTGTGCAAAGATATAGTTGATTATTTGCAAGTTTTGATGCTTACTAGGCTTAAACTCAATAGAGGTTAAGGACACTTGGTTAGTCTAAAAAGTAATCCTCAAATAAGAAGGGCTAGAGAGCCACCTCCAAGAGCCATAGAAGCAACTTCAAGCATGTATTCAAGACATGGAGAAGCCCCTGAAGGTATTGATCCCAAAGAAGAGGAACGGGTGTTCCGAAAGGCTTTCTTGGACATGGCGGAGATGGCAAGGATACTCTACCAAGAAAGGAATGATAGGCTAGTTGGAGAAGGATCTAAAAACTAGAAAGAAGGAGAGGGTTCTTCAGGAGGAAAGAAAAGTGATGACAAGTCAAAGAAAGGACATGGAGGAAATGGTGATCCACCATCCCCATCTTCATCCTCTTCCTCTACATCGTCATCCTCTACTTCGGTGAATCAATCTCACAAGTCTAAAACCACTGGTAAAAGTCCATTTTAAAGCTTGATGTTAAATTTGAGTTGCCTATGTTTAACGGTGAAGTCAATGCAGAGAAACTTGACAATTGGATAAGGCAGTTGGAAGTTTACTTGAGGATACAGAACCTTCATGATGATGGCACCAAGATACAGTTAGCCTCTTTGAGAATGGATGGAGAAGCATTGGTATGGTGGGAAGCCAAGACCAAGGATGAAATTAAAAAACATGGTAAGATCACTTTATCATGGGCTGAATTTATTACTACAATTAAAAATCAATTTTATCATTAGCTCATTTACAAAAGGCTATCATGAACTGGAAAAACTTCAGACAACTTAAGGGAAAAAATGTACAAGACTACACCCAAGAGTTTAGGAGAAGATCACTCTTATTAGGGGTAGACTTACAAAGTCAAGATACTTTGTTGAAATATATAGGTGGTTTTCACAGCTACCTTAGACATACTATCCTTATGTTCAATCCTACTAGTCTAGACAAATTTTGTGTACAAGCTACACATTTAGAGGCTAGAGGGAAAAACACTTTTGATGAAGGTAGAAACAAGCCTTTTAAGGGGAAAAACAAAGATAAATCCTCTAAGGGAAAAGGAAAAAAGAATGCATATGTCAAACAAGACGGTGAGAAAGTGATATGTAAACATTGTTCAAGAGAAAGCCATGAAGGGAAAAAATGTTGGAAACTGCATCTTGAAAAAAGAACTCAGTTTAACAAAAAAGGAAAGAAGAAAATTGCAGCTACCAAAACTACACCACAAGACTTAGGTGATGATTTAGGTGACAAAACCAAAATTGCAGCCATGGGTTTGAAGAGTATGAAGGGAAAGGAAACTGAAACTAAGCCAAGCACTAGTACTTAAAACGTCATTTACAAGCTCCAAATGAGGAAGAAATAATTGAATTGTTCCATTTGAGGGTAGTCTCAAAACATACAAAAATTGACACACTGTTTGATAGTGGGTGACAAGAAAATATCATATCAGAAGACTTGGTCAAACATCTTAAACTTGAGACCATTCGATATCCCAAGCCATATCCACTTGGATGGATATGCAACGATTCAAAATTACAAGTCTCAAGAAAGTGCATATTGTGTTTTGTGATTACTGCACACTTTATTGACCTATTATGCTTTCAAGGCCTATTATTAGTGCTATTAATTTACTTAAGAATGATTCTATTGTACATGAGAGCTACATAGAATAGTATGCATCAGATGTTGATTTTAGGGATGTGTATGCTAACTTGAGTGAATGGAATCATGTTGAGGAGAATTATTATCATTTGCATAATAATTTTCTGTTTCATATGGGCAAGTTATGGATACCACAGGGGGAGAGACTAAGCATCATGAGAGAATCTCATTCTTCTCTTATTGCTGGACATTTCAGGGTAAGAAAAACAGTGACACATTTACAGAGGTATTTTTATTGGCCTCACATGGTAGATAGTGTTTCACGTTTCATTATAGGTTGTTCATTATGTGCTACAAGCAAGCCTAGTAATAGGAAGCTTGGTTTATATACGCCATTGACGGTACCTTCTAGACCATGGGAAATTGTTTCTATGGATTTTGTTGGAGGTCTACCATTATCTAGAAAGAAACATGATTATATTTATGTAGTAGTTGATAGATTCAACAAGATGTGTATTCTTATGCCATGTAAGAAATCTATAACTGCTAAACAAACTGCTAATTTATATTTTCAACATGTATGGGTTCATTATGGCTTGCCTACGACTATTGTTAGTGACAGGGATTCCAGATTTGTTGGGAATTTTTGGTCCAATCTATGGAAGATGATGGACACCAAGTTGAAGAAGAGTACTGCTTTCCATCCGCAAATAGATGGCCAAACAAAGGTAGTGAACAGAACCATTGTACATATTTTGAGAGGTTATTGTAGCAAGCATCCCAAGCTTTGGGATGAGCACTTGCATTACATTCAACATGCTTACAACCGGGCCAAGCACTCTTCTACCAATACTTCACCTTTTGAAGCTTGCTTTGGGTATTTGCCTAAGTCACCTTTAGATTTCATTCTTGAGAAGGATGTTGCCATTGATGGGCAGAGTGACATTGAAAAAGCTCGCATGTTCATTGAAATAATTCAGCTCATACATCAGTAGGTTCAAGAACAACTTGAAAAAATTCAAGGCAAGTACAAGGAGAGACATGACAAACACATAGTTGATCATAAGTTTCAAGAAAAAGATGAGGTATGGCTGCATATTAGTAAGGAAATAATGCAAGGAGAAGGTAAAAATTTGAATCCTATTCGTTATGGTCCATTCAAGATCCTTAAAAAAGTTGGAAATAATGATTTTCAACTAGATTTGCCTTCATATATGCAAATGTATTCTGTTGTGAATGTGAAAAATTTACGTTTGTATGAACCTCCTTTAATTGCTGATTATGAAAGTGAAATTCAGCTGCCATCCATAGAGTATTTCTTGCCAGAATTTTTGGACGAGCTGAAAGAGGATGCTATCCTTGACAGAAGGACACACACTTCGAGGAGGGGAAATGTTGATTATGTTCGGGTTGGTCTTAAAGGCAACAAACTGAGTAAGGAAAAATGGATGGAGGTGGAAAAGGTGAGGGATCTGTACCCTCATCTTCTTAACATGTAATTGAAGGCTTTTGGGGTCCAAAAGCTTCCCAATGGGGAGGTGTGATCAGGTGATCATGTCCAAATGGAAAAAAAAATGCTAAAAAATGAAACTGCTTAGAATTGGTTGCAACCTGAACGACCGAATAGGCTTCGTCGCTGCGATTCTAGCGCTATGAATGAGACTCAAATATGATGTTGTATGTGAAATATATGGAATTTTGAGGTCACCCAATAACCTTCAAAACAAGACTTTTGAACAAAAAAAAAATTGTCATCTTCAAAAAAATTGTGTGGAAAAATTCATTTTTTTAATTAAGCTTTTAAGGGCCTATTACAGGGTGCCACGTGGCTTTCTCGGAGGCTGCCACATGGCCCCAGGCCTATGGTTCAAGTCAAGATAAAAATAAAATTTTGTGGGCTGACCTGACCTGACCTGAATGCATTCGGGTCACGTTGAACACGTTTGGGTCAACTGATAGCGTGGGCGGAGGTCGACCCGACCTGAATGTATTTGGGTTAGCGGATAGTGGGCTCCTGTAAACCACAGTCGGGATGGCATTGGTGAACGTGTTTGGGTCATTCGGGCTGGGCGCGTCGTTTACGTGCACGAGTTGTCGGCTCATTGTATTGGTGTCGGAGAAGGTTGGGGATTGGCCCCTTGGGTTTAAGGCTCGTTGCAAGGAGACCACATGCCGAAACCCTGGTGATAACACAATTAAACCGGTGGAGTTTAAAAGGGCTAGCCCCATCTGACATGACCACACGCGGTGACCATGGGCGCGGCTTTAACATTATCCGCCCAGCAATTGACGGTTAGCGACTTTCCCGCATATGAATGTGCCAACAACTAACCATGACATTTATTACCTCTACCGATTTAGCACGCGGTCCCTCCAGTTAAGGAGATTCTGCCATTTCTAGCACGCTTAATTGGAGTTCACCCACATTTGGTGGGGTTTTCAAGGGACATTGAGCAAAAATTTGTGGAGGTCATAACTTCTCCAATATTGAACCAATTTGGACGAAATTTTGGTCAATTTTGGATATTCAGAGAATTTTGGAGTGTTTGGGATAGGTTTCAAAGCAATCATAGGTGTTCTTCAGCCATTGTTTCTTCAGGGAAGCTTGAAGATCCATTAGGGCCATGAGGGAAATGGAGCTTCATTGGGCTCGTTGTATTGGTAGCGGAGAAGGTTAGGGACTGGCCCCTCGTGTTTAAGCCCTGTCGCAAGGGGACCACACACTGAAACCCTGATGATAATATAATTAAACGGGCAGAGTTTAAAAGGGCTAGCCCCATTCGACATGACCACACACGGTGACCATGGGCGCGGCTTTAACATTATCCGCCCAACCGTTGATGGTTAGCGGTTTTCCCGCATATGAACGCGCAAAAAACTAACCATGAAATTTATTGCCTCTGTCGATTTAGCGCAAGGTTCCACCAGTTAAGGAGATTCTACCATTTCTAGTTTGCTTAACTGGAGTTCACCGACATTTGGTGGGGTTTTCAAGGGACATTGAGCAGAAATTTGTGGAGGTCATAACTTCTCCAATATTGAACCAATTTGGATGAAATTTTGGCCAATTTTAGGTATTATGAGAATTTTGGAGTGTTTGGGATAGGCTGCAGAGTGATAAGAGGTGTTATTTAGCCATTTTTGCTTCAGGTAATCTTGGAGAGCCATCAGGGCCATGAGGGAAATGGAGCTACATTGGGCTATACTTCACTGTTTGAGGTGAAATAAAAGCCATTTTTAGCTTATTTCTGTCTTCTGAATCCAATTTCACAACTGGTTCTGCTTTTTTAGGCATATTTCTCACTATATATCCAATTTGAGTAGCTTAATAGAACAGGGACATGCCCATTGGGAGCCATGGACCCGACAGATGTAGCCCAGGAGGGGTGAACTGCCTCATCATGTTGTTGTGTTATCTTATGGTGAAGTTTTGATGTTGTGTATTTCTGATTTAAGATATTAAACAATAATTTTAATTAACATTCCCTCACACATAAACTTAGAAACAGTTACCAAAAACACTTCGTTTAAATTGCAAGACATGATGAACACTTTGCACACTTAATTAAATGAAAATGGATACTTTGAATAGCAGATACAAATAGTTTCATTTTCAGATCAGTCAGATGAGTTATGGTTGATGTGATTGCTTCCATATGTTTTTTTTTAATGTTATTTACCCTCTTCTGAAGTTACAATAAGTTATGGGCAATGACCTGGGTTTAGGGGTTGAAAATGTGGCACAAATCCCGAACCTATAGGCGGGAAATTTATTGTTTGGGCCTGAGTTAGTACCTTGATAAGGCTAGTCTGCAACTCTATGGTCTAGGGCCACTCCCTTGCCCTTAAAATCCCATGAATTAGCCTCAAAGGGGCTAAAAATCAACCCCTCCTCAGGGAACAGGGCCCTGGAAGGTTGGGTTACCTCCTGGGGATGTCAATGATGCAGTGTAGGGTGTGTTTTTGGTGTTTCCATCAGTTCCACTTCCTTAAGTCCATCTAGGAGGTTGAATCTCATATTAGTAGCATCTCGTCACATGTTTACCTTGATTGGCTGGTTACTTGGGTATATATGGAAGAGGGTGTTACAATTTTGCACTACATTGTGGGAGAATATGGAAATAGAGTTGAATAGATCTACAACATTCTAGCCATAGATAGATGGGAAGATAGAAGTAACCAAAATGCCATTGGTGTGGATTATGAGGGTATACAACAAGAAGAATCCCAAGACTTTGGATGAAAACATGGTATATATACAACATTCTTATAACAAAGTAGTCCACACTTCTACAGGAAAGTCCCCATTTGAAGCTTGTTTTGGATTTTTTCCACCTTCATCTTTGGATATTGCATATGGGTAGCAAGTAGGAGTGAGGGAAGATCTTATAGGATATGATTTGAGGGCTGGAAATTTTATAGAGAAGGTCAGGAAGATCCATTTACAGGTACATGAAAAATTGTAGAAGTTGTAGGAGAAGTATAAGGCTAGGCATGATCAACACAAAATAGAGAAGTCATTCAAGGTGGGAGACAAAGATGGTTATAATTGAACAAGGAGAGGTTGCAAGGGCCTGGTAAGAAAATAAATTCTCTCAAGTATGGTCCCTTTGAGATACTAGAAAAGGTGGGTGATAATTCCCATCGACTCATTTTACTACCATATATGCACATTTAATCAGTTGTGATTGTAGAGAATTTGAAACTCTATGAGCCTTCCATGCTAGATCAGGAAGAGGAATATGTCCTACCTTTTGTGGAGGATTTAGCACTAGATGATTAGGCATAGTTGACAAAAGATACAGTTTTGCAGAAGAGGCCCAAAAATATAATATATGGGCAACGTGACATTTGAGATATTGGGTTGAAGAGATGACTTCTAGGCAAAGCTAAATGGTACACTAGAGAGAAGGTGGAGGAAAAATTTCCTCACCTCATTCAGTAGAAGCTTTTGGGGACCAAAAGCCTCCATAAATGGGGAGGTGTGATCCATATTGAATCATTATATTTTTTTTCATCCATCTTGATGAATTTGGAGTGGAAAAAAGTGAAGAAATTAGCTCATGGGACCATTTTTACCGGTGAGACCCAGTTTGGAAAAACGAGGCCTAAAACCTTTTGGGAGAAATTTGAGGCATCAAACAACATTTTTGGGGGTAAAAATTTTCCGATTTAGGGTGGAATCATATCATGATATTTTATCACAAACATATTTCCAATGGTGCAAGAATCACGTCAATCAGAGTATGTATGCAAAAGTTATGCCACTCAGAAGTTGACCTTGCTATTTTCACACCTATAGTTTAGGAGGATGCCACGTCAACCCCATTATTCATGGAAAAGGGGCTAGAAACATGATTATGATGTAAAATACTCTAGAAGAGTCTATTGTAACTCTAGTTAAGAGTTGATGTAGTCAAAATTAACCACTAGTAGGCTATCAAGCTGTGTTATAGCTGAGCCACTAGGAGAAAGAGGCACTCCATTCTTTCGAGATAATTTTTTTCCATAGCTGAGCAAAGATAGCCAAAAGAGATAGGAGGTAGAGAAAAAATAGAGCATTTGTGCATTATAGCATCCCATGGACCACATGCATTACTTCTTTGTACCTGCAACCATATTTCCAGACAGAGAAAGAGAGCGAAGCAATCTCACCTTCCAGTTGGGTTTTCTCCTGAAAGGGTTTCCCATAGAGCATATTTTGTGTCTTATGTTTGTGTGTGAGATTATTTTGTAATTCTCTATTTTTTTTGCATAATTTCCATTCTCATGCATGCACTAATTACAATTAAATCTACAAATATAGAATTTTAATAAAACTGTAGTAGTGTAAAATTTTAGTATTTTAATATATTATTATTAGATATGTTGTGACGGACTATCTAGTGGAATATCCACAAAATTTTACGAATAATTCACTGAAGCATATGTATATAAAAGGCCTGAAAGAAGAATATTATATGAAATAGGCCAATTTGGAATGCACAATAAATTTAGTAATTTCTAACAAAATAATCTAGAAACCTTTGCAATATGGGTGAAGGAATGGTGATGTAACGAGCATGCCAAGAAAGACAATTAGAACAAATAGAAAATAATGACAATTTATGCTTATGTAGTCACTAATTTGCTAGATGAATTCACTAATTCACTGGATGGAATTACTCAAGTGTAGTGAGGAGAATAAAAAGGTTTCTGAACTAAGACTGCTTCAATGTGCCTTTGCTTCTTCACCTATGAGAGCCTCAGTATAACATATTTCGAAAGAGGGTGCATTAGTCAATGGTTTCCTTAGTTAATTGATGGGGAATATTTACCAAAGAGGATAACAAGGACAGGTATGAGGGACACATCGAAGGACAACATGTGAGCAAGCTTGGTGAATATGCATAGGATTGGACAAGTAGTAAACTGACGAGCCCATGCAATGGTTTTCTTTTCACCACCTATGCCAATTCTAACATATATTTTCACTTAAATGTTTTAATAATCATGACTAGGGTTTTTATCTCCATATTTGGTTGATATTTTGTTTTTGGTAAATTAGACTATTTCTAATAGAAAAACATATGGTACAAGATGTATTACAATTAGGAGGGGCTAGATAGCAGGGAAATAGAAATGAAGAACAGTCAACCTCAGTACCGATAATTAGCCAAAAGAGAAGCAATAAATTCAAGAAGATAAGAAAGGGAGCTAGAATATATTCACTGGATTCTACCCATAGTGGGTAGAATCCTCAGTATGACTTTTCTTTCCTTTTTTTTTTGAGACTTTGACCCAGGCATCCTGGGGTAGTTGGGCTAGTATCATTTGGAGCTTGTTGATGTCTGAAGGAGTGGGCTCCTTGTCAGAACCTAAGGGGGAGGTTTCATGAGACCGTTTTTGAGCACTCGAGGGACCAGTGGGCACTTCAGGGCCTGCTGGGGTCATGTCCTTCTCCTACTTTGCAACCTCCACATTTGCTTCGATCTCTTCCTCATCCGAGCTAAAGGAGTCGATGTCATCCATGGGAGGAAATACACATGGTTTCTAGATTTTGGAGTTTGACTTGCGTTTACTCCCCTTATTTTGGGCAAGGAACGAGGAGCAAGCGTTCTGGAGGTGTCCTGTTTGATGACAGTGATGACATCGAAAAGCAGTGTTCTTGTAGTCCAGGGTCTGTGTCCAGTGGTAATATCCTATTTTGAGATTGATTTGATTTGAAAGGCCCCTGCTGATGTCTATTTTAGCGCATATTATACCATAGGTTTATATGCTTGATTCCCCCTTGGAGGTATCCGTTGCCAGAAAGTGTCCTAGCGTGTTACCGATTCCTTGAAAGACAGAAAAGTACCTTAAAGGGGCCGGTAAATTTGGAAGCCTGACCCAAATAGGAAGCTTAGTAATAATGGTCGTGGAGGGGTCAAAGCCTGGGAACCATGGTGTGAGGAATAGCCCAAATTTTCCCCAAAACCAAGGTCCTCGTGTTAAGGCCTTTTGATAGTCCTCATCAAAATCAAACAAAACTATGAAGAAACCCTTTGAGCAGAGGAAAATTATGTTGCTATTGGTCCAAGTTGAATGGACCCATTGATAAAGATCTTCTAAGTGTGGCCATAATCCATTGAATCGACAAATAATGGCCTTTTCTGCATATGATTGAAAATTTTCATCCAGTGCTAGGTGGGAGATTTCCACTGCTAGTATGTCCTCCATTTTATCCACTAATAAGGGCTTGGGAGCCTCAGGGGGATGGGAAAATTTCTTGGGATG
This sequence comes from Pinus albicaulis, assembly GCA_034641835.2. NCBI lineage: Eukaryota > Viridiplantae > Streptophyta > Pinopsida > Pinales > Pinaceae > Pinus > Pinus albicaulis. The sequence goes on along the minus strand of CM076571.1, from coordinate 772,266,671 downwards.
CTGTGCATGGACATCATCCTTGTAAGAGAAATCTTGAGCAGAGGATGTCTGCTTGGTGGCCCCTCCTTGAAGATGAAGGGAAAAAACCAGAGTGGCATTTTTCTCAATATTATAGAAAGAGAGAGGAAAAATGTTTTCAAGCTGTTTACCTTTGTAGAGGAATCACTGCAGTCCAAAAAGGATCTTTAGCTTGAGTTTGAGAGCCTGCATTAAATTTTTCACTAGATCCATAGATCGAACCTAGCAGAGTAAAATTTTTCCATTGAGAAGTGAGATCTAGATCTGGAAGGAGAGGGTTCAGTCTTCCTTTTCAAGGGATGCACCACTCTTGGTAGAGGAGGACTCATGCGAGGACAGGGGTGTGCCTAGGCTCTGGTCGCCTAGCTCAGCATGGCAGATATGCAATGAGATGGCGGCAGGGGGTGCGCGCCGATGCAGGTTTGAGCTTTCTTCTTCCATTGAGAAGCCAAGCAGATTTGAGGTGAGACGAATGTGGGGAGGTGCGCGTAGATGCAGATCGTAGCTAGTAGCAGCATCACAGAGAAACCAGATCTGTCCATCCAACGGTGGGTCTGTTGATCTCCCAGCTTGCAGATCTGTGATGCTGAGGTGCTGCAAAGCTATGGCGGTGGGAGGGACGATGCCTTTTGTAGTTGCAGGCTCCATCATGCGTTTGGAAAACTCCCTTGCGTTGAAAGATAGTGATGCGCGTAGCCTATTCTGATCCTCATTTCTGAGGCCGAAAGGAGATACGGATGATTCATTCTCTATAGTAGCCACTGTAGCAGCGTGATCTGTGACGATGACGACTGCAAAGATTTTCAAAATCTTGTCTTTGGGAGGCATCGTTGTGGTCATGGAAACCCGGTGCGATCTGGAAAAATCTACATGCAATGCCGAGTCGATCTTGACCCCATGGAAGAACGGTGAAGGTGCAAGGAAACTAGGAGCAAATGAGGTGCCATATTTGGGAACTCCAATGCGTTTTTCAACACAAGAAATGGACACTGTATCTTCCTCATATTTGGTTTATATTTAATGAAGGGTTGAGATTAATTGAGCCATATTCAGCTCCAATTTCTGTGGTGAATTATGGTTTTTCTTATTTTCATTTTTTATCCCTATTTTCCTACTATATGACATTGTTTCAAAAGCAGGGTCCTTAATCAATGAATCAAGAAGTTAATGTGAGTAAGAGGATTCCCATATAGAGATCACAAATACTATTTAAAACTAATATAGAGTTCACAAAGACTATTTAAGAATTCCAATATTAGGAAAATTCATTGGTTTAGGTGGTAGGTAGTAACATAGGTGAAGCCATAAGGGAAACTTGTTGCAACAAATGTTGGTGGATCAATTCATCTATTTTAAGGTTATAAGTGGTGGCTAAAAGGAAAGAAATAACTTAGCCCCTATATATATTAGCACCTACGATGGTTTCTGGGCCACTACTGCTCCCCCTCAACATTTGCATAGATTTTCCTAGGGTAGGGAGGTTGTGTCTTACTCCCCAAAAAAACACCTAATTTCTATTGGATTTAACCTGGATTACCAAGTGAATATAAGTAAAAATTCCTAGGAGATGGCTAGACTTGGGAAAGGAAGATACTCTCACAAAAGTGATTAATGCATTTTTTCAGATTATTCTCATAGGAAGAAATGCTTTACTTGATAACATCAAAATTTCTGGAGATAACGACATGGAAATTGAAGTTGAACTCTTTAAAAAGTCAAAAAATGAAGTTGATTGAAGGCAAATGTTATATTTTAATTTATTTTTGGTTGTTGGATGGGTTTCCATATGCTCCCATAAGTTACCATTGCAGTAAGGTGTATGTTATGCTCATGTCTTACTACTGGATTTTTAGATGGATAAGTTTTTCACCGTATATGTTATATATATATATTGATGGAAACATATCTGTAATATTTGAGTTATCAAATATATGTATAGTATTTGAGTTTATAAATATATGAATAATTTTTGTGTCTTTTGTTCTTGACTTCATAGAATATTTTTCCAGGGAAATAGTTATTGCATAATGATGATCCTATCACAAGATGCGTGATGAATAAGGAAAATATGCATATATATATATATATATATATATATATATATATATATATATATATATATATATATATATATATATTTTCTTTATTCATCACGCATCTTGTGATAGGATCATCGTTATGCAATAACTATTTCCCTGGAAACTTTTTCTTGTCCGTTTGCATATAGTTGAACCAATGTCAATGCCTTTTCTCCAAAGATATTCTTTTGAACATACATGTTATTTTAATTTGTAGAAATTTTAATACAATTATGTATTTCCTGGATTCTCCCGATCTAACAATTATATGCCACTGTTAAATATAGAGTCGCTTCTACAAAAAGTCTTGCGGAAATTTAAAACACGATCGCCAATTGCAAACATATGAAGAAAGATCATTCACACATAACACAGATGTTTATCGGAAAAGCTTAAAGCTAAAAAAATAACTATCATATATTATTTATATATCATGGATGATGAAACAATATCATACAAAACTCTACTGAGCTCTCAGTACAATATAAAATCGTCTCACACTGTCATGCAGAAATTTGGCAAAAGCCTTAGACAATTTTCTGCCTCACAACAACCCACCTCCACTGCATAATCCAAGTTGATTACAAATACCAATTCGATGCAATCATGCCCTCCTTGACTGCGCAATCCTCCTGATAATATCCAATGTGTGTTTGGTTTTCAAGAGTGCAATCGAATATAGTACAACTAATAGTCAACTGTCCCTTTAACTTACCTCTCAACCGAGTCTCCATTAGATCTGACATGCATGTAGTTAACAGTAGTAATTTTCAGGTGCATGCGAGATCACTCCATGTGAATTAATTTAATATTTAATTCACTGATCTCTCACTAGTGTATCTTTAGTTACAACTAGCACAACTGAGTTTAAATCACTTAACTGAGTTAAACTACTTTACAACTCACATAAGTACACATCCAAATCTGTTACAACTTCAAATCACTCAGTTATAACTAAGTCTACTTGCATGTCCCACCAACCAACCTTAGAACTTGAAATTCCTTCAGCTAACTGGTTTTCCACTTCAGTTAACTGATTTCAAGTGCTCCATGAGAATAGATTAATATTTATTGTCCAACTATTATTAAGGGATAATAATAGTTGACATGCATATATAAATAGACATGCGATCTATAAATAAAATTCACACATACACCTAAAAATAGATCATCATCTATAAATAGAATTTTCTCAACATCTATAAATAGACTTCCGCTATAAATAGAATTTTCTCATGCATTCTAAAATAGACATACACCTAAAAATAGCCTGTGGGCCCCACCTAGTGTAGGTGCTTAATTTTCACTAGGATCATCATCTTGTAGAATCTCAATGCTCCCTCTCAACAAGAAAGGGATTATCCTTCACCCCAATCCTGTCTCTATGGTATTCGAATTTTCTCCTGGTGAGGGCCTTCATCGGAATATCTGTATCCTGATCCTCTGTAGGAATGTACTAAAGCAACATGATCTTCCATTGCACAAAATATCTGATATGATGATACCAGATATATATATGCTTAGATCTATCATGAAACACAGGATTAATTGAGAGTTTAATGCAACTCTGATTATCACAATGAATCAATGTAGGATCTAAATGAGAACCAAACAAAACAACTAGGATCTTTCTCATCGAGATATCCTCACATGCAACTTGACTTGTTGCCATGTATTCCACTTCCGCTAAACTGAGTGCCATGGATATTTGTTTCCTGCTATACCAAGAAACAACTATAGATCCGATACTGAAGACCCCTCCTGATGTGCTCTTTCTGTCCGTTGGGCTGCCCGCCCAATCTGCATCTGTGAAGCCATGCAACTTCACCTCATCCGTTTGTCTGTACCACAAGCCATACTCAAATGTGCCCCTCAGGTATCTCAGGACATGCTTGCCTGCCTTCCAAAAGAGCTTGGTAGGCTTAACCATCGCTTGACTAAGCTGGTTCACCGCATAGCATATGTCTGGTCTTGTATTCACTAAATACATTAGCGAACCCACTAACTGTCGATATACAATATCATCCACTGCCTCTCCAGATGTAGCGTCCTCTTTCCTCCAGTTTCCTGGAAGAGGAGTATCCATGGGTTTGCAGCCCTCCATGTGAAACTTACCTAGTATCTCCCTTGCATACTTGCCTTGAGACACAAAAAGTTCACCATCTCGCTGCTATATTTCCGATCCAAGGAAATAATGAAGGAGGCCCATATCCTTCATCTCAAACTCCTTTGCATGGTCCTCCCTGCATGAGTGTATCAACTTCTCATCACTAGTCAGTATTAAATCATCAACATAAAGAACAATGATTAAAAGCTTACCCTCCACCACAATTTGATATAGGTTTGCATTCGCCTCACTCTTGGTGAAGCCAAGTCAAGTGAAATAGCTGTCGATCCGAGTGTACCAAGCACGTGGTGCTTGCTTCAACCCATACAACGCTCGTTTGAATCTGCACACATGCGACTCGCTACTGAAGATCTCAAATCCTTTAGGCTTCTCAATGTACACTTCTTCCTCAATGATCCCATTAAGGAACACAATCTTCACATCCATATGATGAATGTGCCAACCCATCTGCGCTAAGAGAGCAAGGATGGTACTTATGGAAGAATACCGTGTGATAGGTGCAAAGGTTTCTTCATAATAAATCCCATTGATATGTGAGAAGCCCTAGGCCACAAATCTGGCCTTCTATTTCTCAACACTCCCATCAGAAACTTACTTTACCTTGTAGATCCATCTTGAACCTACCACTGATTTATCAACTGGCCTTGGAACAATTTCCCAAGCACTGTTTCTGACAATGGAGTCATACTCCTTCACCATTGCATCTACCCATGTGGGCTCCTGCATTGCTTCCTGAAAGGAAGATGGCTCAGTCGCAATACACTTGATCATGAGAGCCATGTATCTAGTGAATCGTTCAAGAGACTGTCTTTGTCTACGCTGTGAAGCAGGGACTCCTAGATTCTATGCCGCATCAAGTTTTAGCCTCTCAACTTCTATGGTATGCCTTCTGCTAGTTTTGAAGTTTGGCTCTGTGTGAGTGGACTCTTCCACTCCATGAACCTCCTTGTGTGGATGATCCACATATAGAGACTCATCTTTGGGAACCAAAAGTTCCTCCTCTGCATGCAAGTCCAACTCCCTCTCAAGTGACAACCGCGTGGCTTTCCCCTCATCGAATTTTATATCCCGTCACATAATTGTCATCTTACTGTTAGGAAAATACACGATAATTATGGGGTGTTTCTATGTACCCCACAAATATCCCAACTTCAGCAGTCGGCTCTAGTTTCTTTCTGACGTTCTTATTCACATGCACATAAACATATGAGCCAAAAATCTTAAAAGTGAGAAACATCCAGTTTCTTACCAGTGAAAGCTTCTTCAGGTGTACTCATGCCAAGTACTCTATGAGGACAACGGTTTTTCACATAAACCACAGTGTTGCATGCTTCTGCCCACAAATGCATTGGTAGGCCCTGATTATGAAGCATTGCTCGTGCCACACCCATGATCATTCTATTCTTCCTCTCCGCGACCCCATTTTTCTATGGGGTATGAGGCGCTATGAGTTCTCTTCGAATTCCTTCTTTGCTACAGAAGTCTTTGAATTCGTTCGAGATGTATTCTCCACCATTATCACTCCTAGAGCCTACACTTGCTTCCTCGACTCTTTCTCAACCAATTCCTTAAACTCATAGAACTTTGAGAATGTTTGATCCTTCTTCTGCATGAAGAAGATTCAAAATTTACGAGAAAAGTCATAAAAAAATAACATAATACCTATGTTTCGCTGTTGAAGCAACCGAGAATGGTCCACACACGTCTATGTGAACTCTCTCCAGGATCACCGAAGCACGGTTCTCCTTTTCATGAAAGGTGGGCTTTACATACTTCCCCATGGTGCAACCCTTGCACTAATATAACTGATCAATTGTTTCCATTGGAAGTCCAATAGATATTTGCTGCATGACTTTCAAGGCTCCATGATGAAGATGGCCCAATCGCCTATGCCATAATTCGCCCTCATCCCAGCTCACCACTTTTTCCGCCTTGCCCATCATGGAAGCATAGGCTTAGACCTCCATCTTGTAGAGATTCTTGACTTGAATCCCTATCCTCTTGGCTTGACCCATTGTTTTATGTCGCAGGAAATATTTTCCATTGCTGAAAACAATGTCATAGCCTCTGTCCTCCAACATCACGATTGAGACCAAGTTTTTCTTCAGACCTGGAACATGCATAACATCTTTTAATTGAAATGGTTTACCTGAATCCCTATCAAAGGTAACGGTACCAATGCTGGTCACACTGTATCGTTCGTAGTCACCCATATCTATATGTATTTGGAGATCTTTCTCCTCCAAGTCACTGAAAACCTCCTTATTTCCCATCATGTGGAAGGAAGCACCACTATCAAGATACCAGACTGATCCCATTGCGCTTGATACCAAGCATGCGATCAAGGGTAAATCAAGTTCAAATTGGGAGGCAAGGGCCTTACTAGCTATAGCTCCATCAACCTTCTTGTTCTTCTTCTTCTGTGGGCAGTTAGTGGCGAGATGACCATGTTCGTGACAGTGTTCGTGACAGTGAAAATACTTCACCTTGGAAAAATCCAGCTTCTTGCCTTTAGACTCGGATTTTGAGTGGAATTTATTGCCCTTCCCCTTCCTTGCCTTAGTAGCCAAAGAACAATCCTCTTCATCATCACACTTTGATGAAGAGCCATCTCTAGTGTTCCGCCTGAACTCTTACTGCACTATATCCGACCACATTCGTTCCTAATTCGACAATTTTTCCCATCCATTGATAGTCTTGATAACTGAACCAACTCTTAGGAAGTCCCAAGAGAGCCAAGCTCACCTAATCATCATCGGATATAGTGATTCCCACACTCCCCAGTTCATCCCGACATTGGACAAACTTTGTGAGATACTTTGGAATATTGTTGCCATTTTCCATCTTGATCTTTTTGAGTTTATTCTTCAACGCCAATTCCTATGGTTGTTGCTGCTTTGGAAAAGATAAGTCAAAGCCTTCCACATAGCATATGGAGTGGCTTTCCCATGAAGGCTTGATATAATGTGGTCTCGTACACCTTCCAATAGAATCCTTCTCATCTGCGCTACTTTCTTTTGCCATGCATCAAGTAATGCAACATCCATCGAAGTGGGCTTAAGAACATCACTGTAGATGAATTCCTTCAAGCCATTATCTTCAAACACCGCCTCCATCCTGTCCTTCCAGGCAATGTAGTTCAAGATTCCCTCGAGTGCATGCTCTGGATGCAAGTCATTGAAATCCATTTTGATGTTTACTCAACTATCGCACCAAGAAATTATTGCAGCAAATTCGAATTGTTTCCACCAACAAACTCAACTCCTGATTTAAAATTGCAATCTTCTGTGCTCCGATACCATGTAGAAATTTTAATACAATTATGTATTGCCTGGATTCTTCTGATCTAACAATTATATGCCACTGTTAAATACATAATCGCTTCTACAAAAAATTCTTGCAGAAATTTAAAACACTATTTCCAATTGCAAACACATGAAGAAAAATCATTCACACATAAGACAAATGTTTACCGGGAAAGCTTACAGCTAAAATCTCCACTATCATATATTATGTATATATCATGGATCATGAAACAATATCTTACAAAACTCTACTCCAAAATCTCTTAGTACAATATACAATATCTCACACTGTCATGCAGAAATTTGGCAAATGCCTTAGCCAATTTTCTGCCTCACAACAACCTGCCTCCACTGTGCAATCCAAGTTGATTACAAATACCAATTCAATGAAATCATTCCCTCCTTGAATGTTCAATCCTCATGAGCATATCCAATGTGTGTTTGGCTTGCAAGAGTGCAATCCAATATAGTACAACTGATGGTCAACTGTCCCTTTCAGCTAACTCTCAACTGGGTCTCCATTGGATCTAACATGCATGTAGTTAATAGTAGTAAATATTTAGTTTCATGTGAGATCACTCCATGTCAATTAATTTAATATTTAATTCACTGCTCTCTCACTAGTGTATTCAGTTACAACTAGCACATCTGATTTTAACTCACTTAACTGAGTTAAAGTACTTTAAAACTCACATAAATACACATCTAACTCTGTTACAACTTCGAATCACTCAGTTACAACTAAGTCCACTTGCATGTCCCACCAACCAACCTTAGAACTCGGAATTCCTTCAGCGATCTGGTTTGCCACTTCAATTAACTGATTTCAAGTGCTCCATGAGAATAGATTAATATTTATTGTCCAACTATTAATAAGGGATAATAATAGTCGACATGCATCTATAAATAGACATGCGATCTATAAATATACTTCACACATACATATAAAAATAGAACATCATCTATAAATAGAATTTTTTCAACATCTATAAATAGACTTCCGCTATAAATAGAATTTGCTCATCCATTCTAAAAATAGACATACACCTAAAAATAGCCTGTGTGCTCCACCTAGTCTAGGTGCTTAATTTTCACTAGGATCATCATCTTGTTGAATCTCAACATGATTGACTCTGCTTATGCCTTGTATTAAATATCTCTATAAATGCAATGATTGCTCATATATAGCCATAATTATCACATAATTCATGGTCATATTTTTCCATAATTTGTTTATAGGATGGTATTGGTGGCTTTTCAGGGATACACCTCCCAATTTCACCCAATTCAATGATAATAATTCACAAGGCAATTCAAAATTGTTATATTGAATTCTCTTTGAAATTACCCCTGGATATAAATGAAACCCCTTTGGTATGAGATCCTTTTCTTCGAGCATATGATTTTACCTTGTACATATATATTTAGTGTTGCAAACACATAAACTAATTTTTGTCCATTTTCCATCATGCCATTAGCTTAAGCACACAAGATAGTGGAGATGCCTCCCAAAAAAAAGGCATTTTTTTTTCAAGTACTAAAAACATGTTATTGATGGCCTCAAATCGGTATCTAAATTTATCCTTGAAATCTGAATTTTATGGGGTGTTTCTTTGTTAATGTAACATGTTTGGTAGAGTTTACGAGTGAGGTTTTTTCTTTTATTTTTGAGAAAACAAAGAAAAAAGGGGGAAATGCACATGGGATAAAATAGCACTATAGTCCATAAAAAACCATCCATCAAGAGAGATATAGAAAACATTTAACTTGTACATGGTCTCAACTGGAGAATAAAATATATTTTTCCATCTACACATTACTATAATTTATTAACTATGCAATTAATAAAATTTACTTATTGTCTCTTCTCTTAAATTAATTCAATCAATTTTCTAGAATTTATTTAGTCTATGAAACAAGTTTGCAAGTTCACTTAAATTGATTTATTCTCCTAAAAAAGTTTATAGGTTCACTTTCACATCGTCCTCCATAGTGCTTGTTTATTGGTACACTTCTCTGCATTATTATTATAGACTTCATTATTTCCTGAAGAAAAATCAACTCATACTTGGTACTTCAAATGGTGAAGTACAAACAAGTGTTACTTTAAACCCTGAAATGCTTCAAACGATGCAGTAATGGGGTGGTGAAGCTGTCAATTGGATTGGGGAAAATGGTGAACAAGTTGATTAGATATAAGTAGTGGAAAAGTAGAGATATAATGTACTTGAAAATTTTAAGATATATGAAGTATAAAAATACAATGTACTTTTAAAATGTTGAAAGTAATGTACAATGCAAATGTAATCCTAAACTTTGGAAATGCCCAAAGTATGATAATTTGTAAGTATTGTAATTTGTTTGATAATTTGTAAGTATGGGCGTTGGTGCACTTAAAATTTCCAACAAAACCCTAAACATGACGACCAATGAAAATCAATATGCTAGATTTTAAACTTAATATATAATAATACCCTAAACATACTGACTAATAAAAATCAATATACTAGATTTTAAGTTTATTATATAAAGAAACAATATTGTTTTCTAGGTTGAAAATTATGGTGCATGGATTTTTTTTTTTTTTTTGGGTCAAATAGTGTATGAATATGTAGTGAATGATATATTTGCTACAATCCCACGACAAGTACTCATAAAAGTGATTTTTTGGGTTATAAGATCTTTTAAAACCCTTTTATGACGATATCAATTATGTTTTTAGTTAAAATGTTTCTGTTTAAAATATATAATGTATTGGGATATTTTTGTTGAGATATATGTGTCATATACTTTGTAATGTGGTAGTGGAGAAGGTAATATTTGCAAGAATAAACAGTAAGTGATAAATATAGAGCAATAATATAGATATGTCTGTAATATAGAATTAGTATAATTACATTAATAAATATAGTTGATATAGATATGTTTATAATATAAAACTAGTACAATTATATTAATAAATATAGTTGATATATGTCCATAAATTTATATTAACATAAAAATTAAATACATTTATTAATAACAATAATAATTTCAAATAAAATAATAATTTAACTAATTTTATAATTTATTTTAATTTATCTAAATTTTGATTTTTATTGTATATCTCGAAAACTTTTTTGATAATAAAAAAAATAATTTTATAAATAAATATAAAAAATTATAAATTCTATATTTTAAATATTATTAAAATTTAAAATTTAAGCGAATAAATGTAGCGAATTTTTTTATTATTTATTAAACAAATATTTAAATTTTTATTAAATAAATGGTTAAAATTTGATATTCAAAGAATATTCATAATGGATTAGATTTGACTTAAGTCCTAATCTTGAACGTTGCTTTATCATTTGATAATATTAATAATAAAATATGAATTATGCTTATGTCTATTTGTATGGTGTGTTGCTGCGTTTCTTCTGCCTAGGTGACACTTGGACCTGAGCGTTTCATTCACACAATTCGACGTTTCGATTCATATGCTGTTGCAATAATCTCGGCCCTGTAAATTGTACGGGACCTTCCTTGGGTTCTTTATACATGCATGGATGTTTGCGAGGATAATCTTATGAGTATGTACTGAATGCATTCATATTTGAAGCCCTGGTTTTCTTCTGCTATATTATTGATAGACCTTGCACATTCGTTTCGGAGCAAAATCTAAAGCTAGGGCTTCAATTGAACACCCGCATGCATCTGTCGCTCTAGGTAATCTCTGTACCTTTTCCTTTCGTACGATCTTTTGAAACTAAAAACCCCAAGAAATGGAAGGATCACCCAATGGAAGCGGAAGCAATATTCACATGGCGAGGGATCTTGCCAGGGAAATATTTGAAAAGGTGAACAGTTATGTAAGAGCGAAGCTGCTTGATATCAATGTGAAATGGGAAAATTTAGAGGCTCCCACCAGTGTAGCAGTGACAGAGCAAAGTGGAAGTGAAGTTGATAGTGACAGCGTTCAAGAGCACTTCATCTCCAGTGTCGTTTTCAGATTTGTATCACAAACGGACGGAGATGATTGGGAATTGGAATCGTTTTCAAATCATGAGAATTTACGACAGATGGATGAAAGAGGATTGGGCCATTACGAATCGTTTCATTTGAACTATAAAGGTTACAGGGACATCAAGGCTGCAATGGCGCAAGACAGTGATGTTGTTTTGTTGCGAAGTATAGTGGACTGGAGCCGCCCAGATGGAAATGTGTGGAGCCGGGAAATAATATGGAGTGGCAGTTTGTCAGATTCCCGACGGATTTTGCAGCTGATGGAGGAGGATTCGCCTTCGATACAAATTAGGGTTCAACAGTTTGATTTTCATTTACAGTTGGGAGATCGATATGTGGGTCTCCATTGGACTGATCCCATGGCATCTACCATCTCAGCCGTTGACTCCTTGCCGACCATTAATGTTTCTGAGGAGCTCGTCCGCCAACATGAGGGTGAGGGTGAGGATGAGGGATTTCTATGTGGCATTTGTCGTGAGAACTTTTCGATCGGTGAGGCTGCAAAACAATTGCGTTGTGGTCATATTTTTCATTCGCATTGCATCTGTAAATGGTTTTATACTCAACTTCAATGACCGCTTTGCAGAGACACGTATTAGGTTTTGCCCCAATGTTTCTCTCTCTTTGTAAGGCCATTCACTGAATTAATTTGAAATAACGGTTCATGTTTGGATATAATCATTAATCTTATTTTCAAGAAACTTTACTATTTTTCTTAAATATCTCAAATGTCATAAAACCTTTGTAAGCTTTGTTTGGAAATAAGATAGACATGGATGGGTTAGACAAATTGACAAATATTATAAAGCACAAAAAGGGGTGGGACATTTATTATATGGAACATGTAAGATGAATTGAAAGTATTTGAAATATAATTCACTTATTCTAGTGACACCTTTAAGGAGAAATTGGATATATTTTAGTGACGCCTTTAAGGAGAAATTGGATATATTTTAGTGACATTTTTGAGGGGAAATTTTATTTTTTTTGGAAACTACAATGCCCAATATATATGATGAATTTTATTTTATTGGAAACTAAAATGAATAATGCATATGATGAATTTTATTTTATTGGAAATTAAAATGAATAATGCATATGACCAAGACAAGCATATATGTGGAAGGATCATGTTAATTACACATCTAAGCCTTGTAGTGTAATTGTTATTTTAGAGGTGAATTTTATATGATACTAAAGGTAGATCCAATGATTATAGTATCGATGATTACACCAAGTTGCAATGCAAGAAAGTAATCTATTATATTAAGGGACATGCTTTCTTTATGGTTTGGTCACTATGTGAGTAACATATCATCTTGAGTATTAAGAACTTTGCAAGGGGTTTCTGTATATGGATCTAAGGCATTCAATAAAAAACTCATGATATTTTGTAAATTTAATGCAAAATAGAAGCAATGACATAATCAATATTGGGTTTTATAGAAGTTTTATGTTGGTGATAATGTATGGTTACAATTCCACAAAAAAAGTGACTCACATGACCCCACATGGTGTTTGGACCACTGCAATATGTGATTTACACTCTCACAGTTTATGGGTGAAAATGAATTTGAATTGAGTATTTTACCTTTCGTTAACTTATACTTGGTATTTAATGTGGATCTTCTTTGGCCATAATTTCCACCTTTATTGGACACCTCAGAGGTGGTACAACAGTTGGATTTTATAGAAATAAACCTTGATTGGATTGAGTAGGATACACTCAATTGGATCATGGAAATTGAATAAGCTACACTCAACTTGATCATGCACACCAAGATGGAGGGTGCATGAGTAGTGGCATTAAGAACTAGATTCAATCGAATTTTCCCATTAAATGGAGGAAATTAAAAAAAAATGAGACTAGTTTATTCTAAAAATGAATGGTTGAACCAAATGGTCATCTAGAGCCATCTTGAGAACAATCTTGATTTTGACATTATTAGGGTCTTAAAATTTCAATATTTTGTGGGTTTTTCCCATATGTGTTCACTAAGAAGAAAACATACAAGACTAGGGACCAAATTGACATTTTAATTTTTCATATAAGTTGATGAAAAACTAATACAAACAAACAATAAAAAATTTATGGTCTCCACAGGATTGACAAGTTCATATTTGTCTAAGCTAACTTTCATGCTCGACATTACTCTTGTACTTTTGTGATAGGGTTAGAGATCTTGCACAATAGAGTTTGTTGACATTTATAAATAATACTTTAACATATCAATAGGAGTTAGAAGAATAGTTATTATGGTTATTTTGGGTTATCCATTTAACATGTCATGACTTAGATATTAAGGGACTTATAATACTAAGTTATGGTTAGTGGATTTATGGTTCATATAACCTAAATGAACTCTAAGTCATAATAACTTGATGATTACTATAATGCAAATAATTTACCAAATTACCAAATTACTTAATATTAAGAATAAAACATAAAAATTAATTACCAATAAATTGTAAAGATAAAAATTAAAAATCATTTACACATAAATTGTAAATATAAAAAATAAAGATTACTTTCAACTCTTAATAGCTTTATTAAACCTTTAATTTTTATACCAACATTCCTCATAAATTTAATATTTATTATATTTAATATTATTCAACTATTAATTATTAAATTTATATTTTTAATGAAATTTAAAAATATATTATTTTGAACTTTACCCAACACTTCTAATAAAATATAAAATATAAAATTTATTTAATATAAATGACCATTCATCAAGTTTACAATAAAAATGTTAATTTTATTATTCATAAAGTAAATTATCATAACATTTTGTTATTCATATAGTATATTATCAATGTGATTCAACTTTATATTTTTAAAAATATATTTTATTTATTTTTTTCAATAAATTTTTTATTTATCTTGAAGTTTAGTAAATTCACAATTCAAATATATTTATCTTGGTTTAATATATATATATATATATATAATATTTTGTTTTTTTAATTTAATCATATATATATTTATAAAAATATTTTGTTTTGTTTTTTTTTTTAAATTTTATTATATATATAGGTATAATTTTTATTTTTTAATTTTATTTTTTAAATATAAATTATGAAATATAATAGTTATTAATTTGAATTATGTTTATTTAATTTTTTTTTTTTAAAGTAAGATTAAGATTCTATTGAATATGGAACATAATTTATAGAGAGGCTAGGGCCTCAGCCGAGCTGGCGTGAGTTATCGCCATGATGAAAATAGAGATAGAAAAAAGACTAAAACTGGAGCTTCCCACAAGGGGAAACCAGCCCAAATAGAGTATATAATGCTGCCTCAGAAGAGGAAACCAACAATAGAAAACATAAGTTGATGTATTCAGTATATGCATGAACAGAAAACAAAACTAAAGAGTTGTAGGATCGAGACCTAAGGAGACCTGGTAATCTGAGCATCAGGAGAAACTGGAGGAGGTTCTTCAATGATCAAGCACCTGTACTTGTCCTCTTCAGCAGACTGGAGTCCAATTTCATCCTGGCGAGGAGCAGCAGCTTCAGCGCCCTTTCCTTCATCCTGCATTCGCTTCTCTTTGTAGTAGCCCGAGCTACCACCATTGTGTGAGCTAGAAGTATGCATAGGCAAGGTCTGTGGAGTTTTTGCAGCCTCCGAGGGCCCGGGGTGACCATGCTGGCTAGGTGGCGGAGGGGGATGGCTGGGGTCAGGGCTAGCATCGAGGATTTCGCGGAATGAGATGGAAACGGTGGCCACGACAAGAGGGCTGAAGGAGGAACGCTGAAATTGAAAGTGGGCTGAGGCTGGGAAGGGTTGGGGTTGAGGGATCGAAGGAGGCTCAGAGGTAGGGTGGTGAGCCAAGGAGCCAATGAGACGACCCCGACCACTACGAGTATCAGGATATCTCCCTCCTAAGTGTGCGAGGGAGGAGGATGAGGTATAGGGAGAGGAGGAAGAAACAATTCATGGAGCTCGGCCTCTGCTGTTGCCCCTTCAGCATTGCATTCGATGTCGCAAGCGAGGCATGTTTGCACAGTTGGGATGCGCATAGCTTCGAACCGTGGAGGAGGTAGGGTGGGCGTGGAGAAGCCGAGAGGTGGAGGGTGAGATAGGGCCAAAAGAGGCTGAGAAACGCAGATAACAATGGCGGCTCTGTGAATGATGGACACCGGGAAGAAATTCAATGCAACTACAAAGACTGCAACGCCTCCCCTATGACGTGCGATAGCTTGGCTCCACGGCTGTGCGGGAGTAACCACTACGCAGAGGAGGGATGCGAGTCAGCATAGAACCTGTAGAGGGGGGTTGGATCATCACAGAGAGACCGGAAGAAAAACCAGAAAGCCGATAGGAGCAACAAACAGACGACATTTTGAAGCCAAGGTGCATGCCTCGACCGCAGCAATGGATTAATTTCTCTACAAGGTGATGGCGAGGAGCGTTAAATGCAGGAGGAGGCCAGCGAGTTGGCGTGCAGGTCGCCATGTGGCCAGGCCACGCGCCGACCCGCAGCGTACCAACAGAATTAAATGCCATTAACACTCACATCCGGGAATGTTTATTTAAATTATTATCTTTTAATTCAAATAGTATTACCTTAACCAAAAAACATTATATAGTTTAGAAATTCATTGTTATTAAATTTAATGACAGATGGTCTCAATATGTCCAATGAGAAACTAGGTACTTTTTATTATATGTCAATAGAGTAGCAAGTCTAAAACTGGAAAAAGTGTAACCTTTGTAGCATTACTAAGGCAAGGACATCTTACCACAAAAACCCAACATTAAACATCTATTAAATATGAATCAAAAGAGGTTGCTTGTGATGAGTCTTGTTCACTAGAGCTTGGAGGTGATAATGAGGAGGCAATGATTGGGTTGTGGCACTTAATTTTGAATCAAACATAGCATGCCGATCTCTAGGAACCAAATTTTTGAGAATTTGCATCTCACCTTGAATATCATTGGGGATGGCTGAGTAGAAAGCTTCAACAACCTCTTAAGCTTATTGGTGATCATATTTACAACCCTGAGGGCCTTAGCCATTTCCCCTCCCCCCATCTATGTAGCATCTCATATGTTGCCACTTCATGTTGATGTGGTGACAAGGTTGTATCCAAATTAAAGTAAACCACATAACACAATTAAAGAGATAAGAGGAGACAAAACACAACAAGACTCTTATCTTTGAAGTTGCAGGTAAATCATACCAAAAGAAACCATAGGTAACAGAAATCCCCACAACAAATAAGCACAAGTTCGACCACGATTTAGATGAAACAATATTAAAACCTCCCCCAAGCCTGCTATATAGCACTGCACGACCATAATGGCCTAAGATAAAATAGTACACCCATGAAATAAACCATCTTACACTAACATCACTAGATATACCAAGCCATATAGCCATCTATACCTTAAGCTAGAAAATGTTAACAAAGCAGAGAAGTATGAGATAGTTCGAAGTTACCCAAAGAGAGCAATGCTTCAATTTATGCATGCATGATGTGCCGATTGTCTAGAGATTTTTAGGCTTGGTAGCTAGCACACAAATATTTCCTTTATTTATAAGATAACCCTCCAAATTTCCATCCCATTCCTGTAGCACTAGAACCTAATATTCACAACAAGAATGAAAAAAAAACATCTTAATAAAATGAAACATGCCTCTAAAATTGATGTGATAATGTTGAAAACTATTAACTCCAACTTTCTATCTATGGCTAGGAATCAAAGTACCCCGGGTGTTAGTTTGGTCGATATCCCTGCACCCCTTTCCGATTAGTCCTGACAGTTCTTGAACCTTTCCAATTAAAAATAGCTCTAAACCAACAACAATACACCTTCTTTCTCACCGTGCTAATGATATAGGCTCCTAGATTTGACTTTCTGATTATGGCGAGGAGCTAGAGCTCCCTATAGCAATGGTTTAGCCAATATCCCCATGCCCCTCTCTATTTAACCTTGTCAGTTTTGAGGACTTTCCACTTGAAAACATTTTGCATGTATTGAATATTTAAAATATAATATATACACTTTAAATTATAATTAATTGAAAAGCACACACACACACACTTAATATATTAGATAAGAATTTAGTTTACTATTTTCAGTATATACAATTTATTGAAAATTATTGTAAATATAATTTATTATGTATCAAATCTTTCGGTGAAAATCACATTGGAGAAATTTGTGTCGATGCGTTTCGAATCAACCAGTGTGGTTCATCATCAGGACAAGATGTGAAATCTGATCTAGGACTCAGCTTAAATAGATAAAGAAGCTCCAAATAGCCGTTGTACAATAACGCCTAGTTTGACCAAAAAAAAAAAATAATAATAAAATAAAATAAAATAAAAAATAAAATAATAATAAATAAATAAGTAATTAAATAAAAATAACGGCTAGTTTGACCAAAAAAAATAAAAATAAAAAAATAAAATAAAATAAAAAATAACAATAAAAATAAAAATAAATAAATAAATAAATAAATAAATAAATAAATAAATAAATAAACAATAATGATAAAAAATAAAAAATAAAAATAAAATATAAAAATATAAAATAAAAAATAAAAAATAAATAGATATAATATGAACATAAAAATAAATATAAATGTAAAAATAAAAATAAAAATAAATAAACAAAAAATAAAAACAACAAAATATATAAATATACATTACTTGAACCCAATTCAATATATTATTTGAAACTAAATTAATTCCTTTATTTTAAAAAGATAATTAATTAATTGATTAAATATACATAAATAAAAACTAGATTAAAAAACAAATAATAAACATAATTATGCTAAATAAGTAATTACATAATAAAGAATAACATAAATGAGAAAAGTAAAACAGGACGAGAGGGGAGGAAACGACGAACCTCGGACAAACAGAAGGGAAAAAAATCAAAAAACTAAGAATGAAGGGCAGGGATCCAGCACCTGCTCACACTCCACCCATCATCTCTGTTAAGGTTAACAGGCCTCTTTTCAATCTCAAGGGCCTCCCTAAACTTTCGGTTGTGGAAATGGTCCACCTTCGCAATGACCTTAGCATCTTCAATGCAAATGTGATGCTTTGTCTTTTCAGCGTGCTTTTCTAAGGCAGAGGAGCGAGATCTATTATGCATTAGGTCAGCGGCATGTTCATGAATTCTTTGACTGATAGATCGACCAGTTTCACCAATATAAGGGGTCCCACAAGAGCACGGAATCAAGTAAACACCCTTACCCTCCTTCGGGCATATTGGGTCCTTAACCGATCTGAGCGAATTCCGAATCGTGCGGAGGGGCTTGAAGGTTGAAGGAACATTATGTTTCCTTAGTATCCTAGCGATCTTATCAGTCATTCCCTGGATAAAAGGGAGGTGAACACCAGCATACCTATCATAATTATCACTTTTAACCCTAGGAACTTTTTCCGCTTTTTGGAAAGCTCTACGACATTGAATCTTGCTATAACCATTTTTAAGGAAAGCATTAAAAATATGAGATTTCTCATCTTCAAGGTGGTGCTCATCAAACACTGTTATCGATGAAATAGGTAACCTGACCTCAAAACGGGAACTCTAGCCCAAAAATTCTCAAAAAACATGAAAAAACACCCCAAAAACAAAAAGTGTCTTCTAGAACGCACTTGGTTTTTTTTGAAGGTCAAATTTCAACACTTTATAAAATTATGCTAAAAACAAAATTGTTTGTTGAAAAAAGGATTGAAAAAACACCCTCAAAACAAAACGAGTTGATGCTGGAATAACAAAAAAAAAATTGTGTCATAATTTTGACACTTGTAACAATGGAATTAAAGACAACATATTAGGACATTTTTTAAAGTCGTAAATTTCTAACATTTTTGATAGATGATGTTAAACATAAACAAATACATGTCTGAAGGGCTTATCATTTCGAACAATTTTCATCCATGTTGTTAAACATAAAATATCTTGACTCTAAACAACCCCAAAAATGTAATTATTGTTAACCATAACATTAAAGATAAAATTTGGTAGCGCATAAAAACCTTAAGGACAAGTTGTAAATCTAAAGTTTTTCAATCTTAAGTGTTCAACATACTTGAACAATGAAATTGTGGAGAAATTATAAGACTTAAACAATTTAAAAAAATGAACAAGTAAATGAAAAAATTATCATTGAACAGAAACAAGTAAGAGTAATTTTAATTTTAAAGGATAAAAACTTATCTTTTTTCAAATCTTAGCATAAGACAAATTTAAATGTAGTTTCAACCAAAACCTAAAAATCAAGCATCAAAACAAAGTTTCCCTTTCAATGACGCATATAATTATTAAAATTTTTAAAAGTATCTTATACCAAATGGTAACAATACATAATATCATGGTAATATCACTGCATAATCTAAAAATTCAACATTAGTTTCTATTTTCTATTTTACTTATAATTAAAATATCAACATTGGTACATTGAATACAACATAAATTATTTTTGTAATTCAGTGTTGCATTGTCGATATTCTAAAGAGATGAATTCTTCGTAATTAAAACATATAATCCAACAAACATAAAAATGTCTCATAACTTCATGAAAAATGAGATGGAAGTCAAATTTTTATTTCAAGTTACCATGCAAACATCAATTACATAAAAGTGTCTTAGATAGTTATTCAAAATCAACCATAGGTTCTGGCACACCATCATAACCTAAATCTTCAGATGAATGGTTCGATGTAGATGAAGATGATCCATATTCTTCTCTTTCATCAACTAGTGCTCCATCTAAGTCAACATGCATGCCCACCATTTCAGAGTTCAAAAGTCTTGTAGATCTACGTCTACATTCTGCAGATTCCCATCACAAAAATAATTTTTCTGGTAGCAATTTCTTCAAAATATTTATGGTCTGCAACCGAAGAGTTCCTCTCTTTGTCAAATTGAAGTCATACACAAGTATGTCAACATCCTCCAATTTTAAGACATCTGTGCGGCAATGATTTATATTTGTGCCCTTTCTTTTTCTCTTTCTGCCAATTCTTTTTTCCACTACCATCTCTGGCTTGTACACACCATTGAAAGGGTGGTTACTTGTGGCATACCAATGTACATCAACAGCTGTAATCTCTTCATTTTCATTAATGACCTTTATAACCTTGGCAATCCAGAATGGATAGCCAAGTGGATCTTCATCTGCTAACACTGCTATCATGCAACCCTCCTTAAGATCTTGCACAAAACCCCTGTAAAGGTCTTCCATGGCTTCACGTTGTGCACGTGATCTTCTAGAACCAATATAGATTTCTCTTTCCTCTACCTGTGGGGAATTAATAATAGCTTGAGGCTGTTGTTGTTCAACATTGTGTGTTTCCTGATGTTCATGTTCATTTGGCATATTTTGTAGCAAAAAAAAAGGAGTCTTCAAAAGCGTATCCCCATTTATTGATCTTGAAATCATATCACTTTGATTACTGAAAAAAGACTCCCACCAAACTGAATCAGCAACATCGAAGTATTCATATGTATCTCTAATACATCTTTTAATTTCCTCTAGACATTCAAAATAATTTATCTCTCTCTTCTGCCTTCATGCAATATGGAGTTCGGAAACTGATTGTAATAACAATATCTTTGATGAAAACATTGGACGCTCTGGAATGAAATTCAAAAATGCTAAACCTGATGATGGTCCCCATTCTTCAATAGTTGAATACTTCTTGCCCCATATAAGTGTTATCCCATCAATTTTTTTGATACGAAATTGATGCTGGAAGCTAATGTCGGCAAGTTGTTCAATACATTTCTCCTCACCATGCGATCCAAAAATAAACCTTCGCATGTCAATAGTTTCTTCCAACACATGAAAAACAGGCTCTGGAATGTACGATTTCTTAATACATTCAATTAATGATAGTAGGCTCCCAACACATTTCCTCCTCAATGTTATTGAAAAATGACTGAACATTTGATCAATATGATCATGAGTATGCCCAACAAGAAGGAAACCAACCTTTATCTTTTTAAAAATCCCCAATTCAACGAGCATGTTTAGATACCCAAAAAGAACTTGATTTTTGTTCTCACGACTTGTGTTGTCTAATTGTAAATACAAAACTTCAGGAAGAATCCCAAACCAATGATTAACCACATCATGGATTATAGTTATGGTCAGATTTGCATCATTGTGAATATTTGGAGTTGTGAAGAAAACTCTTGGAAACATCTTCTCATTAAATACCATACAACCAACCAAGTGAAACTGAATGAAATTTTCCTCCTATAATTTTTTTGGCGTGCGGAAAAAATGTGGAAGAAGTGTTTTCTTTTGGTCCATACCATCAATTATCAATCCCAGATATTTATTTGGATGATCATAACACTTCTTTCGATGTTTATACAACTTTTTCCTTTCACTTGTTTGCTGATTGTGATGGTCTTGAAGTTCTTTGACAATGGAATCTGTACATAAAATAAAAGAAACATATGAATAAATATATTTTCATAGTTGATAAGTATCAAATTTTAAAAAACAATGTTTTGAACACATACCTCTTTCTGCCCCTTGACATTTATCTCTTTTTGCTTTAAGAGAAGCACATGTGCTGCAAATCCCCATCCTTTTCTTCTTAGGAATACAAACATTGTTGAATTCAGTTTTTCATATCCTTGTAAAATAAGAATATGTAATAAATTACCAATTCCTTCAACAACTTATGCATAATCTTTGTATAACATGAATATTTCTCGTCTTGAGAAATTATCTGGAATATGTATTGTGTCTTTATTTGGCATACACTCTCCATGATTTGAAAAGAAGTCTTTCATCCATGTCTTAGCATTATTTGCAAACGGCCCCACCTCCCATTTATAACATGCTTCTGAGTAATATGTGGGATCCCTTTCCAATCTATCCTAGATTATTGACAAACGAAAACTACCAATTGAATGCAACATTTTGAACACCTTTCTGCAAAGTAATACATTCCCAATATGATAATCATAACCTGCTAGTGTAGATTGCATGCAACCCACTAAATATGAATTTTGCATGCTTTTAATCATTGACATATATGTTTTCCTTTTCTCCAAAACAAAGTTGAAATCCATATTTTTCAAGCAATCCCTTCGACAACATTCACTTGAAATCAAATGAATGACAAAACTTCTTGTCGTGAGATATTTTGTCCTCGCCCTTGTATAACTGGAATGCTTTGGATTGATATGAAAAGGTCTACTCCTACTCCTAGTTGCAATATTTTCTTGCAACGGCTTCATCATTCCATCATCCTTTGTAAAAGTAGTTTCATCACCATTAGGAGGAATATTATCCCCACTATCAGCATCCTTAACATAGTTAAGAAATTCATCAACATCATTGCGTGGAAAATTTTCTTTACCATCATCAGTTGAAGAAAACATTTCACAAGAATCATCGGCACTTTTGTAACCCTGACTCAAAAAAAATTCTTCACCATCTTGACCCATGCTTTCAAATTCTTCCCTGGGAGGATTCAATTTTTCATCACCATGAGTGTCTTTGAAATGGTCACTTGGAGAAAATGCAATATTCAGATCTGTGCCTCTAAAATTATCATTTGCAAGAAACTCTTCATCCTCCCCTTCCTCGGTGGTGCTCTCATAATCCTTTTGATTAGGCATAAGTGGAAGCTTTGAATTTGTATTCACTAGAATTTCTTCATCCTGCCCCTCCCCTTCCTCACTGAAGCTCTCATAATCCTTAGGATTAGGAATAAGTGAATGCCTTGAATCTATATTTATTGGAAATTCTTCATCCCCCTCTTCATCAGTGGTTAAATTATAATCGTTATGATTAGGATGAAGTGAAAATTTTAGCTTTGGAAATTCATCCCCGTCTTCATCAGTGGTGCTGGCATAATCCTTAGGATTAGGACGAAGTGGATATTTTGACGCTGCAAATTCTTCATTCCCCTCTTCCTCAGTGGTGTTGACATAATCCTTAGGATTAGGACGAAGTGCATATTTTGACTTTGCAAATTCTTCATTCCCCTCTTCATCTGTGGTGTTGACATAATCCTTAGGATTAAGACGAAGTGGAAATTTTGACTCTGGAATTTTTTCGTCCCCCTCTTCATTAGTGGTGCTTGCATAATCCTTAGGATTAGGACGGAGTGGAAATTTTGACGCTGTAAATTTTTCATTTCCCTCTTCATCAGTGGTGTTGGCATAATCCTTAGGATTGGGACGAAGTGGATGTTTTGACTCTAAAACATTATCATTCCCCTCTTCATCAGTGGTGCTCGCATAATCCTTACGATTAGGACGAATTTGATATTTTGACTCTGGAAATTTTACATCCCCCTTTTCATCAGTGGTGCTGGCATACTCCTCAGGATTAGGACAGAGTGGATATTTTGACTCTGCAGATTCTTCATTCCCCTCTTCATTTGTTTTTCTCGCATAATCCTTAGGATTAAGCTGAAGTGGATATTCTTCATCTCCCTCTTCATCAATGGTGTCCTCATAATCCTTCGGATTAGGACGAAGTGAAACTTTTGACTCTGGAAATTCTTCATCATGCCCTTCATCACTGTTGCTTTCATAATCCTTAGGATTAAGAGTAAGTGGTATAACTGGCGCTCAATTTGCAGAAATTTCATTTTGCTACACCTCATCAATTTAGTTCTCATCATCTTTAGGATAACGACCAAGTCGATTTTTTGAATCTCTATTCATGGTGAACGAACTCCCGTTATATTCATCACTTTGAATAGAGTTGTTGCATGACGAAGATGTTGATGTTGTACAACGAAAAACTTCGCTATTAGAAGAAACCATGGCTTTCAACAAGAATAGGTTGAATGATACAAATTACTCTCCCACTTACATTATATAGCTTAAAGACTTAAAATTTCCCTCCAAATTTTCCCTCCAAAAAAATGCGTGAAAAAATTTCCCTCCAAAATCCCCCCCCAAAAAATTTCGCGAAAAACTTTCCCTCCAAAATTTTCATTTCAAATATTTGGTACAAATATTAGTCAAAAAATGTATTTAACATTTTTTTTAATAAACTGTTTGTGTTGAAATATTTTACCGATATTTATATTCAAAATATCCACAAAATATTTCTATCATAGATGCCTTCCAAACTAAAATAATGTTTTTATTTCAATGATTTAACATTGACTAGATGTAAGTATTAACTATAATATTACTATAATATCTACATGCAAATATTAACTATTTTAACTATAATGACTACATGTAAATATTTTAAATTTTAAATTTTAAACTTACATTATATTCATCTAAAATATATTTCAAAATTTATTAATAAACTGTTGGTCTTCAAATATTTCACCATACTTTCTATTCAAAATATCCACAAAATATTCCTTTCATGCATGCCTTCGAAACTAAAATAATTTTCTTATTTAAATGGTTTAAGATTCACTACATGTAAATATTTACAAAAATAACAACATGTAAATATTAACTATTTAAACTATAATATTAACTATAATTAACTGCATGTAAATATTTTAGATTTTAAAATTTAATCCCATGATTTTAAACATTGAGTACATGTAAATATTAACTATGATAACTAGATGCAAATATTAACTTTTTTTCTATAATATTAACTATAATTAACTACATGTAAGTATTTCATATTTTAATTTTTAATCTAAGATTATATTTGAATTATTCAACATTCAGTACATGTAAATATTAAATAAAATATTAACTATGATAACTACATGCAAATATTAAGTATTTTAACTATAGTATGAACTATAATAAACTAAATGTAAATATTTTAAATTTGAAATTTTAATCCCACATTCGTTAAACAGTAAACCAATCAGACAATATTCGCTATTTAAAAGGAATGATTGTTTCTATTCATCACATCACATCAAGTTTTTTGGTATTTGTTAGAGCAAATTTCTGGAGGTGTTGCATTGGCATTGGTAACTTCGTGGAGGCATTGCATTGGCATTGGAGGCGTTGTGTTGCTATTGGTAATTTTGTGGAGGTGTTGCATTGGCATTGGTAACTTCGTGAAGGCATTTCATTGGCATTGGAGGCATTGTGTTGCTATTCGTAATTTTGTGGAGGCGTTGTTTTGGCATTGGTGACAGCAGCTTTTTGCATTTCAAAGGTTAGTTTTCCTTCTATTCTATCAATTTAAAGACGATTTTGGGGAAAATCTGTTTTTCTATATTTTTTTGTGTCCAAAAACTACTTTTTTAAGGTTTTTAGGTTCAAAAACCTTAATTTTTTAATATTTTTTTAGTGAAGAAAATGCAAAAAGAACTAAATTTTTTAGGGTTTTAAGGACAAAAATTTAGAATTTTTTTTCTTTTTTAAAACTTATAGGTTCATCTAGATAGAAAAATCCATAAAACGACCATGCACATAAAAAAAATAGTAATATTATAACATTTTTTATTTGTTTTTTTTTTATCATAAATTTATTAGTGATTTCATTATTTAAAATGTTTTTTTTGTTTTTATTTGAGAATTTTTTGATTTTATATTCTATTTTATTTTATTTTTTAATTTTAAATCTTAGTTTTATTATTTTTAATTTTAAATCTTCAATTTTTTTTTCTTTATTGTTTTGTTATATATCATTTCTTTTTTAATTGTATTGTTATATAGTATTTTTTTTAATTTATTGTATTGTTATATTAAAACAAATGTTTTATTTATTTATTATATTGTTTTTTTTTCTTTTAATTATATAATGTTAAAAAACAAAACATAATTATTATTTAATAAATTGTTTTTTTTTTAAATTTATTTTTATATTTGTTATATTTTGATATTTTTAACAATTATTTTTTTTATTAAATAATGTTTTAATAATTATTTATTAATTATATTATATAAAAAATTAAAATTAAAAAACAAAATTAAGAAAAAAAAAAATTAAAAAAAAAAAAAAAAAAATTAAAAAAAAAATTAAAAAATATATATATTAAAAAAAAAAAAAAATCATGGGGCTGCCATAGACCTTGCCCGCGGGGCGCGGGAGGCCGGCCGGGCGGCGCCAGGGGGGCGGCCCAGCCGGCTTCAGGGCCCTCGCTGGGCGGGGGGCCGATTCCCCGTGGGCACGGTCTACAGCAGCCCCATGATTTTTTTTTATTTTTTTATTTTTTATTTTTTTTAAATTTTTTTTTTAATTTGTTTTAATAAAACATTTTTTAATTTTGGTTTTTTTTAATTTTTTTTTTATTTTGTTTTTTAAATTTGTTTTTTTTAAATTTGTTTTTAAAAAAAAAAAAAATTATAATTCGTTTTAATAAAACAATTAAAAATTAATAAAACATTGTTATATATAAAAATAATAAAAAAATTGTTATATAATATAATAAAAACATTGTTATATAATAATTGTTAAAAATGTCAAAATATAACCAAAAAAAAAAAAAATTATTAAATAACGATTATGTTTTGTTTTTAAAAATTATATAATTAAAGAAAAAAACAATACAATATAATAAATAAATAAAAAAACATTTGTTTTAATATAACAATATAATAAATTATAAAAAAAAAACTATATAACAATACAATTAAAAAAATAAAAAAAAATATAATATTATAACATTATTTTTTAACATTTAAATATTTAAATTTCTTTTCTAATTTTTTTTTTTAAATTTAAGTATTAAAACAACATTATAAAAAATTTAATTTTTTCTTTTATTTTGTTTAATTGCTTTTATTTTATTTTGTTTATTTTTATTTAATTACTATGTAATGTGAAATAGAAATTTGTAATTTTCAAATATATTAAAAGATTGTATAAATTTATAAACTTTTATATTAATTTTTTATAATTTTAAATTTTAAATTTTTTATTTAATTTCTATGTAAAATAAAATTTTATTTTATTTTGTTTATTTTTATTCAATTGCTATGTAATGTAAAATTAAATTTAAAAATTTAAAAATATATTAAAAGATTATAAGTTTTTTTAATAAAATCATTGTCTTAAAAAAATAAAATTTAATTTTAACATTTGTTATAAATAGTTAGTAATTTTTTTGTTTTTTGTTTTAAATATTAAACAAAAACTGAAGTTTGAAAATAATAGTTTATTTTTTTAAATTGTTTTATACAATTTAAACACATTTTTAAATTTTTTATAAAATGTATTCAAAACATATTATATAGATATATATACATATGATTTATAATATTTTGTTTTTAAATGAAAATTTTTATAGTTAATTTTACTGCTTTAAATTCAAGCTATTTAGTTTTAAAAATAAATTTTGTTTATTAAATTTATTTTATCCGCATTATTTTTCCATTAACTAATATATATATATATATATATATATATATACATATATATTATCAGGAAAATGGCATCAAAAAATATTTATGTGAATGTTTCTGCACCTAGGGCAGCAGCTCCCAAATCTACAGCGGCAGCTCCATGCACTATGGATACAACTCCCAAATCTAAAGTTGCAGCTGGATGCACTATGGACACTATTGGACGCAATAAGGACATTGTTGCACACACTAATAAAAGTCAAGCAAGTGGGGCACCAGGTTCATTAAAGCTTATTTCTGATTGGAAGAACGCCAAGGAAATAGATAAAATTGATTTCTCATGGTATCTTGAAGACAGTGAAACGAAGGCTGATATACACATTTATATGATTTGTGGTATGATTGAATTAAATGAGCCATATGATGTGATGGGCAGAGTACGAGACATATGTATGGTCCCGAATACAAACACTATTTATGTTCTTGCAAGGAAGGCTCAGAAACGTGAGAAGGTTAGATATCGTCTATCAATTGTCAAGTATGACACAGATGAAATATCTTCAAAATTTTCTGAAGATGAAGAAATATTGTCAAGTCTGACACAGATGAAGAAATATTAAGCAACATTGCAAATAACATTGTAAGTATGCTTATTTTTATTTCCTCTATGCATTATTGTAAGGATGATTCAATTTTTTATAAATTATTGATCATTGACTTGTTTTATTTTGTTTCATAGGATTTTGTTTCGAGTCTTTCAAACATGTTTGAAGGTATTTATATGTTGGTGCCAAATTTTATGGATGTGATCAACACTTTCCACAAAGACAAAGCAGAGGAAAGGAGATTGAAGCAAAGAGCAATAGCTCGTGACACTGCAATAGTACAAAGAGGGGATCAACCAAGAGTCACTAAGGTGGGTCAATCTAGTAAACTTAAACATGTTTCTTTTGAAGGTGTCAAACATGAAACATAAAATTATGATAGAATTAGTGAGGAGGAGATTAGAACTGTTGTGCAAAAGGAGAAAACAGATCAGACACCAAAAAGAAAAATCGCCAAAGATGTCTCTCTTTTACCTCATGAAGGAGAGCTTGTTTATAAAAAAATTGATATGTTATCCAATAAGACTAGGAAATCAAATATTGATGAACCTGTAAAGGTCGTGAGCAGCAGTGAAGAACAAGCTGAAAGCTCTCACGGAGGCAGAGAAATCATAACACCATGTGCTGAGTTAGAGGATGGCATTATTAAAACAAAACAAAATGCTATTCGACAAGAGTTGAGGAAGAATAAATTAATTCTTGGTGGCCAAACATTTGAGCTTAATGTTAATCAATTTTATGGCCCAGATGAAGGACAATCTCAATATCAAATTAGAAAGGCCCATCACCTACATGTACATAATCTGAAAACATTGTTCAGGTTCAATCCATATGCGTATGTGGTGGATTATGTGGTTCTTGTCGATCCATGTCAGGTTCCCAACAAACAAGCATTTGACAAGACAAAATGTTTTGATTATAAATATTATGTAATTGGAGGGAACCATTCAATAAAGGCTAAGAGACAATTGATTGCAGAATATCCCAATAACTATCTTTTTCAAACAGTGAAATGCATCATTTACGCTAGCTTAACAGAAATGGAATCAAAGTTATTGGCATGGGATCATAATGCAGATAATGAGTACAAAATGAAAATGACTTTCATCCAAAGGGTCAGATTTATTCATAATGAATTCATAGAAAAATGTGGTGGGGATAAGACACAAGTTAGTGTAGCATTTCGAAAGGAATGTTTAATGGAAATAGGTTATCAAATTGATGAAAAAAAACAAAAGATGGAAAATTGAATACAAATTTCTTCAGAGGCACAGATAACATTTTTCAGTTGGCATTTAGAACTGGGGAGGTATGGGATTTGATTGATGACATTTTTGATCGATGGGAGAATATTTCCATAAAAAATCAGAAAGTTAAAAAGAGTAAACCCATAATATGTACCAACAGTAAGGGGGGTCCTGAAATGAAGCAGCTTCCATAGGATATGACTATTACACCTTGGAGAACAATGCAAGGTGTGAAGGATGATAAATTAGTCAAATCAGTATTAGCCCGTGTGAAATCGGGTGAATTATCAATGGAAGAAATGTGTGAAGAATTTCAAAAGTAAGTTTCTTGAATTATTTCTTATTTTTCTTTCATTATAATTTTCTTTTAAATAAAACATAATGATGTTGGTAGAATTTGTTATACATGTCAGTATATTAACGCTTTTAACTTGATTTATTCAGTCAGAAATTTTTTATGAAAAATACAAAAACACATGGTTAAAATGTTGAATGAAGACAGTTGGGATGATGTTGTACGCAACTTCCCAGAAGCAAGTTCTACATCAACACTAAAAGAGTTTTATATTGCATTCAATAAGGTATGTTGATTTATAAATTCATTTTATTCATATTTAAACTATTTTTATTTTATTTCTTACACACACACACACACACACACACACACACACATATATATATATATATTTATGTAATTAAAGATGTCGAAGAAGGATGGAAATGGAGTACCAGATACTTTCAAAAGATTTATTGAAAAAATTAAGATGGAGAACATGAGAAGGAAGTGTCTTATGAATGTTGAACTTGATCCTACTCTTAATCATTACATTTGGAATGGGCTCGACAATGTCCAATATCAAATAATACAAGGTGACTGTGAAGACATTGCATCACTAATACCTAAAAGGGAAAATGGCCTAGTTATTGCAGATATTCCTCATGGTTTCAATTTCCCATACATTGAATATGATAGAGAACCATATACTTATCAAGCTTTTAGTAAAGTGGTTACGGGTTTTCAAGAAGTGACAACATCACCACTTTGGCGATTTGTGACATTTCATTCAGACACACAGTTTCCAATGTTATTAACAAGCTTCAAGGGTAAAGCAAACTCAAGGATGCAACTTACATGGTAAGACTTTGAAATTGTATGTTTGATTCCTCCTAAATTTTTTTATTCATGTAAAATTTTATTGAACATTTACTATGTTATGTTACAGGCAAAAGTCAAATATTGTTTCTTCCGAAGATCAACCTATTAGAAATGATTGTGATTTCATCCATGTTGAATGTTGGACAAAAGACGATAGCTATAAGCATATTATTATGAATCGAGTAGATGGGAAGAGTCATAGTCAAGTATTGGTTTATGATGCAGTTGTAAGAAAACTAACATATGAGGATAAAGATGCAAAAGGAGATATAGTTAAAATTTATCAAAAACCACAAGCATTGATTAACTATCTTATAGATCTACGTTCAAATGAAGGAGAATGGGTTTTGGATTTATTCTCAGGTTCAGGTAAGTTTTATTGTACAAATTTAAATTTAAATATTGTCTTTTTTACTTTTTGTGTCTCCATACTAATTTTCTTACTTATTTTTTTTGTGCTTGATGATTAGGTACAACACTAGCATGTTGCCTACTAAAAGGAAGAAATTGCATTACCATTGAGAAAGACCCAGTTTAATGCAAATTTATTCAAAAAAGAATTAACGCTCTTAAATTCTTTCCAGATGTGAAGTAAGAAGTTGGTTTGAGGAAAGGAGATTTTAATGAATCACGTGTGGCAGAAAAAGAAAAGGAACCTCAACCACCATTATATGGAATGATTGGAAAGGGACACTTTGGAAGATTTGCTGACATGAAAGATCCATTAGAAAACGACAATGATAAAAATGAAGAAGAAAATGCTGCGGAAGAAGCCATCAATGCTGTTCTAGATGATGTTGAAGATGTATTAGTTGATATTGTTGATGATGTTTAAGTTACGCTTGCAAACAAAGCTTATTTTCGAGAACTATTAATCAGTTTTACTTGTAATGTTTAGACTTTGATATTTTATGAGAACAACCCTTATTTTTTGCAAAAAACATGTGATTGCTATTATTTTTTGACATAAAATTCAATAAAAATGTTATTCTCTTAAGTTTTTTTGTTAAGATTCTCCCAAAAAATCAGTTTATTCAACATGTTTTTTCCAACAAAAAGTCTGTAAAAGTGTATTTTTTGCATTGTATTTATATTGAAAAATTGTATTTTTTTGTCATATGGTTCAAAATATTTGTTTTTTAGCGACAATTATTTGATGCGCATTGAAAAAATATTTAACAATACATAAACATGTAGAAAATATAAATTTTAGAATATTGACCCTTTTTCCATCTTTTATCTATGTGAAAAAGTGAAGATATAATTACAAGTTTTTATTTAAAAAAAAAACATTTTTAAAATTTTTTTTAAAACACAAGTACATAAATGCACTTAAAAATAAACATCTCATGGAAGAAGAAGACATTATAAAATATATAGTGTCAAAATCAATCCTATAAAAAAACGTTGGTGATGATACACCACCACTATTCAAAAAAAGAAAAAGAAAAAAAAAGAAAAAAGAAAAAAACTTAAAGTGCTAAAAACATGCTCAATTTTTTTTTCTTGATTCTGCATCGCCACTTTCTCAAAATCAGGTGTTTTTCTTGATACTTCAAAAACTAGGTAACAATGAGGTTACCTATTTCATCAGTAACAGTGTTATCAGCGATTCTCAAGGCACGAGTGGCTAAGGTGCTGAGAACCCCTAACTTCTGAGCAGTGAAATGATGAGAGTCCGCATGTAAATACTGCTCAGTATGCGTATTCTTTCTAAAGACTTGATGAAAGAAATAGCCTTCTTCATTCCTAGTAATAAGGACATCTAGAAAGGGAAGACTATCATCCACTTCGAATTCCATGGTAAACTTAATGGAGTCAGACTGATCATTGAGATGATGAATTTATTTTTATTTACTTAATCTTTTAATTTAAGATAAATGGCATTGTATTTAAAAATAATAATAATAATTTAATTTTCGTAAGATGCTTATTATATTTAACATTAAAAAATATCTATCTTATGTATATTCTATTAAAAAAAAATATAAATTTTTATATAAAATAATTTTATTTATTTTATAATGTAATTTGAAATTTTTTACATGAAAATATTTGTATATATTTGATTTCTTTATGGTTCTTGTTCAATTGTGATAAGAATAATATTTTAGAGAAATCTATCAATTCTCTATTTTTGCAGCCTACAACATTGGAATGAGACCAACTATTGTAGAAAAGAGAATTAATCCAAAATATGTTGTTCGAAATGAGAGCCATCGTAATGACTAAGACTTGATTTACTATTATAAACATGCTTAGGATACCTGAAAATCAGGCTTAAGTGTAATACATATAGCCTATTACATATTTTAAACATAACAAAAAGTAATGCTAAAATAATAGACAACATAGTATTAACACATTGCATCATGGAAACAGAGAACATTGTAAGTAGAATTAAGATGAGGTGGAGACCTCGATTGGATCATGAGCAACTACACTAGCCAGAAGAGAAGGTACATTTAAATAAGCAAGGATGATTTTTATGCATGCAATCATATTGTCCTTGCCCCCCTATTCCATTTATATCTAATCAAGCTGAATCATGATCTCCTTCTTTGCTTTATTTATATATAGAAATAATTTTCCAAGTAGTGACTTTAAGTGTCAATAAAGGTCTACAATAAGAATATATTTATTTTATAACCCCTATTGTGCATAGGATTTTAGATATAATATGCCAATGAGGTTAAAATCTCAAATTTAGATGTTGCTTCTTGCTTAGTCATCACATCCTCTTCATTAGATTTAATTTTCTCTTGAATTGTGGGGTGAGTTTGTTGATGGAAAGGCCGAGTATAAGAATAAGACCGAGAGTGACCATATGAGCCACCAAGAGTGCCTTTGGAGCTAGTTCCATGGTGTGAATGGGTTCTCTACCTCAACATGGGGAAGATGATATCATTGTCCAGGGTAGGGGGAAACAAATATTTTCCAAGGCACGGGAAGGATTGTTGAGAGGATCAAACCATAAATGTAGGGTAGAGAACTTGAGAGACTAGGCTACAAAGAACCAACAACAAAAGAAATAAGGCCCACATAGGAACTTGAGTAAAAGGGAGAGGGTGACCACCACCTAGGGGCATCTAAGACATTAAAATTCACCTAAAGTTCACACTCAAGCCACACCAACCCTTAACATAAATAGATTGTTTCCCTATTAGCATCTATTGTATGCCCATAAACAATAAAAACTACAATTTAAACCAAAAGATAAATTATAATTATAATTATAATTTTAAATATATTTAAATATTAAAAATTACAATTTGAATAATACAAACTAATATATTCAAATTTTGAAAATTACACTTTGAACGATACAAAACCATATTTAATAAATTATTTATAACTCAATTCCAATGATTACATAACGTCTTTTCCTTGCCCACATGGTGCGATAGGTGAGACAAATTTGTTTATAAAAATTGTTAAACTTCATAGAAGTTCTAGAACTTCTTCTGCCACATGTGTTGCATTCAATATGATTTAATTATTTAAATTCGATAAAGCTAATATAAATTTTCATTATATAGGTATGTATATATAAATATTTTAGAAAATAAACATTTTAAAATAATAGTGATGATTTTACGTTTCAAATTATAGTTTCATTAAACTGTTTTCAACTTTTTAAAAAAAATTTGTTGCTTATGTTCTCATGTTTACGACTGGTTATTTAATAGCCCAACCACATTAATAAATGAGCTTGATATATGTTGTAGGCTTCAAATTAATATATGCTATATTATAAACTTAATATTTTAAATTAACATATTAATATATCGAATATAAGACTAATATAAAAAAAAATATAAGATTATAAAGTCAAGGAATCATAAGCCCAAGGGATTATTAATATTATAAATACAAGGAATTGTGACACCAATGGGATTAATACTATAAACCCAAAGGATTAATAAACCAAGGAATTAATAAACCCAAGGATTAATGAACCCAAAGAATAAATAATGAAAATCCAAGGGAATAATAATAAACCAAAGGAATTAATATTAAAAAACCAAGGGATTATTAATATTACAAACCTAAGAAATCGATAAACCCAACACATTAATATTAAAACCCCCTAGATCAATATTAAAAACCTAAGAGATTATTTTTTTTTTTGTAAATAAGGAAGGTCTATTCACATTCATCATAAAAACTCATATTACATAGTGGCCCTGATGAGGAAAATTGGCAGACCTACGTCTAACAGTATTAGTTTCATTAATATTTTGCACTTGGTTTTCACCCTCTGGGAAGGGGAGAATAGGGAATAGAACAAAGGGGAAAGTGCAATATTCAAAAAACTTGAGATGTTATTGAAGTGCGATTCTGGAAAAAAGGCTTTGAAGCCTCGTACTAATAGTCAAAACAATAGACATAACATGAGTTTCAGAGAAAACAGACATGGAAGCTGGCAAGTTAGAGTCCTGGAGAGCGTCGTGGGTCTGCATCATCGGTCTAGAAGTCGTCCAGAATAATGGGCCTGTCAGGAGTGCCTTCGTCGGAACAAAAAATCTGGCGCCAAATGGAGGAGGGTCCGACACCTGTATAATTCAGCATGGGGGAGGAGCGCGAAGTAGTTGGGTTTGCAGCTTCTTCTTTGGGGCATTGGTGGTGGTGGCGGGGTGCAAACCGACTCTTTAAGAGTGCATAGTGGGGAGAGGTCCTGTCAATAAACCTTCTGTGGTGTACTTCACTTACATACATGAAAAAATTCTCCGTGAGGGAGTCAATATTGCGTTCCAAAACACTATTGCAGCCTTGCTGTTCCTGGAGGGAGATGAAAAGGAGAGTTTTGGTTTTCTAGTATAAATCAATAGCTCGGCTATATAGGTTTTCCCAGGGTTTGGTGAGACATGGGTTCGGAATCCAACTGAACGCTGCATCCATTACTTCAGACGGAGTGTTTCTGCGAAGAGTGTGAGCCCTGTTCTCCAAATCGGCAAGGTGCTGCTGCATGTTCAGGCTGGCAGTGGCTGCGAAAGTGCTAGAAAAATGTATAGCTATAGTCTCTACGCGAGTGACAGGGGGTGGGAGTTGCTGGCGCAACGGGCACCATGACTGCTATGGGCAGGGGGGAAGGATGAGCTCTGCGAGGGGCCATGGGATAGGGTGAGGCAGAGCTGTGGAGGGGGAGACATATGAACAAGGGAGAGAACTGTGATGAGCCAGCCTCTGGGGAGACATAGTGGTGATGAGCAATAGAGCAGAGGGAAAGAGAACTGTGATGAGCCAGCCTCTGCTTTCCTGCAATAGAGCAGAGGAGCAGGAAAGAATGAGGAACAGGCGAAATGTGAGGGGAAGAAATAGGTGGGGGAGAGGTGAGGTGGACAAGGGGAGCCACGAGGGAGCGTGCCAGATATGATGTATTTTTCTTGCAGGAAATTAATGTGGCAGATGGGAGTGTACTTCTGAGATCTGGCGGTGACAGTGCCAAGGGTAGGATTATACGCGGGGAGGGAGGTGGGTGTGAGGATCATGATTAATGATTTTATTGAGGGGGAACCAAGGAGGTTGCCAAGCTAGCTTGCTGCGAGTTCGAGAGATTGATGAAAGTACATTCATCTTTGATAGCTACCAGAGTGAAGGTGTTCCAGGCTGCAAAAGTGAGACGGTTGATGCCACTGACACCCGTGTTGGCCAGGAAATCAATAAGCTTATTAGCTTTGTGTCTAACAACCATGAAGGAGATTCCCTTGGCATTGTCAGTATTGTGTTTGATTTTTTTAAGGGTTTTGTTTAATCTCCAACAGTTCGAGACTTGGTGGACACTTCGACCCTGTTGCATTTTCTGGAAATATTGGGTAGAAATGGTGGAGTCCCCTTCAACTAGGAGGGGCCAGAAGTTCTGATGAATTGCAATGGCTAGAGCGTGATATAAGGCCTGAAGTTCAACTGCATTGTTGGTGGTGTTTCCTAGGTTCCCGAAGTAGATCCAGAGAATTTTTCCTTCATGATTATGGAAGACACCTCCAAATCCAACATTTCCTGGATTGTCTTTAGAAGCATTGTCATAATTTAGTTTGACAATGTTGGGGTCAGGAGGATGCCATTTGGGATCAGACATGGAGGAAAGAGAAGCAGAAGGGTTAGAGGACGGTGAGAGGAGGGAGAGGTCGAGAAGGGAAAGGATGCGAAGGTCCTCCCTGGTGGGGGGGGAGGAGGGATCAGGGAGTTTGGCTATAGAGGCTGATTCTCTTAAAGCCTATTTGATAGAATGGATGACTTGTTCTTCTTTTTTGGCGAGGTTTTTAAAGACGTGAGAATTTATTTCTTTCTAAAGGGCCCAGCGTATGATGGTAGGGATAAGGTTCTAGGATAAGTTGATAAGAGGTTGGTTGAAGAAGGAGGTTCGTCAGAGGTTGAGGGAGAGGAGAATGGAGGAGGGGTCTCTATTGGAGGCTTTGAAGACAAGAAGAAGCCAATTCCAAATGTTCGAAGCGAAGTGGCATTCGTTAAGCAGATGATTGGTGGTTTATGCATTGATTTTTCATAGAGTGAAGATGGAAGGGCTAGTGAAACCTTTTTTTTGGAGGTTGTCCCAAGTAAAAATTTTCTGGTGCATGACGAGCCAAATAAAGAGCGCAATTTTAGGCCGGTGATTACGGTTCTAGAGTGTGCTCCATTTTCTATCCA
Source organism: Pinus albicaulis (assembly GCA_034641835.2). Taxonomy (NCBI): domain Eukaryota; kingdom Viridiplantae; phylum Streptophyta; class Pinopsida; order Pinales; family Pinaceae; genus Pinus; species Pinus albicaulis. Next base: position 772,229,244 of record CM076571.1, on the reverse strand, counting down.
AGGGGATGGGTGTGGAGTTGGATAGGAGACCATAGGATTCTTTTATGTTGAAGTATCCTACCACATTCGATCCCCATCTGAGCTTGTCCGACTCTTTGTCCTTTTGAATCTACCTTTTCTGAATCACTTCTGTGAGGATGGCCCAAGTCTGAGGATGGTTTTGCTGAATCCAATCAGGGGGATCAATCCACTCCCTCCAATCAGTGTTCTACTTAATTCTCCAGAAGTATTTGACAAAATTTTAATTGAGTCTGTCCATGTGAGGTCTGATAGGTTGGTAATTTTTTGTGTTGAGCTGGGGGCGTTGCTCCGAGGCATCATCCCATAACAGAGCATTTGCGCCATTGCACACTTCCAGAAGCAGTGATTCTGAATGAGAGCATTGTTGTCCCACATCTGGTTCCAAATCAGGGAGCCTTTGAGGTGTCCCGAGAGTCTGATCAGTGATTTTGGATGGAGAGTTGGAGCATACTTTGCTTTCCAGAGCTTAGACCAGGAGGTGGTGGGGTTAGTTATCCACCGCCACCAGGTTTTGGTCCCCAGGAATTTTCCAAGTAGGTTTGGATCTCTGAGGCCAAGACCCCCAACTTTTTTGGGTTTGCAGATTTTGCTATAGGCTACTAAAGCCCATTTTCCCTTGTTCTCTTTGCCTTTCCATAGGAAGTCCCTTTGAATTGTTTTGATTTGGTTTGATATGGATTTAGGGGCAACAATGGCCGAATATTGAAACTAAGGGATGGCTTGGAGGACAGAGCGAACTAGGACTAGTATGCCAGGGAGGTTTAGAGATGTAAAAGTTCATTTGGTAATATTTTTTTTAAATTTAGTTACCTTTGCCTAGGGGTTTATCGGTAAGGGGAACACCCAGGTACTTAGAGGGAAAATAAATAAGCCGGAAACCCGTAATGCGAGCTATATTGAGCTGAATGTGATGGTAGGTATCGAGGAAAAATAGTTTAGACTTGGATTTATTGATAGAGGAGCCAGAGGCGAGAGAAATATCAGCCATAATAGTCTAGAAGGCAAGGGATTTTTTGACAGTGGGAGAGCCCATAAGGACTGTTGCATCTACAAATCGCTGATGGGTAGTTTGGGGGGGGGGGGGGAGAGGGTGAGAGGGGTAAATATTGAGGCCAGAAACATGGTTGTTGGAGCAGGTGGACAGAATGGAGTGACCTAGACCCTCTGCCATGATAACAAAAAGGAAAGGCGAAAGGGGGTCACCTTGTCTAATGCCTCGAGAAGGGTTGATGATGGCCGAGGGAGAGCCATTGAGGAGGATGGAAAATAAGGCACCTGAGACCAAGGCCATGATCCATTTGATACTATCTTTGCTGAAGCCGAAGGCTGCCAACATTTAATGAATGTAGTTCCAATTAATTTTGTCAAAGGCCTTGGACATGTCCAATTGAATAAGCATGCCCAGTTTGCATTGCTCCTTGAGGGAGTGAATCACTTCCTGAGAGAGTATGATGTTGTCCAAAATTTTTTGACCTTCAACATAACCTGTTTGATGAGGGGAAATGAGAAGGGGTAGGATATTTTTGATCTGGTTGGCTAGAACTTTAGAGATGATCTTGTAGATTACATTGCAGAGGTAAATTTTCCTGAACTGGTTGGGGGAGTCTGCTTTGTATGATTTGGGAATGAGGGTGAGGAAGGTGGCATTGAAGGATTTGAGGATATATTTTTTGATATTGGATTCTTCCACCAGGTCATAGATGTCCTCCTTGATCAGGGGTCAACATGATTTGTAAAAATAAATGGTGAAACCATCGGGTCCCGAAGATTTTCCATTGGGCATAGATTGGACGACTTCCTCCACTTCAGCCATAGTTTTTTTTTTAGCAGCATATGGTTGTGTTCCTTGGTCAAGATTGAGGGGATGTTCTTGGTTATTTTTCCTATGGACTCCTCATTGGCGTTATTGGATTCAGTGAGGATGGCACCAAAGTGTTGATTGAGCTCATATTCTATCTCAAACTAAGTGCAAAGGATGAGGCCCTGTTGGTTTTTAGACTTAGAATTTGGTTGTATTTTCTGTGTTGAATCATTGACGTGTGGAAGAAAGCGATGTTCTTTTCCCCATCTTTGAGCCAAATAACTTTGGACTTTTGGCACCATAAAGTCTCTTCCTGGGCAACATGTTCATCCCAAATTTTTTTAAGCTTTAGTTCCTCTTGCTTCTTGTGATTTGTCATCCCCTGGTTGATGATGTTCTATTGTAGGGATTTCATTTTTATTTCGATTATCTTTCTCTTTGCTATAATGTCTCCGAAGGTTTGTTTTTTCTAAAATATGAATTCAAATTTAATAAAATTTAGCTTCTGCTAGAAGTTGTATGTTTTTTTGCCCTGGGAGGGTAGAGGAGAGGACCACCATTCCTTCATTTTGTCCATGAATTCAGGATGGTTGATCCAGAATTCTTCAAACCTAAAGGGAGAGTTTTTGGGACTTTCTGAAAGGTTGATGAGGAGAACAATGGGACAGTGATTTGAACCTGCCTGAGGGGCTATGCTTGCTTTCATTTCCAGGGAGCTTAAGAATAGGTCCTCCAACAGGAGAAATCTGTCTAATCTGGAGGCAATATGTCTGTCACCCCCTCTTCTTTTGTTCCAAGTGAAGGAGCCATTTTTGGTAGGGGTATCAATGAGTCCTAAGTCATCAATCAGGGCTTTAAAGGCATCTAAATCATTGTATAGTTTCTTTAGGCCACCTCGCTTTCCCCCTAGGTTGAGAATCATATTGAAGTCCCCTGCTATGAAATTGAGGGGGTGATTGAAGGAGCTAAGATGCTTCTTCAGGCTGCTGAGCCAAGAAACTCGCTCAGAAGCAGAGTGAGGAGTGTAGACGTTGGTGATGCTGATCTTGTCTTTAGTTCCAGTGATTTGAAGGACAGTGGTGATGGCATGTTTGGAAGCTACAGACTTGCAAATGTGAAACCAGGAGTCCTTCCAAAAGGTTGCGAGTCCACCTGTAGTGCTAGAGGCAGAGATGGCCAAGTGGCTGTAGTGGTTTTTGAAGCAGGAGTGCTGAATGGAGTCCATCCAGTTTAGATTACTTTTTGTTTCTTGAAGAAGTACAATATCTGGCTTGTTAGAGGCTATTCTGGCTTTAAGGATCCTTTTCTTGCTGTGACTATTCAATCCTCTTATCTTCCAAGATGTACAAATCATAGAAAAGGTTTTGGGGGTAGAGAGAGTGCCCTTACCTTTCCTTAATTGATGAGACAAATTCTAAGCTCTTGAAGGAGTTGGTTGGAGGATTTCCTGCCTCTTTTTCAATTTTGTCCTTTGATGATGTGTTGGCTTGCCTTTAGATTTTCCGTAATTCCTCCAGCTAAGTTTTTGACTTTTTTTAGGTGCTCTCATTGCTTCTGCATACCTTGCTGTAATAGATAGGCCTCCTCAATTTTATGGATGTGTTCGATGGGGATAACTTCTATTCCTTTTGTATTCCATTCTTTTGCTATTTTTTGTAGGTCCATTCCCAATAAGACTTGCTCAATCTCTCTTTCCTCTGGGTTTGGTAAATCCCAGATGCCTTCCATATCTGTGTCCTCTTGAGGTGTGGTGCCCTCTTGTGTGAGAGTAAATATTGTGTCCATTTCTTTGCTTCTTTTTTCCAATGATGTTTCCTGCTCGGTGTTTGTTTCTTTTTCCATGCTATGTTGCCCTGTTTCCTCCTGAAGCGTGGTTAGGGCTTAGAACTTGTTTTGCTAGGAGGGCATATGAGGATCCTTCCTTATGTATGTTATTTTTTTTTTCTTGTGTTTGTTTCTTTCTCTGGTGTAGCCTTGGTCATCATTTTTTCCTGCTTGGTCTTCTTTTGTTGGAGCTTTGTTTTGGGGGCAGTCCTGGAAGATATGCCCATGCTCATGGCATTTTCGAAATCTGAAAGGAATGTGTTCTTAGTCGATTCTTTGAGTCTATATTTCGTCCTTGAATTTTAATATGATAGCTTATGGTAATGCTCCGGAGACATCTATGTAGGCACAAATTCGAGCGTAGGAGATGTAGTGACCATTTTTTGTGCATTCTGACAATTTTATGTATTCTCAAAGTTCATTCCCTATGGCCTTTAGTACAGAGGGTGCCCAGTAGTCTGTAGGTAGAGAGTAGAGCCTTATCTAAACTAGAACCCTGGTGAAGTCTTCTTTGTCTAGAGTGAAGTTTTCCTTCCAGTATCTCATATATAAGCCTGCTGAGTTGAAAAGTAAGATCTACCTTCAAATATCCTTTCCTTGTCTTACAAGAGGGCGAAGACCACCATGAAGAAACCTTTGGACCCTAGCTGGAGGTCAATCTCACCTTTTGGGCTCCATTTTGCATGGATCCATCCTTTTAGGGCATGTTCTGTGGGCCAAATTCCCATGAATTTACAAATAATCACGTGTTCTTGCATATATTCTCTGTAGACGACGACATCCGGGTCTTGAAAGATTATTTCTAGGATTTTCATTGCCTTTGGGCAACATGTGTTGTGCTTGATGGATCCTTCCTGTGCATCCATTTTTCTTTCAATTCTGGCCCTTCACATTTAGAGGGGAGGGGGGTTTGATTCACTGTGGCTGTTGTTGTTGAGGAGGTGGTAGCTATTGCTGTTGTCGCAGTGGAGTCCATGAAAACCTTGCCTTGGCCTTGCAGGGGTGAGGAGGCCCGCATTTCCTGGTCCATGCTAGCAGTGTCTGAGGTGGAGGTAAGGCACGTGAAAAAGGAGACATTGTGCCTTTGAGAATGTCCTGCAGCAAGATCCCGGTAGGATGGAGCCAACGAGCCTCCATCCTACTCCATTGAGGGAGCCAGAGGTGAGATCATGTAGGTCTGGAATGATAGGGTCACAACCAGAGGCTGTCTTTGCAGTGCAACAGGGTGTGTAGAGCGTCAGCTAGGTTTTTTCCAACTTAGCTCTAAAAACCCAAGGGAATAATATTAAAACCAAGGGATTGATATTGTAAACCCAAGGAATATAAACCATAAGATAAATAATATAAACCCTAAAACAAACATGGTTGATTTTCACATTGGGACAATCTTTGTCACAATGTGACATTGGACCATGGTTGACCATGATTGATTTTAATATTGAGAGATTTTTTTTCACCTTGTGGCATTGGACCCTGGTTTACCATGGTTGACCATGACTGATTTTTATATTGAGACAATCTTTATCACAATCTGACGTTGGACCATGGTTCACCATGGATGACCATGGTTGTCACAATTTGAAATTGGACCATTAGACAATATTTGTCACAATGCGACATTGGACCATGTTTGACCATCTTTGATTTTCATATTGAGACAATATTTGTCACAATGCGATGTTGGACCATGGTTGACCATGATTTATTTTATTATTGAGATAATTTTTGTCACAATACAACATCAGACCCTAGTTGAGCATGATTGAGCATGGCTGAGCATGGTTGATTTTCATATTGCGACAATATTTGTCACAATGCTATGTTTGACCATGGTTGATCATGGTCAACCATGGTTGATTTTCATATTGAGGCAACATTTGTCACAATGCAATGTAGGACCATGGTTGACCATGAGGAACATGGATATTGACCATGGGTGACCATGATTAACCATGGTTGATTTTCATATTGAGACAATCTTTGTCAGTAAACGATATTGGACAATGGTTGATGATGGTTGATCTTCATATTGGGACAATATTTGTCACAATGTGACGTTGGACCACAATTGACCATGATTGATTTTCATATTGAGATAATATTTTTCATAATGTGATGTTGGACCATGGTTGACCATGGTTGATTTTCATATTGAGACAATCTTTGCGACAATGCAACATTAGAACATGGTTGACCATAGTTGACCATGGTTGTTGAAATTTGACATTGGAACATGAGATAATCCTTGTCATAATGTGACGATGGTTGACCATGATTCATTTTCATATTGATAAAATATTTCTCACAATACAACATTGGACCATTGTTTACCATAGCTGACCATGGTTGATATTAATATTGAGACAATCTTCATCACAACATGGCTTTAGACCATGGTACACCATAATTAACCATGGTTGACCATGGTTGGCCAAACCATGGTTGGCCAAATTTGACCATGATTGACTATGGTCAACTATGATTACTTTCCATTTTGAGAAAATAATTGTCACAAACCAATATTGGGATTATTATAAACCTAAGGATTAATAATCCCAAGGGATTAATACTAAAAACCAAATGGATTAATAAACCCAAGGAATTCATATTATAAACACAATGAATTATAAACCCTAGGAATAATATATAAAACCAAGGCACTAATAAACCCAAGGGATTAATACTAAAAACCTAAGGGAATAATATTAAACCTAAGGGATTAATATTGCAAACCAAAGGTATATAAACCTTAAGATAAATCTTATAAGTACTAAAAATGTAGAAATTTAATACAAAATATGTATTGCCTGGATTCTCCTGATCTGACAATTATATGCCACTGTTAAATATAAAATCGCTTCTGCAAAAACTTTGCGAAATTTAAAACACAATTGCCAATAGTAGTATCATGAAGAAAGATCAATCACACATAACATAGATAATTTATCGAGAAAGAATAAAGCTAAAAATCACACTATATTCTATTATGTATTATATTACTAGTATAGTCCCTTATTGTTGTTAGTGTAACCCCCTTATTGTTATTGTTGTACCCCTATAACCCCCATATTGTTATTATTGTGTCCTTAAATTATTATTGTTAGGTCAGCTAGGATTACATTGTGGCCCCATGGACTCCTATATATAGAAAGGAGGTTTTGTCATTTGTATCATCCAAGAATTGTTCATTCATGTAATGTATTGGAGGTTTCCCCCTTGAAGTGGCTTATTTCTAAGGCGTTGATATCTCTTTTCTTCTCTTTTTGGAGTTGTTTTCACAACATTTGGTATCAGAGCTTTGGATTCTAGGGTTTCACTGCACCAAACAGGTCATCGTGGAATTTTTCGATATAATTTTTTTTCTACGAAGGTTTAGAAGTTGAAATTTTTAGAGCATGAAGCAAAAATCCTGAGGAAAATCGTCGCAAAATTTCAGAGCTTGGTTCCAAACATTTTTGGAGATATGATATGTAGAAGTTAGGTCTTTTTCAGGCTCCCAAATTTCATCTCAAAGAGGTGATCGTGGGAAAATATTCATAAATCTCTCTCTGAGCATCGGATTGGAATTTTGTAAAAATTTGCTGGAAGTACACATAATATTGTTTCTTTTCTATCAATTTTAGAGCCAAAGGAGCAAACAGTGACACATGGAAATTTTTACAAGTTCACTCTACTGAACCAGTCCATAATTAGGCCATTGTGGGAGATTGGACATAACTTTTCTTGAAGAATCCAAATCAGGTAAGACCTGTGGAATTCGAAAGAGGATTCTCAGGGATACCTCAGGGAAAAATTACAGATATTGAAGATCTGAAATCACAGAGATAATTCAGTTTAAATATCAAGCTCGTCAAAGACAAGAAAAATGTGTGTATTTTTTTTTCGAATTACGTAAGTCTTGTTTGAAAAAAAATAGTTTGAATTTATTCCAAGGGCATATTGAAGAGCAGATATTAGTATTGGGTTCTAAAATCCCGCCCTAAAAATAATTCAACACCAATTAAACCTTCAGAAGGCTCTACTATGACTCATAAAGACGAAGAAACACAACATGAGATATCAAAATTACAAGAGCAAGTGCACCAAATTTTGCTATCACAAAGAGCAACAAAAAATGAAATGGAAGTTTTGAAGAAAGGTGTGGAAACTAAGATGGATGGTTTGAAGAAAGGTGTGGAAGCTAAGATGGATGTCATGGAAGTGGGAATGGAAGCTAAGATGGATGACATGGAAGCTAAGATCGATGAAAAAATGAAAGACAACATGGAAAACATGAACAATAATCTAAAAGTAGACATCGAAGGTTTGACAAAGTTGATACAAGAAATGTTTCCTAATGGCGAAAAGATAGTAGAGGAAACTCATGATGAGAACAAAATAAATGTTAATCATGATTTCATAAACTCTAATGTTGGATGGAAGAACCACCATATTCCAAAGATGGATATGAGGAAGTTTGATGGCAAGGACCCCGTAACATGGATACTACAGAAGGAGAAATATTTTGATCTCAATAATGTGCAAAACACACAAAAGGTACGCATTGAAACTTTACATTTAGAAAAAAATACATTTGTATGGTATCGATGGGTTTGATCTCGTAAAAAAATTGTTATTTGGTCAATTTTTATGGAGGAAATGATAGCACATTATGAGGATACAAAGAGCAACACCTTCTTTAGCCAATTGATAAATCTCAAGCAAAAGAGTTCAGTGGCGGAGCACATTGAGGACTTCCAAAAATTGAATATAAGGGTAACTGATATTCCAGAGGAACATAGGATTGATGTCTTCATAGGGAATTTAAAGGATAGCATCCAACATGAATTTCACGTTTGGGAACCTGATTCATTGGAGAAGGCATTTAGGTTGGCAAGAAAAATTGAATGTAAAATTATGGTGACAAGGAAGCCTACCACTCACATCTATAAAGATGGAAGTGTTGCTATTCCTAGACTTCCGCAACCTACTAGGTTGACACCACAATAATTGGAAGAAAAAAGAGAAAAAAGGATTTGTAAAGTTGTGATAGTAAATACACTAAATTTCATAAGTGCACTGAGAATTATTTTACATATATTTTGAAGATGAGGAAGAAAATGAAGAAGAAACTTCAAAAGTAGAGGATATACACCAGGAAGAAACCCTAGAAGAAGAAGAAATGAGTCCGACCATATCATGTAATGCATTGGCAGGAATTACCACTCCTCAAACTCTCAAGATAGAAGGACATATCAAGAAGAAAAAGGTAATAGTGTTGATTGATTCATGTAGTACCCATAATTTTATTCATTGTAAGGTAGCCAAGGAATTGAATTGTTTCCTATACCCAGCACTAGAATGTCAAGTGATGGTTGCAAATGGAGGAACTATAAATTGCTCTGGAAAATGACATAATATAAAGCTAGCCATGGGGGAATATGTATTGAATAGTCCAATGCTTTCCATGCTAATGGGAGGTGCTGATGTTGTACTAGGAGTACAATGGTTACAATATTTGGGGAAGGTAGCTTTTAATTTTCAAGAAATTTTCTTGAAATTTTTTTTGGAAGGAAAGGAAATCGAATTATGGGGTATCACAGGGAAGCCATGAAAGATAATAAGCTCTAATGTCATGACAAAGCTTCTGAAGAAAGAACAACGGGGAGTAATTGCACAATTATTCTCACTAGAAGTTCCAACATTGAAATCATCTATTTCTCCAGATTCCAAAAAGTCTTGGACAATCATTCCAAGGTGTTTGATACTCCCAAAGGAATCCCACCTATTCATGATCATGATCCTGCTATTCATTTGATTCCAGGAAGAGTTCCTTCAAACATCAGGCCTTACAGATATCCTTATGTCCAAAAGAGCCAAATTGAACGTATGATTGCAGAAATCTTAGAGGCTGGTATAATTCAACCTAGTCAAAGTTCTTTCTCTGCTCCAGTAGTATTGGTGCACAAGAAATATGGATCATGGCGCATGTGTCCGGATTATAGGGAGCTCAATAAGCTCACTATTAAAGATAAATTTCCCATTCCTGTGATTGATGAATTATTGGATGAATTAAATGGAGCAATTTATTTTACCAAGTTGGATCTTCCTTTAGGATATCATCAAATTAGAATGAAGACTGAAGATATTCTGGCAACAACATTTCAAACTCATGAGGGTCATTATGAATTTTTGGTCATGCCTTTTGGCCTTACCAATGCACCTTCTACATTTCAAGGGTTGATGAATTCCATTTTCAAACCATTCCTTAGAAAAATTGTGCTAGTATTTTTTGATGATATACTAATCTACAGTAGGTCTTGGAAGGATCATGTTCAACATGTTGACAGGGTGCTCAAACTATTGCAGGAGAAACAATTATATGCAAAAACATCCAAATGTTTCTTTGGAGTACAAGAGGTGGAATATCTGGGTAATATTGTATCTCACGAGGGTGTTAAGGTAGACCCTAACAAAATTAAAGCCATTAAGGAATGGAAAGTCCCCACAACCATAAAGCAGTTGCGAGGATTTCTCGGATTAACAAGGTATTATCACAATTTTGTTAAGAATTATGGGAGAATAGCAACACCTCTAACAACATTATTGAAGAAAGATGCATTTTCATGGACTCCTGAAGCAACTAAGGCCTTTGAACATCTTAAAGAGGCAATGTGCCTAGCACCGGTCTTAGCTATGCCAGACTTCACAAAAACCTTTTATTGTGGAATGTGATGCCTCAGGAAATGGAATTGGTGCAGTTTTAATGCAGGAAGGAAGACCCATTGCTTTTGAAAGTCGTCCAATCAAAGGAAAGTATTTACAGAAACCTATTTATGAGAAGGAAATGTTAGCAATACTGCATGCACTAAAGAAATGGTGAACTTACTTAATGGGAAGACACTTCAAGGTAAAAACTGATCATGATAGTCTTAAACACTTTTTGGAACAAAGACTATCTTCAGAAGAGCAGCAAAAATGGGTCACAAAGATGTTGGGTTATGACTTTGAAATTGTCTACAAAAAAGGGAAGCTAAATGTTGTTGCAGATGCACTCTCAAGAAAGGATGAAGAAGTGGAAGCATTGCTTTGTGCCATTTCAATTATCCAACCAGATTGGATAACCGAAGCAAGGGATGAATGGAAGAAGGACGAAGAAGTGTGGAATCTCATTCAAAAGTTGCAGCAAGATCCTAGTACATCTAATACATTTAGTTGGAAAAATGATTCCTTATGGTACAAAGATCGCTTATATATTTGTAAGAATTCCCAACTAAAACAAAAGATTCTTTTGGAATTGCACACTTCTCCTTTAGGAGGACACTCAGGATTTTTAAAAACTTACCACAGGGTGAAGAAAGAAATTTTTTGGGATGGCCTTAAATCTGATATTCGAAAGTTTGTGGCGGAATGTTTGGTTTGCCAGCAGAATAAAGTGGAAACAATTAAGACCCCAGGACTTCTACAACCTTTATCCATTCCAAGTTAACGTTGGGAGGAGATTTCAATGGATTTTATCACAGGTTTACCTAAGTCCGAAGGAAAGAGTGTCATCATGGTGGTAGTTGATAGACTTACCAAGTATGCACACTTTTGTGCATTATCTCATCCATTTAAAGCAAGTACAGTTGCTACTGCATTTATGGAAACAATTCAAAAACTACATGGAAACCCGAAGATTATTGTAAGTGACAGAGATCCCATTTTTACAGGAAATTTTTGGACGGAATTATTTTCTTGTTTGGGTACTCAACTAGCTCATATCTCATCTTATCATCCTCAATCTGATGGTCAAACATAGATAGTGAATAAATGTTTGGAAGGATATCTTCGTTGTTTTGTATCTGATAAGCAAGCACAATGGGTCAAGTGGTTACCTCTCGCTGAATGGTGGTATAACACTTCCTTCCATACTGCAGCAAAAATGACCCCATTTATGGCACTTTATGAATATCATCCACCATCCATCACATCATCTTTAAGGGAAAATTCGAAGGTTCAAGCAGTGGAAGATCACATCGAGCATCAGCAAGAAGTTCTCCAACTCTTAAAGGATAACCTAAATTTGGCAAAAAATCGAATGAAACAACAGGCAGATCAACATCGCAGCGAGAGAAGTTTTGATGTAGGAGATTGGGTATTTTTACGGCTACAACCATACAAACAAATGTCCCTCAAGCAAGCTAAGAAGGATAATAAATTATCACCAAAGTACTATGGTCCTTACAAGGTGTTGCAAAAGATTGGTACTATGGTATACAAATTGGAGCTTCCTGCTTCTTCGCGAGTACATCCAGTTTTCCATGTTTCATGCTTAAAGAAGGTTATAGGTGAAAATCTTCCAGTTCAAACAATATTGCCAGAACTTGATGAGGAAGGAAAAATCATATTGGAACCAGAAGCGGTCATGGAAACAAGAACTCAACAACTACGAAATCGATCAATTTCAGAGTATCTCATCAAGTGGAAGAACTTACCCACTGAAGATTCTACATGGGAGGATGAGAATTTTATACAAAAGCACCCAGAGCTACTCAAGCGTTGAGGACAACACTTTTTTTGAACGAGAGGGGCATGTTAGGTCCCTATATTACTAGTATAGTCCCTTATTGTGTTAGTGTAACCCCCTTATTGTTATTATTGTACCCTTGTAACCCCCATTTTGTTATTATTGTGCCCTTAAATTATTATTGTTAGGTCGGCTAGGATTACATTGTGGCCCCATGGACTCCTATATATAGAAAGGAGGTTTTGTCATTTGTATCATCCAAGAATTTTTCATTCATGTAATGTATTGGAGGTTTCCCCCTCGAAGTGGCTTATTTATAAGGCATTGATATCTATTTTCTTCTCTTTTTGGAGCTAGTTTCACAACATCATGGATCATGAAACAATTACATACAAAGCTCCAATCAAAGAGCTCTCAATATATGAGCTAACTGTCTCACACTATCATACAAAAATTGGCAAGTTCCTTAACCAATTTACTGTCTCCAAACAACCTGCCTCCACTGCGCAATCCTTGATGGTAAAAAACCTCTGAATGAAATGATTAACTTGCCTTCCTTAACTGCATAAATATCATGAGCACATCCACTGTATGTGTGGTCGCATGTGTGCAACCAATAATGTCACAACTGATAGTCAATCTGTCCCTTTCACCTACATCTCAACTGGGTCTCCACTGGATCTGACATGCATGTAGTTAATAGTAGTAAATATTCAGTTGCATGTGAGACCACTGATTGTGAATTAATTAATAATTAATTCACTTGATCTCTCACTAGTGTATCTTCAGTTACAACTAGCACAACTGAGTTTAACTCACTTAACTGATTTAAACTACTTTACAACTCTCATAAATGCACTTCCAACTCTGTTACAACTAGAATCACTCTGTTACAACTCAAGTCAACCTGCATGTCCCACCAACCAACCTCTTAACTTGAAATTCACTTAGCTAACTGATTTTCCACTTCAGTTAACTATTTCCAGGTCCACATTGAAAATAGATTATAGTTTATTATCCAACTAATATTAAGGGATAATAATAGTCGACATGCATCTATAAATAAACATGCAATTTATAAATAGAAATTTCACATACCGCTATAAATAGACATAATATATAAATAGAATTACCTCATGCATCTATAAATAGAATTTTCTCATGCATCTATAAAAGACATCCACCTAAAAATAGCCTGCGTGGGCCCCACCTAGTGTAGGTGCTTAATTTTCACTAGGATCAAGGATGTTGTTTTCGGATGCCAATTTCACTGTTTCTTATTACAAACTTCAACATTCGCTCTCAACAAGAAAGGAATGTCTTTGCATTCAACATGCAACTCCATGCATGCACCTCGCAACCTTTGCATGCGCCATGCAACTGCATGCATGTGCCCTGCAACCTTTGCATGCAACATTTTTGAAATTGAATAGCCCCCAAACAATTGATTCGGTATAATGCACATGTCATCAAAGTATTCTTACTTCTGCTGGTACCAAATACACATGTCTTCTGGATCCACTGCGTTGTTGACCTCTGCATCCATGCACTCTACACTTGCTGTCAACTTTGATCCGCGCTCCAGTATCTGACACTATCACTTTGATTTCATGTCCTCACGACATTTGAATGTATCAATCCAACTAATCCTACTACTTCTGCTCTGTGGGCTCCTCATAGCCAGGTTTGATTCATGAGATCCACACCATCTCAATTAATCCTGCCCAAAAATTTCTTATTGGGATTATCCATGAATGTTGCCCCACCTCTCACCTGGTGGTATAGCTGCATGCACTCCCTCTTCCCATCTGGCACAAAATTTCTCTGCATGAGTAGTTGCTCCCACTCCATGATCCTCATCTTATGGCTGCTCCACATCTTGAGGTTTACTCTTATCTGCATGAAAATCCAGCTCCCTCTTCAGGGTCAATTGAATGGATTTATCACACTTCCCAACAGTAGGAAGCTCTGTAGAAATCCCATCTACATCAAGTCTATAGATATTCTTAACTCGAATCCCAACCTTCTTGGCTTTCCCTGTTGCTTTATGTTGCAGGAAAACATTTCCTTCACTAAAAACAAGATCATAGCCTCTATCCTCTAACATTGTGACTGAGACTAAATTTTTCTTCAAACCTGGCACATGTATTACATTTTTTAAATGAAAGAGTTTACCTGACACCCTTTGAAAGGTAATGGTACCAATTCTAGTCGCACTATATCGTCCATCATCACCCAAATCAATATGCATCTAGATATCTTTATCCACCAAGTCACTGAAAATTTTATTATCTCCCATCAGGTGAAAGGAAGCACCACTTTCCAAGTACCACCCAGATCCCAATGCATTTGACACCATGCATGTGATCAATGAGAAGTCAATCTCAAATTGCGAGGCAAGGGCCTCACCAGCTACGTCTCCAGCAACCATCTTGTTCTTCTTCTTTTGTGGACAATTTGTGGCAATATGTCCATATTCATAATAGTGAAAACACTTCACTTTTGACATGTTGTGCTCTTTTCCATCTTCACCAGCCTCATATTTAGAATGGAATTTCTTCCCCTTCCCCTTATTCCCCTTGGCATCCAAAGCATAATCCTCTTCATCATCATGCTTTGATGAAGAGCCATCTCTGGTGTTTCGCCTGAACTCCTCCTGCACCAGATCCGACCACAGTCGTTCCCAATCTGGAAAATTTTCTTGTCTGTTGACAGAGTCTTCATAACTATGCCAACTCTTAGGAAGTCCTAAAAGAGCCAAGATCACCAAATCATCATCAACAACACTTATTCCTACATTCCCAAATTCATCCCGACATTGGACAAACTTTGTTAAGTATACTGGAATAGTGTCGTTCTTTTCCATCTTGATCTTCCTGAGTTTATCTTTGAGCGCCAATTTCCTATGGTTGTTGCTGCTTTTGAATAGATCAGTAAAATACTTCCACATAGAATATGGTGTGGCTTTCCTGTGGAGGCTTGATACAATGTGGTCTTGTACTCCCTCCAACAGGATCTTCCTTTCCCTTGCCACTTTCTTTTTCCATGCATCAAGTAATGCAACATCTGTCAAAGTAGGATTAGGAACATCATTGTCAATGAATTCCTTCAGGCCATTATCTTTGAGCACCACCTCCATCCTGTCCTTCCAAGTAATGTAGTTCGAACTGCCCTTGAGTGCATAGTCTAACCTCAAGCCATTGAAAGCCATTTCGATGCTAACTCAGTTGTAGCACCAAGAAATTTTTTCTACAAATTTGAATTCTTTACACCAATAAACTCAACTCCTGCTTCACAATTGCAATCTCCTGTGCTCTGATACCATGTAGAAATTTAATAAAAAATATGTATTGCCTATATTCTCCTGATCTAACAATTATATGCCACTGTTAAATACAGAATCGCTTCTACAAAATATTGTAGAATTTAAAACACAATCGCCAATAGCAATGTCATGAAGAAAGATCAATCACACATAACACATATAATTTACCGGGAAAGCATAAAGATAAAAACCCCACTATCTTTTATTATGTATTATATCATGGAACATGAAAAAATTACATACAAAGCTTCAATCCAAGAACTCTCAGTACATGAGCTAACTGTCTCACACTGTCATACAAAAATTGGCAAGTTCCTTAGCCAATTTACTGTCTCGAGATAACCTGCCTCCACTGTGCAACCCATGATGGTAAAGAACCTCTGAATGAAATGATTACCTCGCCTTCCTTGACTACATAAATATCATGAGCACATCCAATGCATGTGTGGTTGCATGTGTGTAAACAATAATGTCACAACTGATAGTCAATCTGTCCCTTTCACCTACATCTCAAATGGGTCTCCACTGGATCTGACATGCATGTAGTTAATAGTAGTAAATATTCATTTGCATGTGAGACCAATGATTATGAATTAATTAATGATTAATTCACTTGATCTCTCACTAATGTATCTTCAGTTACAACTAGCACAACTGAGTTAAACTACTTTACAACTCTCATAACTGCACTTTCAACTCTGTTACAACTAGAATCACTCTGTTACAACTCAAGTCAACTTGCATGTCTCACCAACCAACCTCTTGACTCAAAATTCACTTAGCTAACTGATTTTCCACTTCAGTTAACCATTTCCAAGTCCACATTGAGAATAGATTATAGTTTATTGTCTAACTAATATTAAGGGATAATAATAGTTTACATGCATCTATAAATATACATGTAATCTATAAATAGAAATTGAACATACATCTATAAATAGAATTTTCTCATGCATATATAAATAGACATCCACCTAAAAATATCTTGTGTGGGCCCCACCTAGTGTAGGTGCTTAATTTTCACTAGGATCAAGGATGTTGTTTCTGGATGCCAATTTCAATGTTTCTTGTTGCAAACATGGTTGACCATGGTTGACCATGTGTGTTTTTTATGAGACAATATTTGCCACAATGTGACATTGGACCATGGTTGATGATCTTTGGAAATTCTTGACCATGATTGATGATGGTTGACCATGGTTTATTTTCATATTGAGCCAACCTTTGTCACAATGCGACGTTGGACCATGGTTGACCATGGTTGTCAAAATGTGATGTTGGACCATTAGACAATATTTGTCACACTGTGACCATGTTTATTGATCATGGTTGACCATGGTTGAATTTCATATTGAGACAATATTTTTCATAATGGTATGCTGGACCATGGTTGACAATGGTTAATGATGGTTAATGGTGGTTGATAATGGTTGAACGTCTTTAACATAATGTGATGTTGGACCCTGGTTGACCATGATTTCTTTTCATATTGAGACAATATTTGTTATAATGCGACATTGGACCATGGTTGACCATGGATGACCATGGCTATTGACCATGGATGACCATCATTGACCATGGTCGACCATGGTAGATTTTCATATTGAGATAATCTTTGTCACAATGCGACATTGGACCATGGTTGACCATGACTAACCATGGTTGATCATGATTGACCATGGTTGACCATGAATGACCATGGTTGATCATGATTGACTATGGTTGATGTTCATATTGAGATAATATTTGTCACAATGTGACATTGGACCATGATTGACCATGATTGATTTTCATTTTTAGACAATCTTTGTCATAATGTGACGTTGGACCATGGTTGACCATGGTTGATTTCCATATTGAGACAATATTTGTCACAATGTGACATTGGACCATGGTTGACCATAGTTGACCATGGTTTTCGAAATGTGATGTCAAACCATGAGACAATATTTCTCCCAATATGAACATGCTTATTAACCATGGTTGACCGTGGTTTACCATAGTTGACCATGATTTCTTTCCATATTTATAAAATATTTGTCACAAACCCATATTGAGATTATTATAAAGCTAAGGGATTAATAAGCCTAATGGATTAATACTAAAAACCCAAGAGATTAATAAACATAAGGAATTTATATTATAAACCCAATGGATTATAAACCCAAGAGATTCATATTAAACCCTAGGAATAAGATTATAAACCCTATCAATAATATTATACCCTAGGAATATGGACCCTTTGATTCATAAACCCAAGGCGCTAATAAACCCAAGGGATTAATACTAAATACCGAAGGGAATAATATTAAACCCAAGGGATTAATATTGTAAACCCCATGCATATAAACGCTAAAAAATCATGGTTGACCACAATTGACCATGGGTGATTTTAATATTGATACAATTTTTTCCACAATGCGACATTGGACCATGGTTGACCATGATTGATGATGGTTGACCATGCCCCATTTTTGTATTGAGCCAAATTTTGTCACAATGTGACGTTAGACCATGGTTGACCATGGCTGTCACAATGCGATGTTGGATCATTAGAAAATATTAGATACAATGTGACCATGGTTGATTTTCATATTGAGAGAATCTTTGTCACAATGCGACGTTGGACTGTGGTTGAAAATATTTATCAAAAAGTGACAATGGACCCTGGTTGACCATGGCTAATTTTCACAATGATACAATATTTGTCACAATGTGACGTTGGACCATGGTTGACCATGGATTACCATGGATATTGACCATGGATGACCATGATTGACCATGGTGGATTTTCATTTTTGGACAATCTTTGTCACAATGTGACATTGGACCATGGTTAACCATGGATGGCCATGGTTGAACATGATTAATGATGGTTGACCATGGTTGACAATGGTTGACCATGGTTGGTGTTCATATTCAAAAAATATTTGTCACAATATGACATTGGACAATGATTGACCATGATTGGTTTTCATTTTGAGACAATCTTTGTCATAATGTGATGTTGGACCATGGTTGACCATGGCTGACCATGATTGAACATGGTTGATCATGGTTGAACATGGTTTATTTCCATATTTAGACAATATTTTTCACAGTGCAACATTGGACCATGATTGACCATAATTGACCATGGTTGTCAAATTGTAATGTTAGACCACGAGACAATCTTTGTCACAATGTGACCATGCTTATTAACCATGGTTAACCAATATTGACGATAGTTGATCATGATTTATTTTAATTTTGAGAAAATCTCCCTCACAATATGATGTTGTACCTTGGTTGACCATGGCTGATATTCATATTGAGACAATGCTTGTCATAATGTGGCGTTGGACCATTGCAGACCATAATTAACTATGGTCGATCATGTTTGACCAATGTGGACCATGATTTACCATGTTTGACCATTATTTCTTTCCATATTGAGAAAATATATGTCACAAACCCTTCTTGACATCATTATAAACCTAAGGGATTAATAAACTCAAGGGAATAATAAACCCAATGAATTTATATTATAAACCCAATGCATTACAAACCCAACGTATTTATATTAAACCATAGGAATAACATTACAAACCATATCAATAATATTATACCCTAGGAATATGAACCCTTAGATTAATAAACCAAAGGGATTGATATTATAAACCCAGGGCACTAATAAACCCAATGGATTAATACTAAAAACCCAATAGAATACTATTAAACCCAAGGATTTAATATTGTAAACCCAAGCTATATAAACCATAAGATAAATATTATAAACCCTAAAATAAACATGGTTGATGACGACTGACTATAGTTGATTTTCATATTGAGATAATCTTTGTGACAATACGAGATTGGATTATGTTTGACCATGGTTGACCATGATTGATTTTCATATTGAGAGAATATTTCTCACAATGCGACATTAGACCCTGATTGACCATGGTTGATTCTCATATTGATACCATCTTTGTCACAATGCGACGTTGGACCAAGGTTGATCATGGTTGTCACAATGTGATGTTGGACCATGAGACAATCTTTGACACAATGTGACCATGGTTGACCATGGTTGATTTTCATTTTGAGACAATCTTTGTCACAATGCGATGTTGGACCATGTTTGATATTGATTGTTGATGGTTAACCATCATTGACCATGGTTGACCATGGTTGACTATGGCTCACATGTAGTTTATGTTCATATTGAGACAATATTTGTCACAATGTGACGTTGGACCATGGTTGACCATGATTGACCATGGTTGATTTTTATACTAGCCATGATTGAACATGGTTGACCATAATTGATTTTAACAATGAGACTTTGTCAGAATGCGACATTGAACCATGGTGGACCATGGTTGACCATGATTGAACATGGTTAACCATGGTTGATTTTCATATTAAGAAAATATTAGTTACATTGTGACATTGGACCATGGATTACCATGGTTGACCATGATTATAAACCCAAGTGACTTATATTAAACTCTAGGATTAATATTATAAACCATATGAATAATATTATAACCTAACAATATGAACCCTTAGATTAATATACCTAAGGGATTGATATTATAAACCCAAGGGTCTGATAAAAAATAATAATAAATGTTACATAAAGAATAATGATGATACATAAAGAATAAATTATGATAAGATTTGGAAGTAAAAGTTACGTAAAGAATAATGATGATAAGCTTGGAAAGTTTGAAGCTAGAGCAGATGAAGGAATTCTACTTGTTACTCCTCTAGAATTAAAGGATACAAATGCTATAATAAAAGACTTCAAAATATTGTTAAATGTATTGATGTTGTGATTGATGAAGCATACACAATTTCAAAATGAGAAACATTAGCAGACGATGAATATGTTCCCACAACAATACAAATGAAGGAAGAAGAAGAAACCAATGATGCATCAAGAGGAATTAATGATACATAAGCATAAGAGAAGACTCCATCTAGGTATGTTCAAAAAAATAATCCAGAATCTCAAATTCTAGATGAAAAGGAAGTTGGTGTACAAACTAGAAGAGCCCTTGTTGGAACTCCCAGTTATCTATCCTTAATATCCACAATTGATCCACAAAATGTAAATCAAGCAAGAAAACATGAATGTTGGGTTAAGGCTATGAATGAAGAACTTGACCAAATAGAAAAGAATCATAAATGGGAATTAGTACCAAGAACTCATGATAATAATGTTATTGGGACAAAATGCATATTCAAAAATAAATCGAATGAAAATGGAGAAGTAATTAGAAATAAAACAAGACTCGTTTGTAAAGGATATGCTCAACAAGAAGGAATAAAATTTGAAGAAAATTTTTCACCTGTAGCCAGACTTGAAGCCATAAGAATATTTCTCTCCTTTTCAAGATTTCATCATTTAAAATTCTATCAAATGGATGTTAAATCTGTGTTTCTAAATAGATACCTAGAAGAAGCAGTCTATATTGGACAAATTGAAGGGTTCATTCTAGGAATTGATGAAAAACTTGTTGCAAGCTCAAGAAGGAATTATATGGGCTAAAACAAGCCCCTCATGCATGGTAATATCGTCTTGACAATTATCTTCAATAACAAGGCTCCACTAAAGGATCTGCAGATAACAACCTATACATAAAGATGTATGATGGTAAACGTTTAATTAATATTGTTTACGTGGATGACATCATTTTTGGTAGCAATGAAGATTCCATGAGTTAAAGGTTTGCTTCTATCATGAAACAAGAATTTGAAATGTCCTTACACTGTGAACTAACATACTTTCTTGGTTTACAAGTACAACAAGCAAAAAATTGAATCTTTCTCTCACAAACAAAGTACCTCAAGCAGATTCTAAAGAAATATGGGATGGAAGACTGCAAACCAATATGCACACTAATGGTGACAGGATGTAGCCTCAACACACATGATGATTTTCTTGTAGTCAACCAACGAGAATAAATATCGATGATCGAAAGCTTACTTTATCTTATGGGAAAAAGACCAGATATCATGCATGCAGTTGGGATTGTTGGACAATTCCAAGAAAATCCAAAATAAAATCATCCTCGGGGAGTCAAGAGGATATTCAAACATCTACAAGGCACTCAAGACTTTGGGTTATGGTATCCCAAATATGCAGATTTTACTCTTCATACCTACACATATGAAGATTGGGTAGGATATTTTGATGACCAAAAAAACACTAGTGGAGGAGTGATCAGGTGATCATGTCCTTAATGGAAAAATGCTCAAAATTTTTGATAGCAACAAAATTGAATCATGCCCCCAAGGAGAGCTGGTATCTAATTTCTGTCCATAATTCCCTTACAAATTTATTTATCAATTTCAAATAAATTAACAAATAAATGTATTAGTTCAACATTGATTCAGCCCGACACAAATATATACATACATTACCTGTTTCATTCTCTATTCTAGCACGCACAGTCATATAGTTTTCATATTATACTCGCCCCAATGTTAAGACCTTGGGAAAATTTAAATATGTCCCCGAACTTTAATTCTATCGCCGAACCTTATAACTAAGGTTACAACCCGGCACATTATAATTAAACACTTATGACAACTTAGGCCTCGGGCCTGTTGATCATGTTAGCCCCCTATTAATTTTTGATAAGCAAATAGGGGGTCAAACTGTCTCTGAGCTTTCAAGGAATGCATTCCCTCTGAAAACACATCATCCTTGAAGTCTCTTTATCCTTTTCCCTTTGATTAATCCTTGTTGCTGTTCCTAGTTTTAAAGTCCCTCTGTTTGTCAAGAAAATGCCCAAAAGGCCTACCTTTCCATCATTTCTCATTCCCATTAAACCTCTGTTTTCCTCAGATTTTTCCCCTCTCCTAATTCCTCATTAATCCCTCATTAGTCATCCATTTCCCCTTTTTAACCTCACAAACACCCTTGTTTGGCTAAAAATCCCTTCATCCCCCTCACCGTTACCCCTTGTTGGCCTTAAAATGCATGAAAAATGGGCTAAAAACCCACTTTCCACCTTATAATAGGCTAAGCCCCTTTTAGGCCAGCCCTTTAACCACTTCCCCACCACGTGACCCGCTCCTAGAACCAAGTGCTTAAGCTCCAGGGGCTAATCGCAATCGCAATCGTCGGGCTAGCGCATCCCTTTGTAAACAGAAATCTCCCGATGCGATTGTGTTCTGTTCTATTGACTCCCTCTACGATCTGAGCCGTCGATCTCCCCGCCAGATCTGACGGTTGGCGTATAATCGCACCCCCGCCCTCGTCGCAATCGCAAAGGTCTTAGTATGTCACCCTTCGTTCCCCCTCAATTGTGACCCGCCGATTTGATCACAACCGTTCACTGCCTTTGATCTGATGGTCCGCATTGAATCGCCCTCCGCCTATGACTGGGTCCCACATCAAGCCCGTTTCATATGTTTCATACAATTTCCTTTGTATTCCCTCAAAGGTCTAAACCTTATGGTTTACACTAAATCTTATGTCTTCGCCTAATTTCATATTGACCCCTCTGTAAGCCTTCATCAACTCCATTATTCACCATTTCATAGGAATTTCTCCCATTTTCACCATCGCGCCACCGCTTCCTAGGCCTTCACAGCATTGCTTCCACCATCCCTGGAATTTTATAACTAGTTATTTTCATTGTGCAGGGTTTTACGAAGTGGAAATTTCGCTCTGCTACCGTGATCACAGTCACTGTGTTTCGGAAGATAGAGGTGCCACTACAGTAGCGGTAGAGCATATCAACAGTAAGGATTAAGGGGGTTTAAACCTGTTATTGAATAATTAAAGCTTAACCCCGCATTCAAAAGAAGAAGGAGCAGTTGGAAGACTGAAGAACACACACAACAACCAGGTCTGTGTTTGAATATCTGTGGGAAATTTTTCTCCAGGCAGTACATCTTCCCATTAAAGCCTCCATGCCTCCTCGAGCCCTTAAACGGACGAACACACTGACAGAATTTTCCACGCCTACTCAAGCGCTTTAAATATGGCTCATGCATGATATACTATTCCATATTCACTCAACCATTTTTCTGCTATATTAGTTTCTTTGGGAGGGTGTTTTTAAAATGCTATTGTCATGTATGGATTCTTAAATTGGTAAGCCCATTACATGGTAATATTGTGTATCTGGATATCGTCTCAATGACAGCTAGTATTCTCTCACTTTTCTTACACCGTAAACACTTTCAGATTATTTATCTCTGTGAAGTATTTCTGAACAGGCCCACTTTGCAGTAAGTTGTCTCTGAATTGTCTGATGCTTTGTATAAGAGTTTTGCACATTGCCTCTGCAGTGTTCTTTTCCCTGTGTCAGTTTTTGAAAGTTTTGGTCCCATTTAAATCAATACTTCTTGTTTTCAAAAGATAGCATGAGAGCCTTTTATTGATAACTTCCTCTGTTATGCCATATGCTCCTTGCTATATATAAGATGTCTTAGGCACTGGTCTATCACAACTCTAGGCTGTCTCTAGGAATGAAAACAGGGCCCACCCATACAAAGCAGATGTCAACACTTTTTAAACACCCATACCTTTGATTAACCTCCGTGTTACTTCTGAGTGCGATCACCGTCTGATGAGCCTACCTCCAGATCAATGACGTACATCAATATCGCGCCGATCTCATAGTCGATAGTTAATGCACGATGAGGGAGTGACGAGGCGGTATTTACCTGTCGACGTGGCCACTTTTCACAGGATCGCTTGATGTTGGAGTGGTTTCGCTCTCGTACAAAGGCTATGTGATATGGTGGGTTCGGTTTTGAAAATCCGCTCCCGGATTATGAACAGTGTTTGACCAAAGGGTTAAGTTGGGGTTTTCACTATCGGCTAGTTCACGGTGCTGTGGAAATCCAACACTACAGCCACACAATTATATGCCCGGTATCAAGGTTACTGTAATCAGCTTGGTTTCTCACAGGGGTGCACACCAATAAAACACAATAAGGAGACTCAATATGGACTACGCTCAATCATGGACAGAGAGGCATGCAGAGATTACATAACAATTCTACGTAACAATTATACATAGAACTGTATTCAACTACTTCTCAATTAAAAAAATTCCCTCACAAAGATCAATTCAAGACAATTTGATAATCAACAAGCACTGAATTTATTCAACATGAAGAAATTGCTTAACACTCAGATTTTACTGCAGAAATCTCCTCCCCTCAATGCATCCAGGGAATACAATTTATATGTATCATTATGTGTCTCTTCGGTTCCTCTGTGAGGACCATTTTTGGTAAATCAAAAGCCTAATTACAATTTATTCGAATAACTGAAACAAGAAAGATGGAATGAACCTAAACTATTCGACTTCTACTGACTCTAACTGATCGAAATGCAACAGGCAGCTAAGGTATTGACACCTTGCTGTTACAAATTTAGATGATAACATTCCTCCTAATAACACAAGTGGGACAAATTTCTACATTCTTGGCTGCTTTCTGTCCTTTACGTAATTTTTCTTGCTAGAATCAAGCTCAAACCAGAATGACAAAAAGATCTCGTCGAAATGATCTTGTGGCAACGAACGACATACGGAAATCTGATTCTTTTAGTATGAGGCAGTTATTGCCCAGAAATCATGATAACCTCTAATGTTCAATGGGTAATGATAAATTTATGTGTTGGAAATTTTTTTATTTTAATTATAGTTTAACTAATGTTTTTTATGTATATAAAAATTTAATATTTTATTTTATTTAAAAAATCATATATTATATATATATATATATATATATATATATATATATATATATATTAAATATATATATATATTAAATATTAAAAACTTTAATTAAATTATTTAAATACCACACATTATTTCAACTTCGAATTAATATAAAAACCCAAAATGTCAAATGTGAAAAGTGGCAAAGGTTAAATTCACATGTTACGTTCAATGGAAAAAGTCATGGGTTAATTCAAATGTCAAAAGGATAAGGCATGTGTTATTTTATATTGGTGGAGCGGAGTTTAACAACGAATCAGCCCCCTTACCAACGTGACCGCAAGCGCAGAACCCTGGCCATGTTCAAACCGGTAGACCGTTTTAAAATATTATTATTTATTATATTGTGTTCACATGATGCGGTAGGCATAAAGGTTTAAATTAAATGCCGGAGGTTATAACTGTTTGGCTCCAAACTTCAAGCCGACGGGTGCGGTCACATGGAACTGTCAAATTAAATGCTAACCACCCAACTGGCAGGAATAATGGCGGAGTACCCAATTTCAGTACCAGACCCCTAATTTAGCAGGCCTAACTGCAGTCCTCCCAAAATTGGAGGAGCTTTTCTAGCCCTAGTTGGGCAAAACTTGTACTGGTCATAACTTTTGCTAGGAGAAGGCAATCAGAGCGAATTTTTTTGTTTTGTTTTGGGGGTATTGGAGCATTCTGAAGCTACTGGAATAGGTTACAGAGCCATCAGGGCATTCTATCATAGGTTTTATCAGCGTGTTAGCTAGAGGAGCCACTAGGGCTTTGGGAATGGAGAGCTATATTGGGCTATGTTCATCTGTTTGAGGTGAATTTTCTGTCATTTCTTATCGTTTCCAGCACTCTAAATTCATTTATGTAGCTGTTTATGCCTGTTTAGGCTTTATACACTTTGTATAACCATTTTATGAGCATAATAAGAGGAAAGGCATGCCCATTTGGGGGCCTTGGACCCAGCAGATGTAGCCCAGGAGGGGTGAACTGTCTAAACATATGCTGAGTTATATTCTGTGTCAATTTTGCTGCTTATTTTCAGAATTACATGTGTTAAACAGTAAATTGGAATCGGCCTCCCATTCACAAAAGGACTAATACACTTAACAAAACACATTTGTTCCATTGCAAAACACTTCTAAAAGCTTGCACACATCTATTAAAGGTTAATGAATACTTTGAACCAACAACAAATAATTTCATAACCAGATCATTGAGTGTTTACTGTTTATTTCTTTAGGCAGAGTCTGTTTGTGGGCCAGGTAGCCTCTGGTTTCATCCTTTTCTTTGAAAGGTGAAACAACTAGTAAAAGCCCCAACAGTCAATCTCTGTATGAGAAATAATTAGTTCACACATTTCAGATTAGATTGGTATCAGAGCTCTAGGTTTTTCTCAAAAGTTTGTGAATTTTGTGCAAGAAAATTGTGTTGTTCTGCAAATTTGATGCTTACTAGGCTGAAATTGAAAAGAGGGGAAGGAAAATTGGTTAGAGCACAAGATAATCCTCAACCAAGGAGGGCGAGGGTGCCATTATCTCCACCTTCCATTTCATCCTCATTAGCCTTAGAATCAGCCACAAACATGTCTTCAAGAGAAGGAGAAGTACATGAAGAAACGGATCCCAAGGAAGAAGAAAGAGTCTTTAGAAAAGATTTCTTGGACATGACTGAAATGGTTAGGATCCTCTATCAAGAAAGAAATGATAGGATTTTTGGAGAAGGGTCTAGAAACCAAAGAGAAGAAGGAGATTCTTCAGGAGGGAAGAAAGACAATGAAACGTCAAAGAAAGGGGATGGAGGAAATGGTGATCCACCATCTCCATCGTCATCCTCTTCCTCAACATCATCCTCTTCTACTTCAGTAAATTAGTCACATAAGTAAAAAACAACTGGTAAAAATCCTTTGTTAAAGCTTGATGTCAAATTTGAGTTGCCAATGTTTAATGGTGATGTTAATGCAGAGAAATTAGATAATTGGATTAGACAACTGGAAGTCTATTTTAGGATTCAAAATCTGCATGATGATGACACCAAAATACAATTAGCCTCATTAAGGATGGATGGAGCAGCATTGGTTTGGTGGGAAGCCAAAACCAGGGAGGAAATCAAGAAGCATGGTAAGATAACTCTAACATGGACTGAGTTTATTACTGCTACCAAGAAACAATTTTATCCTCTTGCTTATCTTCAAAAGGCAATAATGAATTGGAAAAATTTTAGACAGATTAAGGGACAGAATGTGCAAGACTATACCTAGGAATTTAGGAGAAGAGCACTCTTACTTGGGGTAGATTTACAAAGCCAAGACACTTTGTTAAAGTACATAGGTGGTTTGCACAGTTACCTTCAACACACTATTCTTATGTTTAATCCTACCAGCTTAAATGAGGTCTGTGTATAGGCTACGCATTTAGAAGCTAGAGGAAAGAATACTTTTGATGCTTTGAATGAGGATAGTGATTTCAAAAACAAAGGAAGAAAAAGGGTTGCAAATTCAAGAAAGGAAAAAGGAAAGTTCTTTTGCAAGAACTGTTCAAAGACAAGCCATGATGAAGACCACTGTTGGAAGCTTCATCCCGAGCTGAAACCAAAAAAATACAAAAACAAAGACAAGACCAAAGAAAAGGGGAAAACTGTAGCAACAATTGAGAAAGACTTAGGGTCAGACTCAGGTGATTAGACAAAAAGCATCGCCATGGTTTTAAAGAACATTAAGGGGAAATAAGTGGTGCAAGACACAATTCCCAGTTCTAGCTCATTAAATTGTCACAAAGATACTCAAGATGAAAAGAGGAGGATAGAGGTATTCCATGTGAGGGTAATTTCAAAACATACAAAATTTGACACACTGTTTGATAGTGGGTCACAAGCTAATCTCATATCAGAAGATTTGGTCAAATAGCTAAAACTTGAGACCATTCCACATCCAAAGCCTTATCCACTTGGGTGGATATGCAAGGATGCAAACTTACAAGTCTCAAGAAAGCGCATATTGTGCTTTGCAATAACTGCACATTTTATTGACACAGTTGAACTTGATGTGGTGCCGCTTGAGATCTTAGGAATTGTTTTTGGAAGTCCTTACTTATTTGACAGGAAGGCAATCTTCTATCGCCATGAAAACAAGTATCACTTGTTCAAATATGGTAAAGAGTACATTGTGAGAGAACACAATAAGAAGTTGGAATCTTCTTTACTCCATGCAGGTCAGTTGAAAAGGCTGGTTAATGCAAGTCAAAGTCAAAGTTTTTTGATGTTGAAACGACAAGATTTTGTGCATTTACCTTTTCATGATGTTGCTAATGATATGTCTCAATTTGATAACAGTTCGTCTTTGAAAGAAGATGACATTATGTTGCACAAGTTACCTTTGGTATCGGCTGGTGCAGTGAACGAAGTGTCTATGCAAAGAAGTGCAAGACCCCAAGAGATGAGAAGGCATGCAAGCAAAAAGGGCACATAGTTCAACATGGGACAAAGTTGGTTTCAAAATGGTAGAATTCGCCATATGAACAGTTTGAAAGGTGAAAGTTATTTTAAGTCTTCTTAGAATTTTGATCAGTCTAGAAACAATTTGTTTTCTGCAAATTGTAGTTGCTGTTCTGCAAATTTTAAGAATTTACATCATGATTCAATCAGTTTTAGCAATGGTCGATCAATTAATTCCAGAGACAATTTATCATTTTCTGAAAAGCTCTGTTTGATGAAATCGAGTAGATTTCAATTATTCAAGGGTGGAAGAGTGGAGAATCATTCTCCACATCATCAGTTTCACTAATCAGAGAGATTTTGTGGGTCCAAAAGCTTCCCATTTGGCAGGTGTGATCAGGTGATCATGTCCTTAATGGAAAAATTCTCATAATTTTATTTGCTCAGAATCATCTCAAACTAGAACGAAAGGAAATATCTCATCAAAATGATCCTGTAGTCGTGAACGACACTCAAATCCGTTACCGTATGAAGAAGTTATTGCACTTTGAAATCGCCCAATAACCTCCAATGTTGAATGGGTAATGATAAATTTATGTGTTGGAAATTTTTTTATTTTTATTATAGTTTAATTAATGTTTTATATATATATATAAATTTAATATTTTTTTTTGATTTAAAAAATCATATATTATATTAATATATATATATATATATATATATATAATATTAAAAACTTCAATTAAATTATTTAAATACCACACATTATTTCAAATTTGAATTAATATAAAAACCCAAAGTTCTAATGTCAAATGTGAAAAGTGGCAAAGGTTAAATTCACATGTTACGTTCAGTGGCAAAAGTCATGTGTTAATTCAAATGTCAAAAGGATAAGGCACGTGTTATTTTATATTGGTGGAGCGGAGTTTAACAACGGATCAGCCCCCTTACCAACGCGACCGCAAGCGCAGAACCCTGGCCATGTTCAAACCAGCGGACAGTTTTAAAATATTATTATTTATTATATTGTGTTCACATGATGCGGCAGGCATAAAGGTTTAAATTAAATGCCGGAGGTTATAATCGTTTGGCTCCAAACTTCAAGCTGATGGGTGCAGTCACATGGAACTGTTACATTAAATGCTAACCACCCAACTGGCAGGAATAATGGCGGAGTACCCAATTTCAGTGCCGGACCCCTAATTTAGCGGGCCTAACTGCAGTCCTCCTAAAATTGGAGGAGCTTTTTTAGCCCTAATTAGGCAAAACTTGTACTGGTCATAAATTTTTCTAGGAGAAGGCAATTGGAGCGAATTTTTTGTTTTTGTTTTGGGGGTATTGGAGCATTTTGAAGCTACTGGAACAAGTTACAGAGCCATCAGGGCATTCTATCATAGGTTTTATCAGCGAGTTAGCTAGAGGAGCCACTAGGGCTTTGGGAATGGAGAGCTATATTGGGCTATGTTCATATGTTTGAGGTGAATTTGCTGTCATTTCTTACTGTTTCCAGCACTCTGAATTCAATTATGCAGCTGTTTATGCCTGTTTAGGCTTTATACACTTTTTATAACCATTTTCTGAGCATAATAAGAGCAAAGGCATGCCCATTTGGGGGCCTTGGACCCAGCAGATGTAGCCCAGGAGGGGTGAACTGCCTAAACATATGCTGAGTTATATTTTGTGTCAATTTTGCTGCTTATTTTCAGAATTACATGTGTTAAACAGTAAATTGGAATCGGCCTCCCATTCACAAAAGGACTAATACACTTAACAAAACACATTTGTTCCATTGCAAAACACTTCTAAAAGCTTGCACACATCTATTAAAGGTTAATGAATACTTTGAACCAGAAACAAATACTTTCATAACTAGATCATTGAGTGTTTACTATTTATTTCTTTAGGCAGAGTCTGTTTGTGGGCCAGGTAGCCTCTGGTTTCATCCTTTTCTTTGAAAGGTGAAACAACTAGTAAAAGCCCCAACAGTCAATCTATGTATGAGAAATAATTAGTTCACACATTTCAGATCAAGGAGCATTGTATATGGGGCCTCGCTTGGTGTCATGGTTCAGGAAAAAAACAAAGCTCGATTACTTTATCTATTGTAGAATAAGTATATGTTGTTGCTTCATCTTGCTACACACAACTTCTCTGGATAATGCAAACATTGTAGGATATTCAAATCAATTATTCTCCACCCATTTCCATTCTATGTGATAATATTCGTGCCATTAGTATTTCTAAAAATCCTGTTATGCACTCCAAGACCAAGCATATTCCAATAAAATATTATTTTCTGAGAGAACAGGGGCTTGAAAAAAAGGTAAAACTCGGATATGTTCCCTCGAAAGAAAAAATTTCTGATATATTTACAAAACCTCTCCCATGTGATGCATTTGAATATCTTAGACAAAAATTAGGAGTTGTCTTTGCTTCATCACTCAGTTAATAAGTTTGACCAATCCCTCAATTTTAGGGGGATTTTCTTACCTTATATACGCGGATCCATTGAAATAAAGTCACATATATACATGAGTTTTGACTTAAAGAGTCACATATATTTTTTTGTGACAAATGAATAGAGTAACAAGCTCAAGGAAAAGCTTTGATATACTTTAGTTAAAACTTAATTTTCCTGCTAGTTCTGGAATTGGTTGATTCTAGTATGATGATGCCATGATTTTTGAGTTGGTACATTATGAAACTGATGCTTTGCTAGATCTATGATTGATGAAGTTGCTTTGATGACCTATCTGATGTATGAATTGATGTGAACAAACTTGATAGTGAAATGTTGGCATAGGTTCAGGGGGAGTACATTGATGGAATTATGTTTAATTAAAGATGATATGAGGTCTTGCTACCTCACTATTGAGGTCTTTTGTCTTAGTTATAAATGTCATATCTTTCATTTGACATAAACGTCATGTAGAGAAATGTGATGTAATAATTTTCATATTCGATCATGTACGGAAACTACAAGAAAAAATGGACATTGGTGAGGGGCGAAAAATGTCACCATAAGCTCATTGGTGATGGTCAAAGGAGTCTTCATCACCAAAAACTAAACGTCACCAAAGGAGGCAGAGCCAACTTCGAATCCTGTCACATTTATGTGAAAACACAAAAAAGACTAATAATGATAACTAATATGCAGAATCCTTTTCTAGAATTATTTGATTGTTATGGTGGAAAAGGAAAACCAAACCTATGGGGAGAGGAAGATTTGATAGGGAGTATTATCCAATATTCCTTCAAAAATAAAGAAAGCAAGAACCTTTCCTCGAGGTATGGAAGGAATACTCGCCCAATCAATAATGGTCAATTGAGTTTAGTTCCAGCCATCGATGTTTACATAATGAATAAAACTAGCATAACCAAGTTACCTAGTTAGCTTATAACACATATCCTTGTAATATGGTAAACTAAAAAAAGGGTGTTAACAGGGCTCGACTGAAGCTTCACATCGAATAAGGAATCCTTTCATGGACACCCAACGAACCCCCAAGCTATGTGAGGTGCTTAGGCTCAAGGGTAAGCATAGCTAATATCCCCTAATTACTGAAATGATACGAGTCAATACGTTAAATCAATACTTATCCACTTCAGAGGTCCCCCACCTAATAAGTAACTCAAGGTGAGGGTGTTGATGGATCCACCATCGGTTTACCATATGCAAAGGTTGGTTCCACACAGATTATCACTGGCAGGCCCCGAACGAAGACATAAAATTCATTTCTGTCTTTATTTCCTTCACCACATATAGAAATGGAATTTCATGAGCTACAACACAACCCCACATCTTAGCTAGTTCTGGCTTCTCTTCGTTCATAATAATTGCATTTGTATCCGACTGAGATGCTAGTGGTGGGATTTCTACTTTCACTTGGTCAGTCAATACAATCTAAATTCCTACTATTGGATTTGTTGAAACCGACCAAGATTACATCTTTGACCTATACAAAGCTTCATGAAATCCTTCCCATCACACAACAAGATACCTAGGATAGCCACAATGAAAAAAACGTCTTCGCCGAAAGTATAGATGTTGTGGTGACATTCAAGGTCCGTCAACAATAATGATTTATAATGATGGACAGTGACCATCACCATTTCATATGAGCGATGGTGACGGACAATAGCCTCTATCACCAAAAAATTGAACGTCACCAAAGGTGGTGCCATCGAAAGTATGTGCTGTGGTGACATTCAAGGTTTATCACAAATATTGATTATAATGACAGATAGTGTCCGTCACCATTTCATATAAACAACAACGCTTTTTTGTGATGGACCTTTCATGGCCGTCACTATTTGTGCATATATATGGTGACATTCGTTGAACCTCACCACTTCATATTTGGTGAGAGTAAAAAAATGTCACCATAAGCTCATTAGTGATGGTAAAAAGAGCTTTTTTCACCATTCCATATGAATATTAGGGTATGATGGAATCGAACCACCAACCTCCTACTTGTAAAGAAGGTGCTCTTCCATTGAGCTAACACCCTTTAAAGAACTAGATTTTAAAAAATTAAACCTTGAAACTTTATAAATTCTAAATTATACAACTTTCGAGAAATCATAAAGCTTTGTAAAGTATTGGAAAATATTTTACTAAAAAAGAAAAATAACATCGAAGTTGTAAGTCCCTACCTAATGGTTATGGAAGTTATGAAAATCGGGTGGAGGTGTAAATGAATTGGTGGGAAGTACCAAACATACAAGTAGAATACGTTTATTCCATTCTATAAGAAGTCTTGGAACAAGTTTGAGATTGTAATCTATATGAACTAAGTTAACTATTATGTGTAAAATATGCATATGCTCCAATGAATAAATCAAGACTGCTAAATGTATATTTGTGCTATGAATATTTGTATCTGACACAAATATGGAATAGGTAGTGTTAGCCAATTGCAAGGTAATGTACATGTCAACAAAAAAATCAACAAGAGGAAGTTATTTCTATGACTTTTGGGGCACAATTTCTACACTATATATCTTTGAATGTCCCTTGTGTAAATATATTACTCTCTTTAAAGCTCTATCATATTAGAGGACCAGAAGAATAATTCCCTATTTAATGCAGAGTTTCTCTTCCATAGGTAGAGAATATGCCCTATCATCTGTAAATATTTTGAGTGATAGATCTGCAGTTTACAATTATGTTGACCACTAAAAGAACCCATTTATCCTGAGACAATTTATAATTTTATGAAGATGTTTAGCCTTGAATAAAACAATGACTATCGAGGGAAAATGGGATTAGACCTTAAAAACACTTTGAGGGGCTTGCAAAATGATTATTTATTTCCCATTGAAAATGCTGCCTCTATTTTCAGTAGTTTAAATTTTTTTTTGGGAACATATTCTGCAAGAATATGGCGTACATTTAGAAAACTGATATTACAAAGTGGCACAAATTTGAACCCTCTCATAAATTTAATGACCATTCCATTTTCATGGTGATTTAAAACAAAAATGATAGCATACTATTTACCTAATGCAAAAAACCATCATGCATTTTGTAGGAGATTAAAAAAACCTAGCATCTTAGTGAATTAAGTTGTCTAGATGATTAACTATTTTATTCCCATACACAATCCCTGTCTTCAGAGGGTTTTGTTTAGCCTTAAAATGCAACGATACCACTCATTGTTGTCTTGATCCTTTTAGGCACTTAAAATAGTCTAGGAAACAAAAAAAAACAAGAAGTTGAGTTGCTTAGGTGATAAATGATCTAGTTTTCATAGCAAGACTCTTTCAGCATTTGACTTTATATTGTAGTAGTGAATGCGATAAAAAAATTTAAATTGAATTGATGACCATATGTGCACATAAAAGATAGACATGGAGAATAAATATCTACTATTTCTCTGACTCTAGTACAATTTTTTCTTGGCTATGGGGATTTTACAACATTTGCATGGATGGTTCCACTGGGTTTGAGCTTGTGTCAACTTTGCCAAGAGCACACACAAGAAGTAGAAAGGGAGAAAAGGGTTGAAAAGGAAAACACATACACACACAGATTCAAAGACAAGTTGAACGAGGTTTGGTTGGTTGGTAAAACAGGGGTGTTGTTATTCCCCAACCAAGGTTCAAATTCCCTTAAACATGTTTGTCTCTAGTGAGCTATTTCACGTGGGTAGTTGTAAGTCCTAGATAATTTTTTCTAGACAGATATTCTCAATTGCCTTAGTAGGTTCATCCCTAGTGGGCCTTCTCAATTGGGTATTTGCAAGTGTTGGGAATTTTTTTATGAATAGATAGTGTTAGTCGCCCTAGCAGGATGTCCCATGGTCAGGTTCTAATTACTTTTATCAGATTATCCTTCGACTTCCAAATCCTATACCATAAATTTCACTGATTATCGGAAAAACAGAAGAGGAATATTTAGTTAAAATGCATCGATTGAAAACTGAGATACAAAATAAAGTCAACCTGGGGTTGGATGGGTGGTGAAAAAAGGGAGTTTTTTTTCCTCAGCCAGAGTCCCATGGGTACATGAAATTCTTGGGAAAATTAGTTGAGTAGATGTTCTTGACTGCCCCTAGTGGGCTAGCTCACCTGGGAAGGTGCAAGTATTTTGAAAATTTAGTTGAGTAGATATTATTAATTGATCCTAATGGAATATCTCACCTGGCAAGGTGAAATTCCCTGAGAAAATTTTGTTGAATGGACACTCTTACTTAATTGACCCTTAGTGGGATTTCTCACCTAGCTAGGTGTGAGTCTTAAGGTAATTTTGGCTCAATAGATACTCTTAACCAACTCTTAAGGGACTGTGTGCTGTCTCACCCTGGGAGTTGCCAGATTTGGGAAAATTTGGCTAAATAGATACTCTCAATCAAAGTTTTGTCATAAAATATTTGAAAAGATAAAATGAGAATTAAGCGGGGGTGTTCTACATAAGCTAATAGGCCATCCTCTATCTTTGTCAGTAGTTAGAATTGGTAATTTTGGTAATAAGAGTCATGGGATTATGTTGCACAATAGTAGTGAGTCAGACTCCATACTCTTCTTCTATTAGCATTTATAATTAGTGTAGTTGTGATGGGTTCATACAATGTGTCCTTGTGACTACCAATGAAGAATACCAAAGCACAAGATGCAACATATGAATGATTAAAATACAAAGGTGATAAATGCCAGCTATTTTAGATTAAACCATAAGGAAGAGAATAACTATTATACTTGCAGCTACTAGTCGATTCTATGATGGTGTCCTCTACATTGATTAACTTCCTGAAGCACTTGAAGGAGGAATAATCCCCGTGAATGATGGGAATAAAACTTCTTTTAAGACATACACGGGCTAACAAGTAGGCCAACATCTATACTGTTGTTGTATTCAATAACACAGGATTGCACCTGGTCACTTCCTTCTTCACATACCCATTGCTAAATTTTTTTTCTTCAAACCAGAATCATTTCCACTACAAACCTGCTTCAAGCCAAAAATTATGTATTAATAAATAAATTAACAGAAAAATTCAGCACATCACACAACCACCACATTATAATGAAAGGGAAAAAAGATATTTGAACAAATCGAAAGGAACATGGAATATAATACCTTCAGTCTCTTCAATTTTTCTACCATGTTTGACAACAGAGATAGGAATGTCTTATAGGTTTCCAATGTCCAATAAATGCTTAGCCTCACCACCTTCATATATTTTCCCACAAAATGTAGCATTCCTAAAAGAAGCACCCTCTTTGTCAATAGCCTTACAATCAGGACAATTATCTTATGGGTATACAATATCTTTCCATTTGATATAAGAATCAAGATACCTAACCTATAAATGTGTTCAACAGGTTATAAATGAAATAATTTCAGATCTTAAATTCCTTAAGCATTTGCATGTATATGTAAAATTATTTAGAGCAACTAAATACAAAATAAATACAAACAAACCTGAATTGCAAGCAGTGACATAGTCCTAGAACTTTCAACAGCTTCCCTCCAAGTATAGCATCTACTTCTTCTAGGCATATCACAACCTTCTACATAAAAATTCCAGGTATTCTCCTTAATCCATCTAGAATGAAACAAATTGTGGTAACATTAGAGTGAGATAAGATGGGATACTATTATTAATTTCAAATAGAATGTATTAATAAATGTACAGAAAATCACACACCTCGTCATCCATATTGGTTTGTTATTGCACACGGTAACTGAAGTACTTGGTTGGAGAACCTTCCACCTTTACACCAATAAACAAGTTTCAAAGCTCTAGCATCCTTTGGAGTAGGAATCACTATGGAGCATTATTTTTCAGAGGTTTCTTTCCATTACCTCTTCATTTTGTAGCTGAGATAACATAACTTGTGCCTATATGACTAGCAGAATCTTGAGGGAACCAATCATCTACACATTTAGTCCAACTTTTTTCTAGTGCAATGAGCGGAATGTTCTTCTCAAGTTGCAAAACAAAAGTCAAACACCCAACATGTTCATACTCTTCCTTTACATTGAAAATTACATGATACACAATTCCACATTCAAGAAAAATGCTATGAAATAAAACATAATATGCAAGAATGTTGAAAAAAGAAGCACATGTTTTCCCAAATAAACATACTGTAAGAAAAATTGACTTATTAAGAAGATATCAGCCCAAGAAATTATATTTTTTTTAGGACACTTTATGCACTAAGAGTGAAAATTCATATATGTTCTACAAATGGTGCACAAAATCAGTCTAAGAGGTTAACTCAACCAATTATTGCCAAAGTTTTTGGCCATTATACTAGTTTCGTGCTACTAGGTGTCGAGTTCAAATCAACCTAGGTGAGTTGCACTAATCTACACCAACATGTTTACTAGAGATGTCATCTACGAATATGGGGAAGAATCATTTGGGCTTCCCCAAGAGGTGTTACTTAGAAAATAATTGGTGTATGGACTCATCTTAGAGAATAAAATTTTTCTTCAGAAATCTATGTTAAGGACTAGAAACATCAAGTATGTATGTTTAATTTTCTCTGTTGAAGATTTGATTTAAAGCTTGCTTTTCTCCTCCTTCAATGGTTCTCAGTACCTTTCGGGAGAGGTAAATACCAAGTTGTACTTTTATCTTTCTATATCTTATCTACTATGAGCATAGTTTTAAAAATCGGAACTGGCCACCTATCTAACCATGATTACAATAAAAAATGAATCAAACTAAGATCAAACTGGGTTTAATAATCTGGAATTGGAAAAAATACATAAAATAATTAATTTTTATGAAAAAAATTATTTTTAAGATTATAAACCATGATTCCAAAGCATTAGAGACAAAACATGGAAATTATTCTCATCTATATACCATGAAAGTGTGCATATATCAAAATGGCACCAAGTGAAATACACATCAATGATATCATCGACAAAATACATAACCAATGAGGCTCTAAATGGCTTCTAGAGTCCAAAAAGAATGCTACAATGAGACTTTTAATGGCCTCTAGAGTAAAAAAAAATGCTACAACTTGAGCTACTGGACATGTAGTGGTCCCAAACTATATAAGCACAAAACAAGATAAGTAGTTGTAGAGTGTTGAAACAAACAATGAAGAAACACTGTCCTTGATTTCATCGAAGGAGATAGAGATCTATTGGGAAACATTGAGCCTCTTTTGACAATTGATCTACTTCTTGATTCAATTCTCCAAAAACAAGAATAAAATAAATGACTTCGAACAACTGAAATATCTCCTTCAAATGATCATCTACAAGCCCAATATTAATATCTTGAAGCTGTCTGTTGCTTTGTATCCAATTGATAACCAAGGCTGAGTCTTCATAAAATTGTAGGACCTTTAATTCTCTTTCTGTAGCACACTTTACGAGTGATTTCAGAGCCAAAAACTCTACTAAATTACATATACCATGCCCTATCATTCCTTTAGACTTACTCCAGTGAGAATCAGAAAGGAAAAGCATGCTTCCCACACTGATATTATGGCATATCTATTCCAACTTCTAGGTGCCATCTAAAAACCCCGACAGATTTATCTATGGATAGAATGACAATCTATTGAGAAAGTTTAACTTATTTCAAATCATAGAAACCATAACACTTACCCTTGAATAAAATTTATAGGCAAGATAAAATACCCTTTAACAGAGCTGAGATTCCAGCCAACCAGATCACCCAACACAATATGCATGGAAAATTTCTCAATTTGTTCAAAGCAGGATTCCCAAACCAGTTTCCCAAACAGACCTCTATTGTATCACTGGTCCACACATTTCTTTGATGAGTAATTGATTCGTCTTCCTTCGACAATTCCTGTTCATATGGACAATTGATAAGTAAATAGTACACAATTTTATTCAGTAGCTTTGTACAAAAAACATACAGCTAGGCCCTATCTACCTCTCCTTTGAATTGCTGCGCAAGTAAAAAATTTATTCTTTAATACCAGCCAGAGAAAGATATGGATTTTCTTCAGTGCCTATTCTTCCAGATCTCCTTCCATCACTAGACAGGGCCATAAGGTTTCGTAAGAAGCTACAACTTACAAGTTACATATATTCCATTCCATTCCATTAAAAGATGAACTCAAGTAAATTACCCACAAAGGGAAAAAGTTACTACAATACATTATAAATGAGATCAAATTAGATCTATATTAGAAGAAGAGAAATTTAACTCCATGGTGCTCATAAAACTCCCATTCATATTTTCCTCATATGGCCAATTTTCATGATCTG
Source organism: Pinus albicaulis (assembly GCA_034641835.2). NCBI lineage: Eukaryota > Viridiplantae > Streptophyta > Pinopsida > Pinales > Pinaceae > Pinus > Pinus albicaulis. The sequence continues at coordinate 772,189,917 of CM076571.1, read as the reverse complement.
TCCAATTTAGCAGCTAAAACAAGGTTAATCTTTGATGTGTTACAAATCATAAGCTCTTGTAACTCTTATTGGTCATGCCATAGAATTAAATGGAACTTTAATTTTGCAAAAAATTAATACTTGTAAAGTGTCCTATATTCCAAGGGATACATCCTTCGTACTCTATCTACAACATATCTAGAATGCAATTCAGTCCACTTTCCCATTATGAAAAAAAGTCAGCCACAAAATCCCCTCAAAAGGAAGACATAGAAAGATGTTGCAAGGTTTTTGGCATACATCAACACTTTGAGAATGGTAGATAGCTACGCTAAATTTTTAAGAGTGCAAGCTTCAACACAATTGGGTAAGTTGTAGGTAAGAGTACAAAATAATGCATCCCTTGGCAGAAAGGACTGATGGCTTGTATAGAAAATGATCCCTGAAAAAATAAAATATTGCTATATCCATAAGAAAACATGCTTTCATCCATAATATCCTGATGTGGGTTTTCACCAAGGGATGGAAAATGTTGCTAAAAATAGGAAAGGTGGTTGAAAATAAAAGGTAATGCAAGTTGGATTTGTATGGAGGCATATGGATCACAAAACCACAAGTGCCTGTCATCTGTTGGTCAAAGTAGCTGTGCATCTAGACAAGCCACATATTCAAGAAGGCAAGTAGTGGTGACTGATCCCAATTCAATTTTGTCTCCTGCTACAGATATCAACATTTTCATCCTACAACGGTATAGGTCAACGATTCTCTTCAACAAGTTCTAAAGGTCTCAAGCTCTGAGTCACTAGCCATGGTGCATCAAATTATAGTAAGAATGAAGTTACATTGAAAGGCATTAATGTATCTCTCTTGATAAGTGAAACAATTAGTAGTTGAGGTTGATAATGGAAGCTTTCTAGTTCCAAAATTTTATAATATAATACAGAATACAATGAATACAGAATACACACACATATATAATGGAATATTTTCCTCCCATTAACTTGATAGCTTGATTCGAGATCAAACCTGAAATCGAAGGTTATCTGTTTTGTTAACCAAAAGTTCTATATTTTCACCTCGGTCAAGGACCTGTAAAAGAAAGAACAATTGTTACCTAAAAGGCTATAAAAAAGTAGAAAAACTAGCAATTAATATTAAGAGAAACAATACATAAAATGGAAACACATTCTGCAACCTGCATTGGACACTGATCCAACAACTAGCAGTCTATCCCCGTAGGATCCAAATCCAATACAAGATGAGTAATTTACTTCCATAAAATGAAAAAACAAACATATGTAGATGTTGGCACAAATCTATAAATGCTTGACAGTAGTATGATACCAAGATTTTATGTTCTCAAGTAGATTCCAGATAAATGACTAGAATAGTAGGAAAACAATTAACTACTTCATACTAAGAGGTGATTTATTGGTTCTTTGGTGGAGTACCATTTTTTTCAAATAATAGGAATAAAATAGTTATTTGCAATTTCTAAATTATTGGATGCATGCGGATCTCTGGTCAGATGTTAAAAGTACATTTTCCCTAAGAAAGTTGAAGTTTTGGGAGCATCTTTCTGTATTTTTCCTTTTGAAGGAAACTTGTGGTTGGCTTTGTTTCAATTTTTGCGAATAAGTTGATATTTTGAGTGCGTTTGGGTATGTGTGAGGTAGAAAAAAATGGCGTGTTCCTTTGAATAAAGGAACAATGTGCCTTGTGCATAAGACACACTGTAAAAAGATAGTCTAAGTTGCATAGAACCTTTCATGAGTTTTCACCAATGGATGGCGAAGGGGTTGCTGAAAATAAAAATTATAATAACAAAGGTGGTTGAAAATAAAATAATAATGTATCTTAGATTGGCTAGGAGCTGAGTTGTGTAGGGATCAGAAAACCTGTAATATTCCAAATTTAACATGCATCTAAATGGAATATTGAATTTTGTCTTTTACACCTAGGAGATGAATAAATGGGTAAGGAGGCCCATACATTGTAGAAATAGGAATAAAATACCTTATGATGTGAAAATGGATCATTATTATGGCTAGATTTCACACCCTCATGTGTGAAAAGGGACATTTTCTTGTGGACAAAGTCAAGTTTGACCAAGTCAACAACATAAATGTAGGAGGAGTGGATCATCAATAAAAATAGCTCAATATGAATGAGGATCAATCTAGACAACTATATGTGAGTTGGATTGAAGACCCTTAGGTGTGAAAAGGGCTGAAGCAGGTTGAAGAGGTCAACCTGGACCAAATCAAACAGCGCTGTCATGGAGGAGTGGCCTTGATGAAGGTACAATGTAGTTTTGGAGAGATATTGATTGTGTGATGGTGGAAACCCTAATGAGTGAGACCCAAGGTGAGAAGGCTCACTTATTTTATAAGGAAGAGGATGGAAACCATTTGAGGTTAGCTTATGAATGATATTTTTATATGTATGCTTAGACTTTTGCTCTCTTTAGCTGTTTAGCTAAGATTGCTGGTGCTGTTTAGCACTAAGGTATTCCTGTTTAGGAATTCCATCTCTTCCCTCTAATTAGCTCTTAGGAGAGACCTGATCTATCATTCCACACATTTGGAATTGGTGCCAAGCTTCAGTCTTCATTTTCAGTGCAGTTTTTGCAGGAGGTTGTGTTGAGTTGCAGGGTGTTGCAGTGGAGGGTTGAGAAACCCACTTTTTGAGTTGGTTTTGCATAGGAGGAAGGATTCCTTCTATTGGGAGATCCTTTTGGAGGGTTCTTGGGATGATTTCCGATCTTTGACAGTAGGCAAATATATTTCCATCACCTACAACATTATTCCAGTAAGGAATTGCGTTATTTCTGGAGGGCAGTTTCTGTAGTGTATCTTGTGGCTCTTTTTGGGAGTTTTCCTGTGATTGGATGGTTGATCTTTCCATGGGGGAAGACCTTTAATCAGATATGAATCAGATCTATATTATTCAGCCTTCTATACTCCTATGCTTCATTTTGCAGTGATTATTCAGTCTTATTGTTGAATATCACCATTTCTATTTGGGTGTATTCCTAGAAACCCTACCCGGGTTCTCTAGATTTTGTATAAAGGAGAATAGATCTCAGTTCTTGAGCCATATTGTTTAATATAATATCAGATCTATTTGTCTCAGCTATTTCTATGCATAAAATCTCATTAGAATGCGCTGTCTCTTTAAGAATTAATTTCGTGTTGCAGTAGTTTTGGGGTTTTATCAATTTTGAGCCATACTAGGTGTGGGAGGTCTATTTACCTCACCTAGTTTGATTTGTTTCTGCTAAATTATTGGATTTAGATGGTATATTGTTAGATCTAAGGGATCCAATTGTTGATTTCGTTTTCTGTAGAATATATTTCTGAAAATGCATTTTTTATACATGCATTGCTGAGCAGTCCCATTTTGGGATATTATAGTGGTATCAGAGCAAGATCTTTGGCTCATCCTATGAACTTCAAGAAAATATGATATAAGAAGAAGGAAATATCAGAATGATGGAGAGAATGAGCTTTTTATCATCATTTTTTAGATCCATGAAGGACCTCTCCAAGGAGGTTAAGAAGAAAAAAGAAAAGAGGATCAGTGAAATTTCTAGAGGGTTTCAAGAGAAGGAAGATCCATGCACTTCCTATGATCAGAAAAGGAAACCAGTGTTGCAGAGAGCTCCAAGGCATTGGAACATACCCTTTCATTTGGAAAATAAGGACAAATTGCAGAAAGATGGGGGACACTTAGATCACAAGATTCTAAGTGAATACCATGTTGAATACAAATATCAACCTAAAGCCTTCAAGGAGACTATATCTTTCCCTCAGTTCATTCAATGGGAGGAAGAAATAAGACCTTGTAGCCAAGGGAGGATCAAGGAAAATAGGTTTCTATTTTCTACTTTTGATGGGTCATCTACAACAAGGGTTTGGGCAAGGAAACTAGATGCATTATTCCTACTACATCCAGTGGTAGAAAGAGAGGTTGTAGAGATTGCAACACTGCACCTTGAGGGTGAAGAAAAAATTTGGTGGTTCAACCATTTGATTCATGCAAGAGTGACTAATTTGGTTGAGTTTACTCAAAGTTTGATTAGAAAATTTGGTCAAGAGAAATCAGAGGAGGAGAAGCCCTCACCACCATTGGAGCAGAATTGTACTAGTGCTATCACAACCATGGAGGAGTAGCCCTCAACATCATCAGTTGGAGAAGCCAACACATTAGAGGAAGAAGCCCTTACAGCCATACAAGATACTCCCAAATTTCACCAAGGTATGCCTAAGTTTCCATCTCCTATTATTTTAGCAAATCATATGGAGGGTTGTATACCATTGCACACAGCTTATGTAGAACAAGAGAATTGCACTGCGCTTTGCAAACTTGAATGGTTCAAGGAAGGGATGAACCATCATCTTCATGTGCCATTATTGAGTTGCATACCGCACTTGGGGTTGGGGTGTGAATTTTTGGAGGATAGGATGAACCTTGTTCCAAAAAAACTCATACAAAACCATATGTCCATCCTTGAGTTGGAACATGAGACAACCAAAACACCATGGAGGAGATTCACAGTGTTGTCATTAAGCAACAATGAGGATTTGGGGGCCCAAATATCATTAGAGTATTCAAATGATCATTACAATTGTATGAGATTGGGTGAGCAGTTGATCAATGACAGACTCTTTGTCTTTCATCATTGTGATGGATCTATTGGGATGAGCATTGTGCAGGGCTATGAGGAGGTTTTACCCTCAACACACTTGGATCCTCATGGATTCAAGATGGTCATTAATATGAGATCTTCTCTAGAAGATCCCCAAGGAGTTGCATTTCAACATCACATGAAATTCAAAAGGAGAAATCTGTTTTGGGAGGATGGTAGTCTTCACTGGAAGAATACAAAGATGGAGCATGAGGGGAGGCACCCACATTTGGATGAATGGGTGTGGATGGTGAGCAAGAAGCTGGAAAGCTACTTGGAAATATATGACACCGGGCAGCAGGAGGCTTGGCTGCATTGGCTGCACTTAAAAGAGTTTGGACATCATATGAAATATCCTCTTTCAAAGGGTATGTGGGTGAAGGAAGTTTGGCAAGATACTTGCATCATAGGGCAGCAAGGAGTATGGATGCATTATGTTGATATGAAATTCTTCATATTAATCATTATGTTTCCACCACATGATTTGTATGATGGAGGTACGAGGAGGCAAAAAAAACTATTGTTGCTTGGTTGTTCTTGGGAGAGCAGGGGCAGATTTTCTCTCACACTTTGCATGATGTTGCAGGAGTAGGAGATGGCACTATAATGGTGCAAGGGGGATACTCCTTAGCCTTGGATGATCTGAAATTACTTCCACTTTGGAATAAGCTTCCTGTATATAGCAGCATTATGGGAGATGTATTTGACAATGAGCATGTCAAAGAATGGAGTTATCAGTTGGTAGGAGCTTATTTGCATAGGCCAACATCGATGTCACTTTGGAGCTTGGACTTATTGATGGAGTGTCCCCAGGATCACTTCACATTTGATGCACTTGGTGGGCAAGGAGGAGGTGAGAATGATGGAGTAGTGGATGGAGACATCTATTACTGTGATATGTTCTTCTTGACTTGGATTTCCAAGCATAAGAAGGAGGATCTTCATGCAGCACATGGTTCATTCCTCTTCATGGGAGTATGCCAAACCACTATGGAGGACTTATTCATGGGTCCATGTATAATATTACTTTTAGCACATGGTAAGAATATTTTTTTTGCATCTAATTATTATCTAACACAGTATTTGCATCCTCTTACCATTTTTATACAGTGCATTGCTCCACAAGAGGGCAAGCTTATTATTGAGCTCCATGGACAATTTTTGGCCAACTATTATGATGGAGGCAACCATCTTTTGTATGAATTTAGGCAAGTTTTTGGTTACTTATTGTTTGTTTAGTTGATACACTCAGCCATTTACTATTTACTAGTAGATGTGATGACTTACACAACTAGCCATTTGTCAAGAAACAACTTGCCATGCTATTTTATGAAGTTGCAGTGGGGAAGATTGCGCTGTGACCACTTGGGAGACTGTTGGTACTTTCCAGTACTATATGAAACCTTCAGAAATCTTCTCATTTGGATGATATATGATGATCATGTCCTATTCATTATATATGAGATGGTTTGGGCCAAATTGATTCACAACGTTGGAGAGGAGATCTTTGGAGATCTAGTCTTCATCTTGCCACTTGAGGGCAACATCATTACAGCCCAAGATCAACAGATGATCTAAACCTATCATGAGTGGAGAGAAGGACAACGTGGGGTAGGCTACTTTGTCTACCATGTTCAGATTTTCAGCCCACCTACTTTGCAGGAGCCAAAGGTGGAGAGGAATTTTCAAGAGTTTCCATGTACGGAGGTAACTCATTTTGTATGGATGATAGCTTGGGGATGGGAGATTCATATGGGGATGGTAGATCCAAATATATACCAAAACTCATGCCTCAAGAAGGCCTTTAGAAATCCCATTGTTTCCTCCATGGATGTTTTTATTTTACATGATGATAGCTATTTGGGATGCTCACCAAAAGCTAGCTTGCATACTTGGGAGGGGAAACTTGGAGATGTATCAATGAGACAAAATCTTGATCCTTGGAGAATTTTATCATATGAGGATGCTACAGGGGAAGAAGAGGAGGCTATTTAGTTCTATCCTTGCATTTTCTTGAGGACAAGCAACATTTGGGAGGGGAGGACTATAATATTCCAAATTTAGCATGCAACTAAATGGAATATTGAATTTTGTCTTTTACACCTAGGATATGAATAAATGGGTAAGGTGGCCCATAAATTGCAGAAATATAAATACAATCCATTATGATGTTAAAAGGGATCGTTATTATGGCTGGATTTCACACCCTCATGTGTGAAAAGGGACATTTGCTTGTGGACAAAGTCAAGTTTGACCAAGTCAACAACATAAATGTAGGAGGAGTGGATCATCAATAAAAATAGCTCAATATGAATGAGGATCAATCTAGACAACTATATGTGAGCTAGATTGAAGACCCTTAGGTGTGAAAAGGGCTAAATCAGGTTGAAGAGGTCAACCTTGACCAACTCAAACGACGCTGTCATGGAGGAGTCGCCTTGATGAAGGTGCAATGCAGTTTTGGAGGGAGATTGATTGTGTGATGGTGGAAACCCTAATGAGTGGGACCCAAGGTGAGAAGGCTCACTTAGTTTATAAGGAAGATGATGGCAACCATTTGAGGTTAGCTTATGAATGATATTTTGATATGTCCATCTCTTCCCTTTGAGTAGCTCTTGGGAGAGGCCTGATATATCATTCCAAACATATAACATTGGTGCCAAGATTCAGTCTTCAATTTCAATGCAGTTTCTAAGGAGGTTGTGTTGAGTTGCTTGGTGTTGCAGTGGAGGGTTGAGAAACCCACTTTTTGAGTTGGTTTTTTATAGGAGGAAAGATTCCTTCTACTGGGAAATCATTTTGGAGGGTTCTGAGTCTAATTTCAGATATTTTTTAGTAGGCCAATATATTTCCATCACCTATAGCATTATTCTAGTCAATAATTGCGTTATTTCTGGAGGGTAGTTTCTGTAGTGGATCTTGTGGCTCTTTTTGGGAGTTTTCCTGTGATTGGATGGTTGATATTTCCATGGGGGAAGACCTTTGATAATATCTACATCAGATATATATTATTTCAGCCTTATATACTCCTGTGCTTTAGTTTGCAGTGATTATTCAGTCTTATTGTTGAAGATCACCATTTCTATTTGGGTGTATTCCTAGAAACCCTTCCTGGGTTCTCTAGATTTTGTATAAAGGAGACTAGATATCAGTTCTTGAGACATATTGTTTAATATAATATCAGATATATTCATCTCAGATATTTCTATGCATAAAATCTCATTATACTGCGTTTTCTCTTTAAGCAGTAATTTCATGTTGCAGTAGTTTTGGGGTTTTGGCAATTTTGAGCCATACTAGGTGTGGGAGGTATGTTTACCTCACCTAGTTTGATTTGTTTATGATAAATTCTTGGATTTAGATGGTATATTATCAGATATAAGGGATACAAGTGTTAATTTTATTTTTTGTAGCATATATTTCTGAAAATGTGTTTTTTATGCATACATTGCTCAGCAGTCCCATTTTGGGATATTACAAATTAGCAAATTCTATGGTGAGTTTAACGCATTCCATTTCAAATTTTAATGGTTACCTTTTGCTGCAGAGATGTATCTATTGGTCACATTTTTTATTTATCAAACACGTTGTCAGTAAACATGATAAATGATCTTTAGAAGATAAAGGAAGCCCCAAAAAATCAAGGAACCATTTTCTATATTACAACTATCTTATATATTCATTTAGTATGGTCACTAAGTTACCTCACATGAATAAGAGGAGGACACAGAGAGTGTCACCAATTCGTATTTACTATCAAGGGTTATGGACCAACCATTATCCCAAGTTCTTTTATGAAACTTGTGACCATTTCCTAGCACTGGCATATCAAGTTATCTTGTTTCATCCAACTCCTAGAGTGTATGAAGAAGCTAGGAAAGAAATAAATAGGTTTTGAATTAGTATTTTGAAGATAATTACACCTATATTCATATCTATGGATGTTAATTAGCTCCACATTTGATGTTTTAGTTAGTCCCTATCTGATTAATGATTAGAGAAATTTATTTTCAAAATGTTCGAATGTGAATAGCCTTGGTTTTGTCAATTAATTCCAAAAGGTAATGGCTAGGATTCCCCTTAAAAATTGGTCATTGTGCCTTAATTAATTTCCCACAACCAAAAAACTAAAGCAGACAATATCAAGGTCCTAAAATTGCTAACTAGTGTTTTCAAAAGACATGATAATGATGGCATGATAAAATAACATTATAAATAAGTAAAATTTTCAAAGGTATATGAGCATGAATTCCTTCTTGATAACTCGATTTTTAATGATGTTTTAAAATATGAGGAGGAAAGAAAGAGAATGGAGGAAAGAGATAAGGAAAAATCCATTTGAAGAGTAGAGAGAAAAATAAAATGAAAGTTTTGTTCAGAATTTGATGCAATCCAAAAAGTTAGAGAGGAAGAGGAGAGGATAAAAGTGGAATCCTTAGAAAAGAGGCTGCTTGGTGCTGAAGCTTGAAGGGAACCAGAAAGGAAGGCTCATGATGAAGGTGAAGCTGGGGACAAATACAATAAATATGAAAGAGAGAAGAAGAGATGAGAAAATCAAAAGAGGAGGGAAGGGACAAGAGCCCGATCCTTTCCCTAAATCCTCCCAAAAAATATATATTATTCAGGAAACTAATCTAGAAATTAACCCAGTACAAATCTCAATCATTAATAAAATACCCTTTCTATTACTCCTCTAATTCCCAGACTACCAAGTAATGTTCCTGATTGTTGGTCGCTTTAATTGTTTTAACAAT